>CAIGQW010000952.1:2319662-2334622 GCA_903798125.1 Danio choprae
ATCTTACCAACGTATACACCGATGGAAAGCTTATTTATATAGCATATATACATTTAATTTGTTATGGTTTTGTGGTTCAGTGTCACATCTTTGCCATTTGTGTGCATTACACTAATAATAGTATCCTATGGCAGTGTAGATATTTCTAATTCTCTCTATTGCATTTACTGAAACAGATGCCAGTCTACAGCATCGCCCAGTGGCCTGCCGGCAGTACTGCACAGTGTCCACCAGTGGAGCGGAGCGCCGCACATCTGCCCCTCCAGTCAGCATCGAGTCTCCTCGGTTTCACCCTCACGCCAAGGGCAAGAACATTCGGCTGGATGCACATCTGCGCCGAGCCACCCGCAAGAACAGCTTCTGCAATGGCATCACTTTTAGCCAGCATCCTGTGCGTCTGTACGAGAAGGTGCGATTGCGCCTCTCAGGAGTCCACACAGGCTGGAGTGGGGCTCTCCGGTTTGGTTTTACCAGTTTAGACCCCGGCGAGCTTTCCTTAGCTGACATCCCAAAATATGCTTGCCCCGACCTGGTGACGAGGCCAGGTTACTGGGCCAAGGCTCTACCAGAGAGGCTGGCCATGCGGGACAATGTTCTGGCCTTCTGGGCAGACCGACACGGCCGGGTCTTCTACAGTATTAATGATGGAGAGCCCATTCTCTTCCACTGCGGCCTAAGTGTTGGCTGCCCGGTCTGGGCCATCATAGACATCTACGGAATTACACAGGAAGTGACATTACTTGGTGAGTATACACCACAGTTTAATAAATTTATAAATATTAAGTTCTTTAAATAATGATGTTGCATAAAGCATCATCTGGTCTGTGAGCCTGGAGTTCCAGTTTAAATAAATGACACACAATAATAATAAAAAAAGTAATATAATAATAAACACTGATATGCATTAACATTGCCATGAGCAACATAAGCACATTCATTCATTCATTCATTTTCTTTTCGGCTTAGTCCCTTTATTAATCTGGGGTCGCCACAGCGGAATGAACCGCCAACTTATCCAGCATATGTTTTACGCAGCGTATGCCCTTCCAGCTGCAACCCATCACTGGAAAACATCCATACACACTCGTTCACACACATACACTACGGACAATTTAGCTTACCCAATTCACCTATACTGCATGTCTTTGGACTGTGGGGGAAACCGGAGCACTCGGAGGAAATCCACTCAAACACGGGGAGAAAACATAGAAAGCATAGAAATTTGCAAAACTATTGAAAAGATACTGAAGCCAAGAAAGAAAATTCAGTTTACTTAATTTATACATCTTCATCCTGACTTTTTTTTTCTTTCAAATATAATATTGGACAGTCATAGACGTTGGGTAAGCTGAAGGAAAATGAACAAATGTATGAATGAATGTTTAGTGGTGAGAAGATTTTTTTGTTTTTGCCATGATGACAGTACATAATATTCTATTACCTATTGTGCAAGATTGAGCTTAAAGTGCAATGTAATATTGACTTAAGCCATTTACATTTTTTTATTTCAGCCAAACTAAAAGAAGTAAAACTTTCCGCAGAAGAAAAATATAATAGTAAACACTCACTGTGAAAGACTTTCTTGCTTTGTTAAACATCACTTGGGAAATCTAAAAAAATTAATAAACATTTCATAGGAGGGCTAATCATTTTATTTTCAACTCTGTTGATCTGAAGGGCAAAAATATTTCACAAATTTTTTGACATTTCATTTTTACAAATGTTTTAAACAGTAAAACAGCTGTTTTACTTATTTAATATGCCTTTTCTGTATAGAAATTAAATTTGTGAACGGGATATTAAAATGAGTCTCATCCTCGACCCATACACCATCAAGAGGTTGGAAGTTGAATGTTAATTTTTCAGTAGACCACCAGGCTTACACTTTTATATTAACAAGAAATGTAGAAAGATTAAAATAGAGAGAAGACTAGTAGAGAGTCTGTCCCAAATAGTATTGTTTCCATTAGCTCCCTTTACAGATGTTCATGCATGACATCATTGCTCATGTTCAGTGGGGAGGCTCACAGATTTGCCGTATGCCAGTGGTTTTCATAAACTTTTGCCGCTCTAAGTAGGTCAGAGAAGGGTCATCTGGGATATGTCACTCTAGCTGTCACACTTAAAGCTTTACTTCAAATGAAGCTAAATGTAGATTTGTTCCCTGATGATTATAGGCGGCCATGTAGGTTGTAAACCTTAAAACTTGCAAGACTAAATAAGTCACTTGACTGCAGCAGTAAAATATGCAACAACAACAACAAAAAAAAGATTCTATTGTATTTAGTAAAGTTGTTTCGTTTAAGTCAGATTATTTAAGCACAGACTGTGAATGTTGTGTAAATCTCAGTTTTATACAGGAAGAGAGTTGCCGTACTACAAGCACATAATAACTGTGAGAAAATGTATTATGTTTCCATCCAAAGATGCAAATAAAAATTGGAAGATTGGATAAAACGTGTGCGAATAAAGCACTGCTTCCGTCTAATGAGTTAAAGGGAATAAAATCACCACTTCCTGATAAACTGGCACCAAATATCTAAAAGAAAAATGGAATTTGCTGCAGTAGGAGAATCCACTATGGGCCTTTTTTCTTAAGTAATAAATTACTTGCGGCTCAGAAGAAGACGACGAAATGCAATTAACGCACAGTAGTTTTTGGAGGCGCGAGAATGCTTTTTGGGATCCACTTTGGCTGTGGAATTAAAATGACCAAAACAACTATTCAGATGTTGTGCAATGTGGTTCATTAATTGTTGAAAAAGGAAAAATGGAAATGTGTCATCCATTTTTGCTACCACATGATCTGTTAAAACAAAATCACATGATTCACTTATTTTGATGTGCATGCTGGACATTATTCAGTAACTGTGCTGCTACTGTAGTTTGTACACATTTTGTGTGCATACATTTTATTATGCACATTTTCAAAATGTATGCGCGTCTTGGCATTTCCATTAAGAATTTTTTAATGCGATATTCTAAAATGCGCTTAAAAAAAGGGGGATGAACACATAGCTATTGTCAACGTGGCTATAAAAGCAGGAACTAGCAGAAGATAGTTAGAATAGCTGCCATAAGAGCTCATTTTACTTGATTAGATAATGGACCCTCCAGTTTTGTTGGAATCACTTGCCAGAGGCACACAGAATGGCCGAATGCCAAAGAAACATCTCGGCTGAGGTGCCGTGATTCACTTTCTCACCCGGACTGACGGCTCTGAAAAGCGCCAGTCAAATGAGGCCTAAATATTCACCACACACCAAATGTTCAGTGTACTGGACATCTCTGTGTGTGTGTGTGTGTGTGTGTGTGTGTGTGTGTGTGTGTGTGTGTGTGTGTGTGTGTGTGTGTGTGTGTGTGTGTGTGTGTGTGTGTCACATGCTTTAATGGTTTGCCTTCGTAATGGTAAGCCCATTTTACATGGAGAAAGTAAGCCATCGTGTTTAAAGTTGTGACGTGTGTGTGAATACTTTTTGGACATTGAACATCTTAAATCTGAGAATTGGAGTCGGTGAACTGAACTTCCTTTTTTGTTCTAGTCTCTTCTTTCTGGCTCCTTTGTTTACAATGTGTCTGGCGAGATCATTGACCATGTTTGGTCAGAGCTGCTGTGTGGTTTTGGAGTAAGGGTCCCAGCCTCCCTGAACAGCTGAACCCGAACCCAGACCTACAGGGTAGCAATGTTTTACACGGGTTGACAGTTGCTTTGTTGGCTCACAAAGATGTATTTATAGGCAGAAAGATTTATTGAGCTGTCATAGGAAATTAGTAAACACAAGAATCCGATGTTTTTACACCATCAAAACAAATGTTTCATGTTAAGTCCCTGTCACACTGAGCATGGCATTATAAATCAAGGTAAATCACAGATGAACAATTCTGTTTACACTGAATTATTGAATTCCATTTTCGTCACTATTTCTTGCAAGAGAATATATATATATAATTTTTTAGTTGACACCATCTTTCCTTGGCATATGAATGGCATATTTTATTTGTTAGTTTTTTTTGCCATATAATCTGGTTTTTAAAAGAACACTCCACTTTTTTTCATTGTTTTTTTGAGAAATAGGCTCTTTTTACAACTTTATGTCTTTCAGCTAAAGTTATACAGTTGAGTTTTGCAATTTTTTTTTATCCATTCAGCCGATCTCCCAGCCTGGCAGAAGCACTTTTAGCTTAGCTAAGCTTAAATCATTGAATTGAATTAGACCAGTAGCATCTCACTTAAAAATGTCATAAAAGAGTTTTTTATCATTTTATTATTTGAAGCTTGAATCTTCTGTAGTGACATTGTGTACTAAGTACAACAGCAAATGAAAAGTTGCTATTTTCTAGGTCGATATGGCTAGGAACTGTACTTTCATTCTGGTATAATAATCAGGAAACTTTACTGCCATACCATGGCTGCAGCAGGCACAATGATATTAGCAGCGCAGTGAATAATAGAAAATAGTCCCCAGCTATGTAACATGGTAACACCGCTGCGTAATACTATTCATATTACGGTCATACATATACAGCTGTTCATTCAACTGTAGCAGTAACTGTATCATGTTTAAAGTTGTGACATTTGGCAGTGGCACTTATCGTGATCATCTTTTTATTTTACCATAGACAATTTAAAATACATCAAAGAGTTTTGTTATTGAGTATATAGAGTATGCTATTGTAGGGTTACATTTTTGCACCACTAAACTTGACACCGAACAAAACCTATTGTAAGAAAAAAGATCGATTCTATGGAAACCAGACCTTCTGCTGTGAATTCAAGACTATCTGTTCCCTGGCTTTTCAGACCGATGTGTTACATAATTATCTGCAGCCTGACATCATAAACTGGCCATAACTCTGGCCACAGTTAACCTCCTCATTTACAAAAATCGACATTTTGGTTTATTAATGTCGCTGCAGTTCTTCCATGCTGATCTAAATTATATTCCAGAAGCTGGCATGTACAGGATTTTGGTCCAGTGAGTAATCCATGTCTTGTCTGAATTTAAAAGAAGTAAAAGTACTGGTCATCATCTCTTCTATGTCTCTAATAAACTCTCTTATAGAGACATCCACCTTTTTTTGATTAAAAATATAGCTATAGTATCATTACCATAACACTGCAAACTAACCCCCTGTTTTCTAATAATATTGCCAAGAGGCAGCATGTAAATTGAATGAGGGGGCCTAAGGCAGGTCCTTGTGGCATTAATAACAGCAAAACAGAGCTACATCACTAAAATGATCTATGCTTCAGCAGTAGCATATTGATCTGCCAATCAGTGGTCTTTCATGTCGAGACCTTCTTATGTTTTTGCATAATAATGCATTTAAAGGTTAATGGCCAAACCTGTCTATATAGTAAATATTCACAATTTTAAAGATTAAGTAATTATTTTTCATCAGGTTATGTATTAATTAATCACTCAAACCACTTTTTTCAAAATCTCTCTACTTAACCCACAATTGGCCTGTGTTTGTGGTTTTAACCTCTCACTTTTGACCCAAATGAACTGGAAGATCTTAGAAAGAGTTTTACTGTTGTTGATCCTCGTAACTAAACATGAATGACTGCTGCAGCAGAGGGAAGAGTTTCTATCAACTTAGATTTAACAACCACCGTCAATTCTTTAAATAAAGACACTGAATGTTTTTATAACTCTTGGAACATAGTACATGTAAGTGTTTATTGTTCTTTTATAGTCACTTTGGTCCCATATATTATGGAGATCAGACAAGAGAACACAGGGTGAAAAGAGTGCAATGTGATTCTCAAAAGACATCATGCGGAACTGTGCCAAATGTCAGACCAAGCCACGAGACACCAGTGTCATCTTTTTCTAATGTTATCCTATACACCTGTTGTTATGCCTTTAGAATGGACAGTACAAAATAATTATTACCATTATTTAGCAGTAGCCTTGTACAGCAGATTATGTATACTTCTAAAAAAAAGTAAAGACAGTAAATATTTCCTCATAGGGAGCTATTCGTTCATCATTCATCACAACATGCTCAATAAGTGGAGGGTAAATGCACTTGCTGTCAAGCTACGTTACTAGAGATAGCAACAGACACATAGCAATTTTACAGACTGAACTGCCTCTAGAGCAAAATCAAGACAGTAAAAAGGCATACTGTTGTTATTAGAGCAGAAGAATTGAAAGTGTTTTTACATGTTTTCATTTGTATCGTCTCACTGCTCTCCCTTTCCTCTTTCAGAGAGCACATTTGCTGAGAGCGTAGGCGCGAGCTGTCTGAGTACCGCCCGACTTAGTGCCTATCTCCCCCAGAGCAACCACGACTCTGCCAACTACAGCAACAACCAGCTAGAGACCAACCAGGCTGCCGCTGCAAAATTTGCCACACTACAACTTAGCAACTACAACCAGTTGATGCCCTGCTGCTCCACCTCCTCTACCCCTACTTCATCTGTCCAGAGGCCTGCCCGCAGCCTCTCCTTACCCCTCGACGTCGACCTACACTTTCACCCCGTACGAGGCCCTGACGTGGTTCTCTCAAATGATCGCACAGTTGCTTGTACCCACTTTCTGGACAGCAGCAGGACTCTGATGTTCAGCGACAGGCCTGTCCGGGTGGGCGAGACTCTGTACGTGGAGGTGGGCCATCTGGGCTTGCCATACTTTGGGGCACTACTATTTGGTATGACCTCTTGTGATCCTGGCACTCTCAGTGCTGGAGAGTTGCCAGCAGACCCAGAGGTGCTTCTGGACCGTAAGGAGTACTGGGTTGTCTACAGGGGTTTTCCTGTGCCCACAGCAGGCGATGTGCTCAGTTTTACCTTTCTGACCAATGGGGAGGTACATCATGGGGTCAATGGAGTGGCGCGTGGTCGTCTCCTGTGTGTCGACTCCTCTCAGGTTCTGTGGGCCTTCTTCACGCTGCATGGAGCCGTGAACCGACTCAGGATATTAGGTAGGATTTTTATATACTGTATGTTTCAACCCTGTTTCTGGAGGCATACCAGCAGTGCACATTTTCAAACTTTCTCATCAGCTCATTTGTTGAGACCCTAGGGCCTCTAAGTGTGATAGAAGACAGGTTGAGTACACAGGAACTAAACCATTTAAAGAATTTTTATAGGTTATTAGCAGCATATTATTAAACAGAACTGATTAGGAACTATTAAGCAGAACCTTTTAAGCAAAACTATGGCTTATTTATTGAAGATGTTGGGATAACCAGAGTATTGCAATGTTTTGAATGCATAAATAAGCTTCTTGATATCAGAAATAGACTGTTGCCAAATTGAGAGGGACCTAAAACAGGTCCTTGTAGCACTAAAAGGTTTGCAAAGCAGAACTACATCACAATAACGTGCATTAAAAGGAGATCAACAAGGGGTCAGCATGCCATTTGGGATTGGTCCAAGACCTGAAATAGGTCCGATAAGGGAGACATCCAAAGAATGTACTGTTGGTGTACCTCCAGGAGCAGTGTTGAGAAACACTGACCTGTTCATTCAATCCAAAGACTCTCGTATCTGAAATTCTGCATAGATGTCAGCTGTGCTCATCTTGGGATGAAAGCATTCTGGGATGCTTTTTTTTTTTTTAGCAGCAACAAAACAGGTTGTCTGTATGTTATACATAGTGGCTGCTTTTTTTTTAATCATATTTTTATATTGCATAGAAATTATTTTGTAGGTACAAAATCTGTCTTTAAAATTAATTTAAGCAAAAACCCTTCCATCCAACAGTTAGTGTTATTATAAATTCAGAATTCAAACATTTATTGATTTACTATTTACATTTGTATGTGGCATATTTGGTAGTTTCCTATTTTATTGCACTGTAGAATGACCCAGTTGTGCATGTGCTAGTGACAATGAGCTCAATTTAACATAGCTTCTTTACTATAAATACAATCAAAATATTTTTTTTTCTCCCAGCGTTCCTCATCCCACAACTAGCACATTCAAAGAGGTTCTAGAGTCAACTTTAGTTCAACTTAAAGATGGCACTGTAGAATAAGATCATGCAGAATATGTCCTTTTATAAGTACAAATCTAATAATTAGCCAATAAACCCCTAGTTAATAGTGAGAATTGGAACTTAAACTAATTGAAGGATCCAGTCTCTATAAACCCCTCCTTTTTGTGCTCTAATTGGTTTGATCACCCAATCTGTTGTGTTTGGAGTACTGTTTGCAGTCCATGTTTAAAACAAAACATCCATCACAATATATCCGTAATCTTTGAAAATTTGCCGAACTTTTACATGGACGAACAGCTCTGTTGCACACCACAGGAAAGGTTTTATCTGAAAAATTGTAATAGGGGCACTTGAATATTTTGATGGACTCATTCTTTCATTGTCATATAAAGACGATGTCAGTAGTTTATCAGTGATTGTTACAAGAAAGGCAGATGTATTCAATTATTCTCTTTTTTGCATAAGGAACGGTTCAGGCCAGCCCACCCACCTCTCCATCAGTGTCTCAAGGATCAACGCCTGATGACAGTGATTCTGATCTGGCTTTCAGTGTCAACAGATCATCATCAGCATCTGAGTCCTCTCTCGGTGAGTCTCAACAAGCGCATTCATCAGCTCACTCTCAGTTCTGAACCACTGGAAGAAGCAGAATGCTAATGAAACGGCTGATTAAAGTCAGCATGGAATGACTAAATGCATTAGTGATCTTATTGTAAACTAGGGCTGTCACAATATCAGATGAAATAATAATAATAACTAAAAGCCAGATCTATCTTCATTTTTTTGACCAATGAATTGCACTATTGCACACAAAATTAGCAAATGTATTTAACAGAGGACACTAATAGTGCATCATGTTTCCCTGCTACATAGTACGTGAGCCAAGTAGTCTATTAGAATTAATATTTTTAAAAAATAGTAGGCGAGAAATACCCCGGATGAACTACTACGCCCAGTGTGTTTCTTTAGTGCACATCCAATGTACACTTATTTTTTTATCCCATTAGGCCACACGAGATAATTACCTAATTGGAATGAAGTGATGCAACTGATGCAGGTAGATTGTGTGATAATGATAAATGGCAGATGAACTACTTCCCCATTCATTCATTTTCTTTTCGGCTTAGTTCCTTTATTAATCAGGGATCGCCAAAGCGGAATAAACCGCCAACTTATCCAGCATATGTTTTACGCAGCGGATGCCCTTCCAGCTGCAACCCATCACCCTCATTCACACACATACACTACGGACAATTTAGCCTACCAAATTCACCTATAGCACGTCTTTAGACTTGTGGGGGAAACCGGAGCACCAGGAGGAAACCCACGTGAACAGAGGGAGAACATGCAAACTCTACACAGAAATGCCAACTGACACAGCCGAGGCTCGAACCAGGGACCTTCTTGGTGTGAGGCGACAGCGCTACCCACTGCGCTGCCCCACTTCCCAATTCCATTCATTTTCTTATTTCTTTATTTAACCATGAATTTAATCAGCATTGAGGTCAAGCTCTCATTTACAGGGGTGACCTGGCCAAGAGGTCTTCAAAACACGTCTGTAAAATAAAAAACAAAAATAATACAGTTTAGTCTTTCAAGCAATATGAATTAAGAACATTAAAACTCATATATTGAACAATGGATTCTTGTTTTCTGGTGTTTAGGATAGAACAGAAAGCTTCAATCGGGATAAGATCACATATTTTCAGTTCTGTCTGAATAATATTCCAAGTGAAGGAGGCTCCATAACTGACAGCTCGCTTCTTCATTTCAGTTCAAACCCGAGGAATCGTCCGGTGACAAGTATCACATGAGCTTAAAGCATAGTGGCTTTTCGTAATTTGAAGAATGGAAGGGGCATAGATATGAGGGAGCTAGACCAAGAAAAGCTTTATAGAGCCTTCCATGTCCAGAGTCATCCATGTAGCATTGAATATTCAAAGATATTCATACTACATTTAACGTACTTTTCTTAATGGTCGTGAAGTAAGCTTACATTTAAGAAACAATTTACAATGAAGTATGATGAGGTTTCAAACACAACTTTAAACATTTTGACTTTCTATTTCTTAAATTTTTATTAATATTTACTAGGCTATGTTGATTAATATTCATCATAAATCTATATTGTTATTATGAAAATACCTGCAATAGCTTTAAGAAACTTGTATATTAGTATATCTGATTCAAATAGTTTAATAGTTAAGTCTAAATCCAGTGATTTTTGTTATTAATTTGTGTTTAAATGTATTTAAAACAATAGTCTTTTCACATTCTGTAATTTGCACAGTGGCATCACATTGTTGTGTTGAATGCTATTCGTGCAAACAGATGAAGAGTCAATGTGGTGCAAAACATAAACAGTATATTAAAATTTATTGATTGGGTTATTGGGAAAAAAAACAATAATAACGGTCATTTTATCGCCCATGATATGTAGCACCTGTACCACCTCAATGAAACCCTAACGTACCATTACTGATAAAATTGGTTCCCCTATGATTACAAGTCAATGAACTACTCAACCTACTCATTACTCAAGAAACTAACTCAAAGAACCTCTGAAGAAACACATTTTTGTGTGTGTATTTTAGGTCTGTCACAATAATCAATATATCAACTTATCGCACATGGACATGACCTCAATCATTTTTGGTCATGCAATATATATATCGCCCATACATAAAAACCAATTCTAGCAACATTTTAGCTGATTGTGCAACATCTCTATCTCTACTGGAGGTGTCAGTATGGTTAAGATAGCACTATAGCAGTTACTATGAATTGCTTTAGTATATTTTCCTGTGTAGCGGATTTGTTTGTTTGTTTGTTCATTTGTTACTTTTTACCTTGCACTTTTTTGTTAACATTTATTATTATTTATTTAGAATATGCGTTTCCAATGCCTAATTATTAAATTGTTAAAATTACTATAATTAAATTAAATATTCTTAAGAATAAAATGTGTTCTTTGGAAGAGTGTAGTTGTATCGTCATGATATTATATTGTCATTTTGGCATTATATAATGAATGGCATGAAATGGTCTTACAATGACAATATTGTTTATTGCGATTTATATTTTGGTGCAATATATCGTACAACAAAACATGGATATCGTGACAGGCCTAGTGTATATTAATTTGTTACAATTAAAGCATTCTTCAAATTAATTGTTAACATCTTGAAGAACACTGAAAAAAAAAAGATTCATTGGATTTACAATTTATTTTTTTAAGGTATGTGGTTACAAACTATTTATATGGGCTGAATATAAAATAACGTATCTTAAATAGTTTCTTTAAATTCAGCTCATTAAAAATACTTAAAAATAAATTGTAAATCCAATGAATCTTTTTTTTTTTTTTTTTTTTTGAATTTTTTTTTTTCTTGTTTATATTATGTTGTTATATAATTCAACATTATTTTTTTTAAAATATTGTTTTCCAGTGACGGCTCCCAGCTCCCCTCTCAGTCCACCGGTCTCTCCGTCTCTGTCGTCATCAGACGCTCCACTGAGCAGCAAGAGCAGCGAGTGCACAGTGTGCTTCGATCAGGAGGTGGACACCGTCATCTATACCTGTGGACACATGTGTTTGTGTAATGACTGCGGACAGAGGCTCAAGAGGCAGATCAATGCGTGCTGTCCGATCTGTCGGAGACCCATCAAGGACGTCATAAAAACCTACAGACCATGAAGAGACTTCAGCAACTTCTATAAAAGGATTCAGTCACTGCGTAACTCGGTAGCTGTGGTATCTGGACTGAACTGTATGTAGCTTTTATTCGGTAGCATTAATTTCTTGTCCATATTTCTCTCGCCTCATATTTTAAATGCAGATCATCTGAAGCCAAATGTACTTGATGATTAAAGGGTTAGTTCACCCAAAAATGAAAATTATTACCGTTATTTATTACTTCCCTTATGTCATTTCAGTTCCCTGAGACCTTTGTTATCTTCAGAACACATTAAGATATTGAGCTCTCTCTTCCTCGATAGAAGTCCAGAAAATGAACCAAAAACATTTCATATGACTTCAGTAGTTTAACTGTAATCATATGAAGCTCCAAAAACACTTTTACGAGGAAAAGTAAATAAATAAAAATGACTTTGTTCGCCAATGTTTTCTCCTCCACGTCAGGTCAGGGTGCACATTTACTATGGGCAATACAAGTTGTTGCCAATAGAGTCAGCAGTGCAACACACAAAAAAATTTTGTACCACAGTAAACGTGCACCTGAAATGAAAGAGATGTGCTGCGTCCCAATTCATATACTTATACTACACCCTAAAAGTATGTACTTTTTTTGTAAAGGAAAAGTCTATACTTCTATACTAGTGTGTAACAGAAGACTATGCAAGCTTTGGGCCATACTACTTTCTCGTTAACATTGTTATGTTGCTTAGTTTCATCACCTGTCAATCATCTCGATACATCGTCCCCATTTCTTTCATATTTAATTACCTACCTTATTGGAGAAGCAGCAGCAGGTTAATCTGCCATTCGCAAGTTTTTTTTATGCAGAGAAATCTCCTCAGCTCTTTGGATAATTATGCATTCAGAAGTGAATGTCCAAACATATCTTGATATAAGTTCACATTGTTGTTGCAGATTAAATATAACATGGAAAACGTGGGTTAAATATGTTCAAGTTGGCTAGATATTTATTAACAGTCATTCAAATAACTTTAACGAAGCCTCTCTACTTGACCGTTGGTCTCATGTGTCCACCATGTTTGTAGTTTGTTTACACTTTTTACCAGAGTTTGAAGTTCTAATCAAATTCAGGTCCAACTTGCAATGTGTTGTGGCCAATATTAGCGTTAGAGTATGGATGCTTCTACACTTCGAATTCTTAGCGGAAATAGTAAACCATCTGGGAACCATTGGCATACTCTTTTTAGCATGGTTTGGGACATACTAATTCTATTTTCGAATACTATTTAGGATGGATCGTATGAGAATTGGGATGCAGCAAAAAGTAGTTTTTTTATTTCCTTTTCTGGAACTGTTCTGGACCATTGCTGTCTATGGAGGGTGAGAGAGCTGCAGGACTTCATCTAAAATATCTTAATTTGTGTTCCGAAAATGAACAAGGGTCTCAGGGGGTTGGGAATAACATGACGGTGAGTAATTAAAGGCATAATTTTTTACTTTTGAAAGAACTAACCCTTTAATGGATTATGAGGTTAATGTAAATTTAGTGCCTTTAACTTTGTTGTTGTTGTTCCTAAAGCAGCACCTATTGAATTTGACAATCATATCTGAGATGTATGGAATAATTCTGAGGGACCTCGAGGTAAAAATGAGAGGATGTTTTTTGTGCAAGTGGATAATACACAGGGCTACACATGTGATTTTATGTGTTATTTTAAAGAGAAGAAATTATTGTTTGATATTTTGATTGCTGTGTTAAAGTGAAGAATGATTTGCTTTGTAATATTTGAAGGGTTTGGAGATTTGTTGCACTTATAACTATAGAGGTAAACTCCACACTAAAACGCATCTGTTGCACGTACTGAAGTGATTTCAGATGTGCACCAGGAGGACTGCGTTTTAAGTCATTCGTTTGTATAATGGAGTGATGTGGTATTGTATTGTATTTAATGTCAGAGAGTCACTTTATCCTGAACTTTGACATTTTGTCCAGCAAACTGTATAAAATGAAACCATAAAATACAGGTTTATTCTTTAAAGTGATAATTGTTGTTTTTTTGTTTGTTTCTGAAACATAGGGAAAACAAAAGCTCGAAAAACAAGAATACCTTTGCAATTCCTCTTTAGATTCAAATGCTGCAGTTAAATGCATAGTTGCTGCTGAACAATCCAATCAGTATGAGTTTTCATCAGGATATGCTTTATACTTCTAGTAATGCTGAAGTAAATGGCAGTGCTGAAAATGTGTAAAACTACATAATGTAATGAACCATTTAATACAGTTAATTAATCATCAAAGGTCTTCTGCCAAAACTAAAATATGGAAAATTGTCAGCGACCACACAAAATGTAGTTGATAAAATATATACAGATGAAATTATTAGTCATATAAATCTTTACAAATATTCACCTAAGAGACGTTTAACAGTGCGAGGACATTTTTGTTTTGCTGTATTCCCTATTATTTTATTCTTCTGGAGATATTAATACCCCTTTAAGATATCTTCTTTTTTTTCCTCGAATCGCTACAGAACAAACCATAGTTGTCAATGACTTGCCTAGTAACCTAACTTAACTTAAACTAGTTAAGTTTTTAAATGGCACTTTAAGCTAAATATTAGTATTTTGCAAAAGGACTATAGTATGGACTGTCATAATAGCAAAGACTTAAAATAGTTTTTATAAAATATTATATTTGAAAAATGTGTTGAAAAAGTCTCTGTTAAACAACACTTACAAAATATGTCAAACAAAAAAGAACAAAATTTCACATTTGTATAGTTTTTCTACAATATATATATATTTTTTATTTTATTTTTATTTTCAGCAAAACTTTTTTAATATTAAAATCAATACCATGGCTAGTTTTACATTAAAAACATTCAAATGAAGTTTCTAATGAGTTTCATATTATTGTCATAATTCCCAGACATATGATTGTTGATTTTTAAGGTTGTATACACCAATATTAATATTAAAAACAAATAAAAGATCTCAGATTTCCTTTAACACTGGAAAATCCCTTTAAAAGACTCTTCGGTTCCAGCCCTGGAGGAGAGCCAGTGTCCTGATAAACACTAATACCACATTCAAGATGAGGCTGGATGTGAGAATATCCCCACTGAAATGTCCCACTCCATAGGTCAACATCACATGATGTCACTGGTTTTTACATGCACCCAAAAGAATATGATTGTGAATCTGTTTATGTGTACCTTAATTAATGCAATCCGATTGTCAACTTGTATGTGCATGATATATAAAACCTCTTCACAATTGGATTGTCAGCTGTCTAAATGCCATAAAATTGATGTGAATGTAAATATGTACTACACGCAACTCCATTGCAC
>CAIGQW010000952.1:2341487-2354868 GCA_903798125.1 Danio choprae
TATTATTATTATTATTATTATTATTATTATTATTATTATTATTATTAGCCTATATTTTTATTATGCATTGATAACAAAACTATTCATTAACACAAACAAGCAGAGCATTCAGACTTAATATCAGTGCATAATGACAACTGGTTTATTTTTGAACCCTTTATAGTATCCTGCAAATAAATCTCAAACAAACAAAGAAACAAACGCATAAATAAACGCAAAAATGAACGAATAAATAAATAAATAAATAAATAAATAAATAAATAAATAAATAAATAAATAAATAAATAAATAAATAACATTTGTTTTGTTAGAGCCCACTATTGCAGTACCACCAGATGACCTCCAGGGTCCGTTAGATACCATAAAATGAAGACGTTGCGGTTTTACAGGCAAACCTACACAGCCAGTGTGTGAAATTAGCCGTTCGACTTTTAAAAAATGCGAGAGGCGCTATTTTACAGTTAAGTCACACTGCAGCAACCAGTGGATGGCAGAATAATCTAAAGGACACATCAGGATCTCTGGCAAAGAGTTTAATAGGTTGTAGGACAATCCAAACTATTCAGAGATATAGAGAGAGTGTACAGATTTGAGAGTTAGCTCAGATAGTGTCACATTCTCTGTAAAATCTGCCAAATGTTATAGAGAAGCATTGATATTGAAAGTATGGAGTCTCCTGTAAAGAACAGCTCAGCAGGTGAGATTAAAATGGCACAAGTCTAGAAACCAAAAAATGTTTGTAAGAAACAAGAATGTTTTAAGGTCTGTGCTTACATTTCAACTTACATTTCATTTTTTCCAATCTTTGTTAAATATAACGTTATCATTCAAGAAATGATCATCTTTAACAAAGATTAGACTAATTCTGCAGATTTTTTTTGTTACTTCACATAGTTCTCAAAATCAAAATGTTGTCATAATTAACTTGTCCTCCACTTCTACCAAACCTGTTTGACTTTCTTTCTTTTGTTGAACACACAAAAAAAGATATTTGGAAGAATGTTGCAAAGCATGATGTTTGTTTTGTTCTTCTGTGGATCTCAAAGGCTACATTTTCATTGTTGGGTGAATGATCTCTTATTTAGATTGGATTATTCAGTTTCTGCCCTTGAAAACTGTTCCCCAGGGTAGGGTTGCACCAGTTGTTCGTAAGTTCTTTCTTAAATTGGAACGTAAAGTCCTCACTAGGGGCTTAGTAACTACTAGCTAGTTTGTAACTAAATTTCTTCTCACTTTGGTTGCACCACATGCTCTTAAGGCAAATCGTAGTTAGTAGGTCGTAAGCTCTCCGTAAAGTCATGCGTAGTCGCATTGAATGAGGTAATATCCAATAAAAAGCATTTAAATCGTTAAACTGCTTTAAAATTATGCAACTAAAGCATCTATATATAACTGTTCTATGAAAATTAAATGATGAATTACATTTTTATAGTACATTACAGTGAGTCACCATAACAGACACATAGCACACCTGCATCGCGAGCCGTGAATGCATGCGAAATACACAAGTTATCAAAACATTAAATTAGATTTTTTTTTCTATCCTACACATGAAAGACAAACGAGCAGGGAGGAAAACTCAGTCATGGAGAAATTCTCGTATAAATTGATGGATACAATAAACACAAAACACACCTTGAAACAAAATTAAACTCTTCTTTCACAAACCGAAAAAAATGCGATATTTGGGAGGATATGAAGGCTGTGAGTCGAGGGAGATAATTCTTCATTATTAACGCGAGCTCCTCAATGTAAACTAATCTCACTGTCATCTCTTTTCTACCGTTATACATGGGGGGATGCTGCTGTAAATATTTAGTTGGAAAGTAGCGTTACGTTTAAACTAAGTGAAGTGGTGCAACACAAAAATATTTAGTAGTGCGTAAATTGTAACTTAGTGTCACTTTAAGTCACAAGTAAAGGCTATGTTTTAACTTACGCACTGCTGGTGCAACCGGCCCCAGAACACTAAAGCACAGCTTTTTAATTTAGCTAACTTTGTTCTATTGAATTTATCTGTGCTTGTAGTTTGGTTATTATATTTATGCAGATGTAAGAACAATTTTTTATTAAATTATTAACAATTATTGACATATTAAATTAACTTCTCTAGGTATTTTCGAATCTTTGTTTTTTTTTTTCATTTTAGAAGAACCTAAAAGTCCCCACAAGAAAGAAAAACAATCATTCCTCCAGAGAACACAGAAGGTTATGGAGAACATCTTCCTCTGCGGCTGCTGTTGTCAGGACACATTGGAGTGTTTTGTGCCCCCACCCTCTAAACCTCATTACTTTGGTTTAAAATCTTCAGAAACACGTTGTGAAGAAACTACACCTCACTTGGAAACCACATGCATCTCTGAGCATGCAGTAGAGAGCCTTTGTGTGCAGGATTTGTGGGAACGTTCAAACGGCATTTTAGGGTGTTCATACTTTCTGTTGCCAGGTGAGGTCCCTGTTAAACCAACAGATGCACAAGATCTACACAAGACTAGCCTTAATATTACTAATATCACTACAGTGGATGTCATGTCAATCGCTAAGGAGACAGTAGAGGAGAAGAGCTCAACAAGTGAGTTTAAAATACAATGAAACTTGTCACGCGCACCATCACACCAGTGTGATCAGTCTTGGCTGATCCTTAAAAGGTCCCATGAAATTAAAATATTTATTTTAGATGTTAGTAACAGTATTGCTAATGTGCTCCAAAACAAAATTCACGCTTAGAAGATATAAAACTGATATAAAGATGTAAAGCTCGTAGTTTGTCACTTCCACCTAAATGGATCAACGGTTTTATTCACGTCAACTTATACTACCATTTCTCATCAAATCATAACCAGTCAAATGCTCTGACATGCCCGTTCAAGGCACTTCTTGTTTGCTTTTCATTTGATGCACTTGAGCTCAACCACTCTCACTGGCAGAGCGGTGATAAAATGCTGTTGGCTGTTTTTTAAAAAGGGGAGGAGCTACATTATGTCCCACTCTCTTAGTGTTTCGGTTGAGATTACATCAAACATCGAATAAAAAATGAACATTTTAAAGCACTTCATGGGACCTTTAATGTAGGATCACAATGATGTAATTAAAATACAACTGTGATCTATTCTAAATTCAAATCTGCTTTCCCGTGATGACCCAGAAAACGACATGTGCTGTGTTTGTCATAAATCCTAATATGCAATAATAATTATTTTTTAATATTTTAATGTTTTTGTTTTAATCACATAAGAACTAGAATGTTATTTGATGCGCAGTTAAACAGCCGCTTACATTCTTGTACACTGCGTTCCAAATTATCAAGCAAATTATATGTCTCTCTGATTTCATAATTAGTCAATGCAAAATGAGAATCAATATAATCAGTAGAGTCAGTGGTTGATGCATTAGTCTATCATTTTAATTTTATTGAACAAACCTCCCAGTGGTAACAGTATTTATTAAAAAAAAAACTCAAAATGCACTGTTCCAAATTATCATGCACATTAGTGTTTGAAAACATTTTTTAGGTTGTGAATAACTGAAAATGGTAATTTGTTAATTAAGCAGCATTAGGGAGACAGTCCTCGCTGCAGCCTGCAGCCTGCAGCTTAATGACGTAGTTGACCAGGTCCGCTACATAGTTGACAATTGCCTACACCTCCCTCTACCCTAAACCCAACCATCACAGCAGCATGGGCGCTACCTTAGTGGGCGGTACAAGGTCCACTACGTAGTTGACGATCGCCTACACCTTCCCCTACCCTAAACCCAACCGTCATAGTAGCATAAGCGTTACCTTAGTGGGCGGTACAAGGTCCGATATATAGTTGGCAATCGCCTACGTCATCAAGCTGCGGGCTGCAGCGAGGACATCTTGGCATTAGGAGGTCATATTTGATGAAATCAAAAGCTATTTCAATCAAAAAGGGCAAGTTTCATGCTAACATTGGACCCCTTCTTTGATATCATCTTCACAATTCTTGCATTTATTGAACTTGTAAATTTTTGATAGTTTCTGCTTGAATTTCTTTGCAGGATGTCAGAAAAGCCTCTCCGAGCTTTTGTTTTGATGTTAACTCCCTCCCATCCTCATAGATCTTTTGCTTGAGGATGCTACAAAGGTTCTCAATAGGGTTGAGGTCAGGGAATGCTGGTGGCCACACCACGAGTTTCTTTCCTTTTATGCCCATAACAGCCAAATCAACAGAGGTATTCTTTACAGCATGAGATGGTGCGCTGTTATGCTTAAAGATTATTTTGCTATGGAAGGCACAGTCAGTCAGAATCTTTATATACTTTGTAGAGGTAATTTTCACACCTTCAGGGACCTTAAAGTGGCCAGCTCTTTACCAATGATTCTGTCTCAAAACATGACTCTGTCACATTCTTGCTGATGTTGCAACCTTGTTGGAACATCCACCAACCATCCACTACTCCATCCATCTGGAACATCCAGAATTGCACGGAACTCATCAGTAAACATCAGTGACCTGCTTAATAATGTGGAACGCCTACCTGTGGCCAGATTAAGTAGTTTTGCTTTAATTAGGCTCACCTGGCAAACTAATTATTACATGTGTCGAGATTTATTTCAGTGTGCAAGAAATTAAATGTTTATGACACAATCTAATTTGCATAATAATTTGGAACACAGTGTATTTCAGGAAAAGTTGATTAACATGTTGTAAAATGCTCTAGTCTTTCCTCTGCAGCACAGCACCCATCACCCATCATAGATCAAACAATATGATCATTCCTAAGCTGTTTAAACAAACAAATGGATGTTCTTACACACATTTGAGAATTGTAGTATTAGATATTTCAAATAAAAAATAATTAGGACTTAGGGGCCATTCGTATATCGCGTCTTTTGTGTGCACAAGTTCGTTATTTCCAATGGAGGTGCGCGGCTGACCTATCCAGAACTGACTGATCAGCTTCATACTTTGTATGGAATTTACACATTTTAGTAAACTAATTACTTTAGACAAACACAGAGCACCCAAACACTGCAGTGCTTTTTATGTTCTCCATAAATAAAACTTGTATCAGAGCTGCAGCAATGTTTTGTTAGTTTGTCATCCTCTGAGAAAACGGTTGATGGTTGCCTAGCAATGACAGAATACAAAAGGTTTCCACACGCTTTTATGTAAGCCCCTTACAGGGGTTTGACAATGAAACTGAAACACTGGCAAACTTAGTCATAAATTTGACCATTTGGACTAGTGACTTGCACATTTCACCAGTAAGTGCAGAGTGTGAAGATTTAATTAGCAAAATGTTAAACAACAAATTGTTGGTGGGCATCTCTCTGGCACATCTCTGACCAAGAAAGCAAGTCTTAGAGATGTAGTAAGAGCCACGGTATCCAGGGTACTGTCAGCATACCACCAAGAAGGATAAACCACATCCAGCAGGAGTAACTGGAAGAAGAAGCTGTCTGAAAGGGATGTCCAGGTGCTAACCTGGATTGTATCTAAAAAAACCTAAAACTACAGCAGTCTGTTCGTCAGGAGCTCCACAGTGTAAATATAAATTGCCGGACTGCTATAGCCTATAAACCTTTTGTCACTTGTGACAATGCTAAACGTTGGTTTCAATGCTGTCATCAGTGAATATCCTGGGCTGCAGACAATGTGAAACATGTATTGTTCTCTGACGAGTCCACCTTCACTGTCTTTCCCACATCCAGGAGAGTTATAATGTGGAAAAGCCCCAAACAAGCGTACTACCCAGACTATTGCATACCCAGAGTGAAGCATGTGGTGGATCAGTGGTTCATCAGTGGTGTATCAGGTTTGGGCTGCAATATCATGGCATTCCCTAGGCCCAATACTTGTACACCAATGCACCTATGTTAAGCTGCTATTCCTATGTTATAGAAATAAAGATGAATTAAATTGAATTGAACTGCACCAATATCAGGATGATAATGCACCAATACACACAGCAAGACTAGTGACAGAGTGGTTTGATGAACATGAAAGTGAACATCTTCCATGGCCTGCACAGTTACCAGATCTAAATATTATTGAGCCACTTTGGCGTGTTTTGGAGGAGCCAAACGTTTTCCTCCACCAGCATCATTTAGTGACCTGGCCACTATTCTGCTAGAAGAATGGCTCAAAGTCCCTCTGGCCACTGTGCAGGACTTGTATCTGTAATTCCCAAGAATTGATGCGGTACAGTACACCATACTAGTGAATTATTGTGGTCTAATACCAGGCATTTCAGTTTCATTCTCCCACCCCTGTATAAGTTTTATATATTTATACATGTCATACTGTGTATGATTGTGTGTGTGTATGATTGTGTGTGTGTGTGTGTGTGTGCTTTTTTGCATTAAATATGAGGTCAGGGAGGTTTCTAACATGCTTTATATAATATATGTTTTCCATCAATGTGTAGAAAAACATTTAGGTTGGAAGGAGATCCGCTTATTTTTCCAGAGAGCACAAAAGGATGTGATACGTCATCTACTCTGCAGCACTGTGGACATAGTGGAGCCTTTTGTACCTCGAACAGAGTCTACTGTATCTCTGTGTAATGACTCTGCACAAACCTTAATCTTTGAGGAGACAAGGGATGGGATATCCAATGGGTTATGCAATTTGAAAAGCATCCCAGAGATGACACTGCCAGGTGAAGTGCTATGTGAGCCATCGTAGGCTACAAGAATGGAGGCCTCTTTTGTGGAGATCAGCTCAACTAGTGAGACTAATTAAAGTTACATTTGAAACAGCAACATTTCTGCAGATAGTTGGAGTTGATATTATCTTTTAAACAATAGTATCTTAGTTAAAACCTTGACAAACTGAATATTATTTGTAAGCCCAGTAATGTCTAGGCTAGTTTTCATATTTGGTGATATTGATAGATATTATGTAGCTAATGTAATTTATTCACAATAGTTCTCATAAGAAGGTTAGTTTAATAACAAGCCTTTACCTTCCTGCAACAATGCAAATGTATTATCACAGAAAATTTGTTTTTTAGGGGATTGTTGGAGGTTTTATTTGAATGAAATACCACCAAACTACCTCTTTTGAGTACAATGTTTATTTCATATATACTTTGAAAAACATGGAATTTGAAAAATATGGTTCAGATTAGGGATGCACCGGTTAAACGGCAAAAAAACAGAACTGGATGATTTTTGTTAAAAGCTCACGGTCGGCAACCAGCTGATGTTTGGTTTCACTTTGGCTTAATACTACAAAGTCTATAGAGGAAATGTTGACAGAGATCAGAGAAGCTGACGGCGGAGCACAGATGCACACAGAGATAGACATGCTGATCCACACACAATGAAAAGCACCTAAATTTGAACATTCTTTCATTTAATTTTTCTGCAGTTCTTTAATACTTTCAACATTAAATACCGTACAGTTTTCATTACAGCACAAGTCAAGTTGAGCTTTTTGTCACTACATGTTTAGACGTAATGTGGAATGAAATGTCATGTCTTGCAGGACCTGTCAGGTGTCTGTTCTGTGTCCCTTGTCATGTGATTCCTTCTGTTTCCCGCCGTTTTTAGTGTTCATTTATTCCACCTGTATTTCACCCGTGTGTATCATCTGTCCCATTAGCCCTCATGTATTTATACCCCTCTGTTTGTTTCATTCTTGGTCCGGTATTGTAGTGTCTATGCTCCGATGTATTGTCTACGTGTCGTTCTGTCCATGCTGTTGTCACCCCATGTCCTCTCAGAGTTTCCTGTATCTTCCAGTGCCCATGTATGTAGTAAGTGTTTTTTAATAAATTCGTGTTTCATCAAATCTCTTGTTCCTGTGCCTTCATGTCCGCCACCCGAGCGTGACAGGACCATGGTGCTACATAAATAAACATAATCATAAATATAAATATAAACACAACACTGGACATAAGAGCAATTCTTAAACTTATACATAACTAACATACTGGAGTGGTACGTTAACTAAACTATACAAGTACTTTACGTAAAACAGTAAACAATATTGTGGAAGATTTTGTGCCGGAGAGGTATTTAAGGTTGAAAAGTAAGTAGTGCAATATGATTTTTGGTACACTTACAAGTAAACGTTTTTTCCATTATTGAGTCCTTGTAAGATGGAGTTTAAGAAAAGTGTCTGGTGCATATAGAGAGAGGAGTGTTTATACAGGTGGTTTGTCAAACCCACTCACCTGTGTGAAGCACACTCAGATGATTTTCTAGAGATATGTAGTGATTGTAAGTGTCTGCTGCATAGAGAGAGACTTACAATCTTACAATCACTACATATCTCTGAAAAAAAACTATTGTGCATTTCTGAGAGTGCTTCACACAGATAAGTGGGCTTGACAAACTACCTGTCAGGACTGCAGTCTGATCAGCTGGTTCTATCTGTTTTGTTTTGTTTGTATTAGCCACATGTTCCTTTGTTTGTGTTCCGGATTGTTTCTCTCCAGCCCCTCGTTCTCATTCATTTTAGTTGTTTTGTTTCACCTGTCTTTGCTCATTTTCTCCTCATTAGCTCCCCTATTTATTCTCTTTGTTTGTGCTGTTCTGTGCCAGATTGTTGTTTGCTTCTGACCCTGCAACATCAAGAATAGGTGAATTGATTGGTTTTAGTTAACCTTTTTCTGTTTGACTCCAGGACTCTCTCCCTACCTACCCAGCCTTTGTGTGTCCAAAGTCTTTGTTCTTGTGGTGCCTAAAGTTATGATGTCCTGAACACTGGCTTGGTTCTGACCATTACACCTGCCTCTGTTTCTACTGGCCAGTCTATTTTTCTCCCCCACTATTCCGGCTAAGTCTGCAAGTGTTTTTTTGCCATTTTGTTTTAATTTTTTGGGACCGAGTAGTTTTTGTTTTGTTTTTTCCCTGAGACTGAGACATTGCCATTAGAGGCATTTACTTTTGATTTTGCCTTTTTTTTTCTAATGGACTGATCTGTCTTTTTTTTTTTTTTTTTTTGCCTTCTATAATAAATATTTGTCTTCACCTGCTTTTGGGTTTTTTCTGTTTACTGGCCTTGACACTACCAGTGGGGGTTCAATTAAATATTAAAGTGTGTGACTTTGTTTTGGACAGGTAGTGTTTATAGTAGTTAATATAAATTGTCTGTTAATTTCATTTAATATGAGGTCAGAAATATTTCTAATAATTGTGTAATTTGATTATCTTTGTTTTAGAACAACCTACAGAGAGGACGACGAAGGACATGGTCTTTGGTTCTTATCTTAAAAACGTGGTGGAAGAGTATGAAACATAATTTCCTCTGGTGCCTCAACAGACATATTCTGAGCCATCACCAGTGCCTTAGACTGTTCTTTTTTAGAAATTCTAAGAATAAACTTGAAACCTTTTTTATATTATTATTTTTAATACAATTATTTTTTCTTGTTATATCAATAAGATGACAAGAAAAGTAATGTGATCAGCTTCAGTCTGGACCTTACTGTAAACATCTATTGCTGTAAGATCTAATTTTGGTTTCTGGTTTTGAAAAAGATTTGGGGGAATTTTAAAAACACTTCTAAATTAACCAGCCATTGAACAATGTATTCTTTAGCAAAGATACACTGTATCAGGAAAACTCTTCTGGGTGTTTTATCTTGGCAAGGGCCTACAGTATGTGATTACATACTTACAGAGTAAGTGACAATTCACTTATTTGATTCACAGAATTTTTTTTAGCATATTTATTTTATAATACTGTGTTGGAAACTACTAAATCTAAAACAGGTTTTAATAGGTGCAACAGACCCCCAAATATGATTGTCCTTGTATGAGTGAACCCATCCTAAAATTTAAATGGCATCTATATAGCTTTTTGAATAATGACCCTATTGACCATAAAATAAAATTTAAAAATAAATAAATAAATAAGATTGGAAAATGTAAAATTACAGAAAAAAATCACATTGCATTGATTTTTTTTTAATGATTGCAGTTTTTGAAACTATGGATCCAGTTTAACTACACACAAAACATTTCAGACTTGCTTCTAGAACCTTCTTTTCCAAATAGATCCATAAATGCAAAACAAAAACTCATCTGCATGTTCTGTGAAACATTGTTGATGATTCGGGGAGTCTGGCATGGTGAATGAACTTCTTCCCATAAATTAGTTATATTAGTACATTTACTAAATGAAATTCACTACATTGTACATTGTGGCTTCTTAAACAAATAAAGTCAAGGTTAAATTTGTCATTCTGCTACATGTGTGGACATACAGTGGAACAAAATGCTGTGTTTCACAGAACCATGGTACTACAAAAATAAACATAATCATAAATATGAAAACAACACTGAATGTAAGAGCTATTTTAAACCTTAACTAACATACCAAAGTGATAATTGAACTATACTAACTAACTTTACATACTACAAATATTTCAACTACACTGGCAACAACTAAGAGGCAGCACGGTAGCAAAAAGGTCGGTGGCATTTCTGTGTGGAGTTTGCATGTTCTCCCCGTGTTTGCTCCGGTTTCCCCCACAATTCCAAAGACATGCGGTACAGGTGAATTGGGTAAGCTAAATTGGGTAAGTTAAATTGTTCATAATGTATGAGTGTGTATGGATGTTTCCCGGTGATGCGTTGCAGCTGGAAGGGCATTCGCTGCGTAAAACATATGCTGGATAAGTTGGCGGTTCATTCCACTGTGGTGACCCCAGATTAATAAAGGGACTAAGGCGAAAAGAAAATGAATGAATGAATGAACAACAAAAAAACATAATCCTTATTTCCTATCGCTTTTTCTTGTTCACTAAACTTTTGAAAACACCTGCTGCACTGACCTAAAATTATTTGTCAGTAATACAAAAAACATTTAGTTGGGTTAAGATTATTAGCTTTCTGGAGAGGTGAACTGCTCTTTAACAAAACTTTTTAAGTTGTGCCAACTGAACATTTTTCGTATGCAGAACTGAAAGGGCCTGGAGTTGAGTAAACTAAAAAAACTTAAAATCCTTATTTCCTTTCGTTTTTTTTTCTTGTTTACTCAATTTTAGAAAACATCAGTTGCACTGACCTAAAATGTTTGAAGTTGAGTGAATAAACAACTCTTTTGGAAATTGGTACTAAGAAATAATACATTATCAGAACAAACAAACATAGCTCAATTGAAAAACAGAGACAAATGTTAACAAAACATTTATTAGACACAGGACAGGAGGCAAAACAACAATAATGGTAAACAAGACAAGAATCAAAACATGGCAGGACAAACAGGGAATATGCTTTCCAGGGAAAAACAAGACTCAGCAAAGAGTCTGTGTGAATGAGGTGTCTTTATAGTCCTAGTAACCAGTCCATCATGAGCTTCCAGCTGTGTGTGTAATCAGGAGGAAACTGGTTCCTCCATTTGAATTATAGTTTGAGCATTTGATTTGTCATTTAATTACTACAAGATTTTACTGAGTGGTTCATGATAATGAAATATCGAATACATTTGATTTCTCATTTGAGAATGCATTTTGATTTATTACTAGATTTTTTTAGGCATTGGAAATTTTTATTTAAATTTTGTTTGGACAAAACTTCCATAAATGTACACAACAGTTAAATACTAATTAACAGTCCACATGCGCTAAGCGTTGCTTTTTGTAGTGCAAACTAGGTAAATGTGAGATGAATATTCACATTAAAATTCTTTCTGCAGCTGTGCCCCCAACCCCCCCCCCAAAAACGATAAATTACAAATGAATAATAATTTTAAATTACGTTATCATTATTGCAGTAGTATTTTGTTGTTGTTGTTGTTAATAATAATGACATTAATGTTATTATTGGTATTACTATTCTTTTTTGTCATTGCTGTTAAGGTTATAAATACTGCAACCTTTATTTTTTCAAGTGAGGAGGTCTAAGATTAACTCAACTTAAAGTAACAAGTCGGCTTGTTTTTTTATGTTACAGCCTTATTCCAAAATAGATTAAATTCATTTATGTCCTGAAATTTCTACACACAATACCCTGTAATGACTATGTGAAAAAATATTTTTTTAAATTGTTGCAAATTTATTAAAAATAAAAAACCTGAAAAATCACATGTAAATAAGTATTTACAGCCTTTGCCGTGAAGCTCTAAATTGAGCTCAGGTACATTCTGTTTCCACTGATCATTCTTGAGATGTTTCACCAGCTTAATTGGAGTTCACCTGTGGTAAATTCAGTTGTTTGGACATGATTTGAAAAGGCATACACCTGTCTATATAAGGTCCCAGGGTTGACCGTGCATGTCAAAGTACAAACCAAACATGAAGGCAAAGAAATTTTCTGTAGACCTCCGAGACAGGATTGTCTCAAGGCACAAGGCTGGGGAAGGTTACAGAAAAATTTCTGCTGTGCTGAAAGTTCCAATGAGCACAGTGGCCTCCATCATCTGTAAGTGGAAGATGTTTGGAACCACCAGGACTCTTCCTAGAGCTGGCTGCCCATCTAAGCTGAATGATCGTGGGAGAAAGGTCTTAGTCAGGGAGGTGACCAATAACACGATGGTCACTGAGCTCCAGCATTCTTCTGTGGAGAGACGAGAACCTTACAGAAGGACAACCATCTGTGCAGCAATCCACCAATCACGCCTGTATGGTAGAGTGGCCAGACAGAAGCCACTTCTTAGTAAAGGGCACATAGCAGCCCAACTGGAATTTGCCAAAAGGCATCTTAAGGACTCTCAGAACATAAGAAACAAAATTCTCTGATCTGATAAGACTAAAATTGAACTCTTTGGAGTGAATGCCAGGCGTTACGTTTGGAGAAAACCAGGCTCCGCTCATCACCAGGATAATACCATCCCTACAGTGAAGCATGGGGGTGGCAGCATCATGCTGTGGGGATGTTTTTCAGCAGCAGGAACTGGAAGACTAGTCAGGATAGAGGGAAATATGAATGCAGCAATGTACAGAGACATCCTGAATGAAAACCTGCTTCAGAGTGCTCTTGATCACAGACTGGTGCGACGGTTCATCTTTCAGCAGGACAATGACCCAAAGCACACCGCCAAAATATCAATGGAGTGGCTTCACAACAACTTGATGAATGTCCTTGAGTGGCCCAGCCAGAGCCCAGACACTAAATCCTATTGAATCTCTGGAGAGATCTGAAAATGGCTGTACACCGTCGCTTCCCATCCAACCTGATAGAGCTTGAGAGGTACTGCAGAGAGGAATGGGTAAAAATTCCCAAAGACAGGTGTGCCAAGCTTGTGGCATCATATTCAAAAGGACTTGAGGCTGTAATTACTGCCAAAGGTTCATCAACAAAGTATTGAGCAAAGGCTGTGAATACTTATGTACATGTGATCTTTCAGGTTTTTTATTTTTAATAAATTTGCAACATCTTAAAAAAATCAAACAAGCAAACAAACAAACAAACAAACAAACAAACAAACAAACAAACAAACAAACAAACAAACAAACAAAC
>CAIGQW010000952.1:2370794-2410092 GCA_903798125.1 Danio choprae
ATGCCAATTATTATTCAAATATTAAGTAAAGATGATTTTCCATTGAAGGGGCCTCACAGTGGCGCAGTGGGTAGCACGTTCGCCTCACAGCAAGAAGGTCGCTGATCGCTGGTTCGAGCCTCGGCTGGGTTAGTTGGCGTTTCTGTGTGGAGTTTGCATGTTCTCCCTGTGTTGGCGTGGGTTTCCTCCGGGTGCTCCGGTTTCCCCCACAAGTCCAAAGACATGCGGTACAGGTGAATTGGGTAAGCTAAAATTGTCCGTAGTGTATGAGTGTGAATGGGTGTGTATGGATGTTTCCCAGAGATGGGTTGCAGCTGGAAGGGCATCCGCTGCGTAAAACATATGCTGGATAAGTTGGCGGTTCATTCCGCTGTGGCGACCCCAGATTAATAAAGGGACTAAGCCGAAATGAAAATGAATGAATGAATGAATGGTTATGATAAATTTCAGAAATTGCTAATAATTTTGAATTAATAGGAAAAGTACACACATATAATTGCTCTCCTGAAGCAACACAAACAGCCATGGCATTAGCACAGTATATAAAATGCTTCATAAACACTGGTTAGACTAACAGTATTGCCACCAAAGCTCCTGCCGGCTCTTCTTACAGTCTGTTGACCAAACTAAAATTTAAATTTAGCAGATATGTTCAATTTCAGCTTCTAGGCTCTGGTAGTCACAGCCCCTAGGAGGAGAATTACCAAATACGTTTAGAGATAGTAAGATAGAAAGATAGAATACTTTTGTATCTGCAGCAGTAGAAATTCTAAATAAAAATAGTAACATATGAGTAAGACCACATTCTCCGCCAACCTGATTTCACCAAGTAGGACATGTTCCTGGATTAACATCTATGTTGATCCTGGAACAACATTCCAATCAGCCAATCAGAATTAAGGGATCCGTTTACAGTTTATGTTAAGTTTAGGCTTACGGTAAGGTTTATGCACTTCTACATGATTGTTATCCAACTATTATTCCCTTCTGATTTTGGGAAGAAATTACAGTTATGGTTGGGTTTAGGGGTAGGGAATAGATATGGATAACATTTTCGAACAAAAATGATGCTCCAAGATCAACATAGATGTTAATCCAGGATCACATTGTACTTGGCAAAATCATAACGTGCCAACCTGATTTCACCAAGTATGACATGTTCCTGGGTGTATGTGTGTAGGTTTTCATCATGATTTTCTTGTTTTTACATTAATACATTTTATATTGTTGTACAGTGTATTGATGTACATATTAAATAAATTTTAGTGATGGACTTCTGAATTTCCTGTCTGTAAAACTAATTTACATTTTGTAAAATTATTTTTACATTAATAAAGACAAGGCATCACTGTGGCACAGTGGGAAGCACAATCGCCTCACAGCAAGAAGGTCGCTGGTTCGAGCCTCGGCTGGGTCAGTTGGCATTTCTGTGTGGAGCTTCCATGTTCTCCACGTGACCTCCGGGTGCTCCGGTTTCCCCCACAATCCAAAGACATGTGGTACAGGTGAATTGGGTAAGCTAAATTGTCCGTAGTGTATGTGTGTGAATGAGTGTGTATGGATGTTTCCCATTGATGGGTTGCAGCTGGAAGGGCATCCGCTGTGTAAAACAAATGCTGGATAAGTTGGCGGTTCATTCCGCTGTGGCGACCCCAGATTAATAGGGGGACTAAGCCGAAAAAAAAAATTAATGAATGAATAATAAAGACAATTTGACCTTGAAATACCGATCTAATTGTCCAGTCACAGAATGAGGAAGTGCCTTACCCAATGTTTTTATCAGTGTTGTCAGTTTATCAAAGTCATGAAGATTATCAAAGTTCATTTCATAATTTGTCGAATTACATGTACTTTGTGTTCCACAATATTATGCAAGTGGCAACAGTAGAAGTTTTGTAATATTTTGCTCTAGAGTGTGATGACCTTGTGAGTGAATTCAGAAGGGTTATTTGACATTTTAATTACAGGTGCCATATACGGCATTGATTCAATACGTTTTCTGTTTTCTGATATCAACATAGAAGGTATATGGCTTATAACTTAAAAATGATCCAGAAATGGATTTAAATGTTCATTTATTACCTCTTAAAGTAGCCCTAGAACAGGAAGCTCCTTATTGACCATATTTTGGAACGATTGTGAATATTAATGAGCTCTGCTGATGTATTTTGAAAATAAGATTATTATTTAATGTAAATTATGAAAATTGCGCTAGCTTTCACTGTATAAGAGAGAAATCCAACAGAGAAGTGGTTGAAAGTTCTTAAAAGTGGACAAAATAGACACATTTAAACACCAGGTGTAAATGATAATGTGTCTCTTTTGTCCGCTTGTGATCAGATCAATGAAAACGCATCTTAATACCAGGTGCAAACAGCTGTGTCTCCCGATTTTAAAATAAGAGTCACATATACATAATAAGTTTAATATAAACTTTGATGCACTTAAAAATGAATGAGGAAATGTATTGTTGTACTCTCTAAACGCAGCCTGGGGCTTGCATATTAATGGTCTAATGTGCAACATATCAGTTCATGTTTTGTTTGTGTTTTGTGACCAAAAGTACATGCAAATATTAGGGGCATGACCTGGGAGTAGTGCAACAGTCTGTGTTCTGATTTGCCTGTTTTCCACAGAGGTTTCAGACTGGGGGAATGTACACGAGAACAAGGGGAAAATTATATTTGAGGCTTACAGTCTGGCCATTTTCATGTACTTCAGCATTCTATGAGTTGTGGCCAACAGAAATTAGATTCTATATCATCACTTGATTAATTTTATTGCACCCAAAACTGAACATTTGCTGTTAATTCACTCTTTCTTGGTCTATTTGTCATGACACACAGGATTGAAGACACACAGGATTTCGTATGTTTATGGAAAGCTTTATGCTTATCTAGTTTTTAGATAAATGAGGAACATGGAACACAGAAAACAGTGTAGAGGGTGTTATGGTACAGGAAAGAGGACTTAATGCAAAATGAGTGCAGGTTTTTTTAATTGATGACAGTGAAGGTGAAACAGGGGTAAGATGAGTTTAAAATTAAAGTCCAGCAGGAGATGAATAGGGTAGGGCTGGAGAGTCCCGGTTGGCACAGACAGAAAGCCAGGAGATTCTGGGCAGGAATGACTGGGCCAGGCAGGAGGTGATGAAGGCCTTGCATGAGGGACTGCAGAGCAGAGTAACTAAAGTTCAGGAAAAAAGCAAAAAACAAAGATGACACTAAGCACAGAGATCAGACTGAAGAGACTCACAAAAAGCAGCACAGATTGAAACAATGAACTGGCAAAGTCATAAGGTAAGAGAGCACAATATAAAAGGAGGAAAAACCAGACAGGTTGGGGAATCTGGAAGGACAGGAGTGGAGACTGGACTGTGCTTAGGGGACACAGAAACAGGAGTGAAGACTGGACAGTGTTCAGGGGCAACAGGAACGTGAGTGGAGACTGGACCATGTTCAGGGGAAACAGAAATAAGTTCAGAGACAGGAGTAAGGACTGGACAGTGTTTAGAGGCAACAGAAACTGATTCGGGGACAGGAACCGGCACAGGAAAGATTTCAATTACTGGACAGGCTTCAGGGGTCAGAGTTGATACTGGACAGAGCTCTTTAGTTGAAGTCTTCATGCAGCACTTAAGGACTGGAGTCCGTCTCTGAATATGTTCAGGGGCTGAAGTCAGTGCTGCACTGCATTCAGGAGTCGAAGTCAGGGGCTAAAGTTGGCACTGCACTGTGCTCTGGTGCTAAAGTCTTCATTTCACAGCACTTGGAGACTAGAGCCATCTTCTCAACACTGAAGTCAACACTGCACTGTGCCCAGGGGTTGTTCTCTCTGGAGCAGGCCCTGGGGCTGCTCTCTCTGGAGCAGGTTTTGCAATGGCCCTCTCTACAATGACCAGCAAACTCGCAAGCAGCAATATTTTACTTCTGGGGCACTGCTCGGCGGCTGACCCAGAGCCTTACACCAAACATATGTGGTTTTTATGCTTTTATCACGTCGGTGTAGAAGAGCTTCCTGCACTGTGGAATATGGGGTTAATCAGGACATGGATAATTTTGAATGCTTTGTGATTATCGTTTTCCGTCAACAACACCTTGGCTGTGCCTAGGCAAGGTGTGATTTATTCCAGAGAGCACAGAACAGATGAATATTGTATATATTGAATATTGAAATTTTACGAAATACAAGATTTAAAGGGAGAAGGTTGAAGAAACGGGGCTCGAAAGGAGGTATTAGGACCAGGTTAAGGAGGCAAGGGTCACGTTTCCTTCTTCCCATGATAACCTTGTCAAACGTGCGGTCACTAAATAATAAAATGTATGAACTGATTGTCAGAGTAAAAGTTAAAAGTAACTTTAAAATAAGTAACCTGATTTGTTTAACGAAGACATGGCTGACAGACGAGACTGCTACTTGGTTACATCACAATAAGAGCTGATCGGGACAAATATGCCTCCAATAAATCGATCGAGGGAGGTATGTGTGTCTTCGTGGACAAAAAATGGGCAACACAATTTCACATCCATGAGAAAGTGTGCACTCCCGATTATGAACTGCTTTCTGTATCCTTCAGACCTTTTTATCTCCCAAGGAAATTTGGACAGATCACCATAATTTTGGTTTATATATACGACCCAAATACGAGGATGTTGCGGCTCAGATAAGTGAGAGTTATAACAACGCACTCGCATGTTTGGTGGATCAGGCCGTTTTCCTTCTTGGGGATTTTAATAATTGTGAACTCTCCAGTCATTTACCAATGGTATAACAGTATATATGCTGCCCCACAAGGCTTTCAAGGATTTTAGATAAGTGTTTTGGTAATATACCTAATGCTTATAAGGCAGTGCCCCGCCCCCCACTGGGTAAGTCAGACCATAACGTTATTCATTTGTTGCCCACTTACAAAACTAAACTAAAACAAGAAAAGCCTATTGTAAGAGAAGTGGCGGTTTGGTCTGAGGACTGTAAAGAGAGACTGAGAGACTGTTATGAGGACACAGACTGGGATAATTGTGCAAACAATCAAATTTTCTTTGATAATTGTGCAAATGTGAATGAGTTAACAGAAACAATAACGTCTTACATTATTTTCTGTGAGAATAATGTTGTGCAAACAAAAAATGTTAAAAATATACCCTAATGATAAGGTTTGGGTTTTGCATGAAATGAAGAAATGTCTAATGTCTAATGTTGCTTTTGCACAAGGTAATATTGTACTTTTTAAAGATAAAAGATGTGAACTTAGATCAATTATTTAAAAATCTAGACAACAATATAGAGATAAAATGGAGAAACAGTTTGTCACTGGTGATCCTCGTAAAGCATGGAGCGGTCTAAATAATATGATGGGCAGAGAGACTCTGAAGCAACACTGCTTGCTTACAAATTCTCTTTCATTTGCAAATGAATTGAATAATTTTTATAGTAGGTTTGATAAAACTACACATGGAGCCAAGTTTGACCAAGTGGTTAGCCATGTAGGAAATAATATTACTCTTACAGAAGAAGAGATAGCTGGTAGTTTTGCACGTGTTTACCTTTATAAGTCACCTGGCCCAGACGATCTTAGAGGGTGGGCAATAGCATGATGCATTTACCAACTGAAAGAGATTTTCACTAGATTATTTCAGATCTTGCTTGATACACATACAGTTCCACTTTCTTGGAAAAGAACAACAATTATTCCCATTACTAAGAAATACAAACCTGTATTACCAAATGATTTTAGACCTATTGCCCTTACCAGCATTCTATGTAAATGCATGGAAAGGGTTGTATTAGGGCATTTGCCTAACTCCCATGGGTCAGACCAGTTGCAGTTTGCCTATAAAGCACAGAAAGGTACTGAAGACGCTATTTGAACCTTGCTCCATATGATCAGCAAGCACATTCAGCACCCTGGTGCTTTTGCCAGAATTTTACTTATTGATTTTAGTTCAGCTTGTAATACTATTAAAGTTGACATTTTATTGGATTGATTATTAAAGCTTAATATTAATGAGCACCTAGTGTTATGGATAAAGGATTTTTTAACTGATCGTCCTCAAAGAGTGTCTGTACAGTGTTCAATAACTGAAGAGGTTGTTTTGAACACTGGAGTACCCCAATGCTGTGTGATATCACCTGCATTATTTTCGATGTATACAAGTGACATGTAGATTTTTTAAAGCAATAATACCCTACTCAGGTATGCATGACATGGCCGTGGTTGGACTTATGGTCAAAGGAAAGGAGGAGCTAGAGAGGGCCTACTTTGAGCACAAAGAACATCTGGTGAGATAGTGTGAGAAGGGTGCTTTGTCACTAAATGCTTTGAAAACTAAGGAACTAATTATTAATAGGGAAGGGCAGCCTATATGTCATCTAGTTATTATTGAGGGTCAACATGTTGAGATTGTAAACAGTTTTAAGTACTTAGGGATTATTTAGATAGTAGTTTAAATTTTGGACTATATCTATAAGAAGGCAACACAGAGACTCTTTCTTTTAAGGAAATTAAATAGTTTTAATGTTAGCAAGGGTATTCTGAGGAAGGTTTATTCCAGTCTGGTTGAAAGTGTTATCATTTCTTCAGACATGACTTCAAGAATGCTGACTTAGTTGCTGGTCTTCTGGATCTTCGTTCCAAATGAACATCCACTAAACTCCTTGAGCATGTCAGGGTTTCTCTCACAACAGTAAAAAATCAAGTTGTTGGAGGACTATTATAAAAGGGTAAATTGTTAAGATCCTTTCCCAAATTTGTCATTATTTCCCAATATAGAAAACTGTAAAGAGGTCTTCTTGCATTGTAAAGATGTGACAATAATTGGCCTAGAGCCAGCTTCTGGGAAGGAATTATAAAAAAAATTGTGTTTAAGTTTTAATAAAATAGTTTTATTAAAAAAAAGTAGACGTGGACATATTTTACAGTTGAAAGAGGGTGAAGAGGGTATCCTGAAAGAGGGTAGAGGGTAGTTGAAAGAGGGTATCCTGAATGGTGAGCATTGTACAAGTCAACATTAAAGGTGCAGTATGTAAGACTGACACTCATTGTTTAACTAGGCATTGCCTGTTTAATTCGAACACTTTTTCACCCAAGTTAACTTGTTATTCTGCAGGAACTACTGGTGATCTGGGCCCTTATTTTAAAGTGAAAAACATGTTAACCTCTGACTAATTACTCATGCGTTACTGCAAGAACCACATGTGATCAGTTAAGTGTGTGGGGTGCATGCTTAGATAATAGTATCTTTATCAAATGTTTACAGAAAACGCCTTATTGCCTAATGACTACAGCCCCATTGACACACTTTGACACTGGATTGACGAAATTAACATTTGGTTGTTTCAAAATTGTCTTCAGTTAAACAAAGAGAAAACTGAAGTCATTGCATTTGGGAGAAGAGATGAGGTTCTCAATGTGAATGTGTACTTTGGTTCTAGGGGTCAAACAACAAAAAACTAAGCTCAAGAATCTTGGTGTGATTCTGGAGTCAGATCTGATTTAGTCACTGCTTTGACATGACTACTGAAACTCTTCAGTAGTCATGTCAAAGCAGTGACTAAATCAGCATACTATAACATGAAAAACATTGCAAGAATTAGATGCTTTGTTTCCAGTGAGAAACTTGTTCATGCTTTTATCACCAGCAGATTACTGTAATGAACTCTTCACTGGGCTATCGCTACATTAATACATTACATTAATACATGTGCTCACTAAATATAAACCCAACAGATCACTCAGATTATTTGGATCAAGAAAATTAGAAATTCCAAGAGTTCAGTCAAAGCGGTTTGAATTCACCTTCAGCTACTACACCCCCACTGCTGGAATCAACTTCCAGAAATTATAAGATGTGCTCCAACATTAGGCACATTCAAATCAAGACTTAAAACACATCTGTTTAGCTGTGCCTTTACTCAGTGAGCACTGTGCTACATGCTACTTGTGCTACCTAATCTAAAGTGAGGACTATTTATGCTTTGTAAATCCCTTATAAATATTAGTTAAAGGCTCAGTTATATTCTAAACAGGAAAAAATTACTTTATTCATTTCTACTTATTTGAAGATACAAAAATGAAACTCTATAAACTGAAAAAGAAATCTTTGCAATCCTATCTAAACATAAAGCTACTGTACAGTTTAAACATCGCTAAATAAAATTGAAATGTTGTACCATTGTCACACCCTCTGCACGTTCCATCAGCCCCAATCACCATTCACAATCACCATCCACCACACACCGTGAACAATCACCCGAATACTAATCACCCACACCTGCACCTGCAATCACCCACTCACCTCATATATACTTACCTCATCCTTTCACTCACCGACTGGAATCAACGTTGGATGGTCCTCATTCGTCTTCCTGTGTTCTCCTGTGCTCTCCTGTGCATCATCGAGGCTTACTCCTGTGATCTGTTTACTCGACAACCTACGAAGGGAAGTGACTCATTCATTATCCACAAACATTGTGTCTTTTTGCCACCATTGTTTGAGCCACGTATACACCGCCTGCACTAGTGTGTGCTAGACTTCACCTGTTTACTCACTGAACCGCTGCTGTGTTCACAGCGCACGCGGCTGGATCCAGCGTGTGTCATCCACACACACACACAGCCGTCACCAGTGACTTTCTATGTTTGTGCATCTAGTGAATAAACACCCTGTGTATTAATTCCCTGTCCTCTCTTCCTTGTGTGACTGTGACAGGATTCCAGCCCCACAAATACTCCCGATTCATGCATGGAAGCTAATGCTACCACTTCCGGGATCGCTACGGACCCGTTCGCCGAAATGGCGAATGTTCTCCGGCAAGCCCTTCCTTCCACATCATTGGGTGCCAACGCCAACCCTCCTACTATGACCAGTACACCCCTCTCTTGTCCTATGAGCTACGCTGGTGAACCCAGCACCTGTGCAGGCTTCATACTACAATGTTCCCTGTACATTGAAGCCAATGCTCCGCAATTCCCAAACGAAATCACAAAGGTAGCCTTTGTGATATCACTCCTCTCTGGAAGAGCACTCCAATAGGCGGATGCCCTCTGGACGCCCACAGTCCTGTGTTGCTGTCCCTCCATACCCTCACCCAGCACTTCAAGGAAGTGTTCGATGTTGCTCTCACCCCCCTCACAGTCCACGATTAGCTCATAACGCTCACTCAGAACAACCTCTCCATTCATGAAAACACTTTACACTTCCGCACCCTAGCGGCCAGCAGTGGATGGAATCAGGTAGCGCTCTTGGCAGCCTACCGCAAAGGACTGAAACCCAATATCCGCCGACACCTTGTTTTTTAAGATGACAAAGCCGATTTGGAGGTTTTCTTTAAAAAAGCCATAAGTGTTTCCCAGCACCTCATTGCCTGTTCCACTACCGTACAGAGCCCCAGTGCACCCACATACCGTCATTCCTTGCCACCTCCTGTCGTCGATGAACCCATGATCACGGACGTTTATCATATCACTGCAGTGGAACATCAACGACGGGTCCAGAACAAACTCTGCCCATACTGTGGAGAAGCCTGCCACCTCATCTCCAGCTGTCCAGTTCGTCCACCTCGCCCAATGGTGAGTGCCTTCTCCATTACCCTTTCTGTTTCTAACATGCCCCATATCAAAGCCTCCCTAACCGTCAATTCTTGCACTTTCCCCATTCATGTCCTGGTGGACTCCGGAGCAGCAGGGAACTTCATCTCCTCCCACTTTGTCGCCAAACACCGCATACCCACTGTACTGAACAAAACCTGGTACCAAATCTATACCATCCAGGACTTACCATTGGGCGATGGTAAGATCACCAGACGAACACGTCAAGTCACACTCCTCACTCCTCCTCGACATTCCGAAAGGATCGTGATTGTAGTATCGACCTGCTGCCGAATGCTAAATTACCACACGGACGCATCTACCCGCTTTCCCGTCCTGAGCACGAGGCCATGGAGAGCTACATCCAGGAAGCCCTTTAGCTGGGGTTCATCAGGCCCTCCACATCACCTGCCGCATTAAGCTTCTTTTTCGTCTCCAAAAAGGATGGAGGACTACAGCCGTGTATTAATTTACCGGGTGCTGAATGAGGCCACAGTAGTCAAGTTTGCCTACCCGCTACTGCTCGTGCCAGCTGCTCTTGAGGAACTCCGGGAGGCACGGGTCTTCAGCAAGCTGGACCTCCGTAGCACCTACTACCTGATCCGTATCCGAGAGGGAGACGAGTGGAAGACCGCCTTCATCACCCCTACCGGCCACTCTGAGTACCAGGTGATGCCCTACGGACTAGCTAACAGTCCCTCAGTCTTCTAGAATTACATGAATGAAACTTCCATGACCTCCTTCACCAATGTGTCGTCGTCTATATAGACGACATTCTGATATACTCTCACAGTATGCAAGACCACCATACTCATGTGTGCCAGGTACTACACCGCCTCAGAGAGCACCAGCTCTATCTGAAGGCGGAGAAGTGCGAATTCTACCGCTCCACCATCTCCTTTCTTGGGTGCGTGATTATCTTGGGTAGGTGCTATACTCTCCCAATGGTCTGGTGAACCCAGAGCTCTCCATCCATGTGCGTACTTCTCTAGGAAACTAAGTCCCGCAGAGCAGAACTACGGGATTGGTGACTGTGAACTGCTCGCCATAAAACTTGCCCTCGAGGAGTGGCAGCACTGGCTCGAAGGAGCCCAGTTTTCCTTTACCGTCATCACTGACCATAAGAACCTCCAATACCTTCACAATGCCCAGCGCCTGAATGCTCGACAGGCCCACTGGTCCCTTTTGTTTGCACATTTCAACTTCCACATCACCTACCAGCAGGGACACAAGAACTGCAGAGCCGATGCCCTTTTACCGCATGTACTCATCTGACCTCGTTCGAGACAATCCCGAACCAGTTCTACCTCCCTCAATCTTCCTAGCACTCATCTTATGGCAGGTGGATGATGAAATCCGTGCCACTACCCTCAAAGAACCAGCTCCTCCTGAACTTCCCCAAGGCCGTACCTACGTGCCCTCCAGTCATTGACTCTCTCTCCTCGATAGTACGCACATATCCCTCGGCTCAGGACACCCTGGCAGCAGGCAAACCCTCTCGCTCCTACAGGGAAAATATTGGCAGCCGGGCATTGCCCAAGATGTTTCCCAGTATGTTCGTGGGTGTTTGGTCTGTGCCATCACCACCACTCCACACCGGCTCCCTGAAGGCAAGTTATAACCCTTACCCATTCCCCGCCGACCCTGGACGCATCTAGACATAGACTTCGCCACCGACCTACCTCCCTCTTGAGGTCATACCACCATACTTGTAGTAGTGGACTGCTTTTCCAAAGCATGTAAATTGATCCCACTCAAAACTCTTCCCACAGCTCTCGAAAAAGCAGAATCACTATTCCATCATGTCTTCCGTAACTACGACCTCCCTGAAGATATTGTCTTCAACCGAGGACCCCAGTTCATCAAACGGAAGATCCAAGAAATCTCTCGCTACCTCCGAACATACTGTGACCAACATCAAAACACCTGGAGCCAGTATCTACCGTGGGCCGAATATGCCCAAAACTCCCTTCGACAAGCCTCCACCGGACTAACCCCTTTACAGTGTGTTTTAGGTTAACAACCATCCTTGTTCCCGTGGACTGGGGAATCCTCCAAAGTTCCTGCGGTAGATCACTGGTTCCAGGAAAACGAGAGGGTGTGGGACTCAGCTCACATCCATCTCCAACGAGCAGTACAGAGGCAAAGCAAAGCTGCTAATCGCCGCAGGTTACCTAACCCCGAATATCACCCTGGAAACAAGGTATGGCTCTCTACCAAGAATATTCACCTCCGACTGCCCTGCAAGAAGTGGAGTCCCCGCTACATAGGGCCATCCATTCACCATAAACCCTTTCACATACCGCCTCAACCTACCTACACACTCCCGAATCTCCTCCGCCTTCCATGTATCCCTACTCAAGCCTTACACTGACCCTGTCTTTCCTCCATCCACAGAACCGGAACCCCATACAATCCCTTATTGCTGCGAGTTTGTCACACTCTCGTCTGCCCTGCCTTGTTTCTTTGTCATCAAAGGTTATGATACAGGAGAAAACATGGAATGTCTTCAGAGACATGGCAGCTGGAAATATTGACCTTCCAGTGTCAGCATTCCAAAGGCTTGCTTTTGCTTTTACTTTGGACTTGTACACTCCTGCAAAAATGAGCAACCCAATGTAAGCTTGCAAATCAGTCACATCAAAGTTTTTTCCAGCTGTCCCCATAGACCCTCCTCCCCTAAAATAAGTATTTTATTTTTAATTGATGATGCAATGAAAACCTGAAATGCTGATTTTATTTCTTGAACATGACTGACAGCATATCTGGTGGGCCATGGAACCATTTTGATGACATTAGTAGCACTAAGTCTACCATATCATTCAAGTGGGGGGTGGAGGACCAGAATAATTTTCCATTTTTGGAAGGTAATGTGTCTGCTGGTGGTTGAGAGACAACAAGAGGGTCAACACTGGGAGTCTCATCTGAGGATGCCTCATAATCAGGGTCCTCCTTAAGATTATCCTGTCTCAGACACATTCTCCTCTGTCACTTTCACTGTCAAAAACCTGTGACAAAATATCACTGACAGAAAACCTTTGCTTAGAGGCCATTTTCAATTGAGAAAGCTTAAAGAGAGAGCTGTCAGTGTCAGTGGTTTTGCAATACTACAGGTATGGTTGTGTTAGTTTTTTATTTTTATTATACTTTACATATAAAATTTTAGTGCATATTATAGAATCATAGCATGTTATAGTCACCCAAAACAAATATGTAATTTTTTAAATATTTCTTATGTTTTATAATGCTAAAAGACCCTGATGTCCCAAAAAACACTGATGTGACAAAATGTGTACAGGATATGAAAAAAATAATATCATATTAATTTTATGTTTACCAAGTTTTCGCCATTAAATTAGGAAAAATCCCTCAATCTGGAGCAAAAAAACCTGTCAACTATATATGTACATATGTTTAACATTGAATGGGTTCAAATTGACCCCAAGGATAATAGGAGGGTTAATAGTGTATCGTTATTATAAAGTGTAACCAATGCATACTTGTTCCAACATAATCATGTTCAGAAAACAGAACCATAGCTATCTGCTTTTAAAATCAAAAGGGCATGTCTTCAATTAATTCATGTCTGAGAGCTAGTTCATTTTTAACTGATGCTGTTATTTTGCAATCCTACATACTACATACTAGTATTGAGAAACATGAGTTTGAATAATATCCTATAGAGATTGGTAATGTGTTGTTACAGCACAATGCATTCTGGGTATTTAGGACAAGGGAGTCTGATTCCCATTGATCTCCATTGATTTATTATATGGCATATACACTCATCAGCAATAAACTGCAAGTGATTGCACTACAAATAATGAAGAAAATAATCAGTGGAATCGTTTTCTTGCGGCATCTTGTTGATACCCTTTTACTTATAGATAAACTCGTTCATTGATTTGATCCGCTCCGGATCTGCCTACTCTGTGTCCATCCTCGGCTTACACTTTACTGCTGGACACAGAATGTTATGGGATACATATAATCACACAAACAGCATTTATAAAAGTATCTACATGTTTGACCATTTTATTCTGAGTGAGATAAGTGTTTTTCAAAAGATGTTACTATAAAACGGTCGTTTTTTTCTTTTATGGTAGCGGTACATCAGAGAAGCTCTCCATCAGAGGTTCATCAGACCTTCCACCTCACCGGCTCCGTCAAGTTTCTTCTTTGTTGGGAAAAAAGACAGAGGTTTACGTCCATGCATTGATTATTGGGTACTCAATGATTCCACCATCAAGTTTGCCTACACGCTACCACTCTAGAAGAGCTCCGTGAAGCACGGATCTTTAATAAACTGGACTTCCGAAGCGCCTACAATTTGATTTGTATTTGAGAAGGGGACGAATGGAAAACTGCCTTCATCACCACTACTGGCCACTACGAATGTCAAGTTAAGCCCTATGGCCTAGCCAACAGTCCATCCATCTTTCAAAATTTTATGAATAAAATCTTCCTGGATTTTCTTCACCACTTCTCTATTGTCTACATAGACGACATCTTGATTTACTCCAGAAATTCAACAGAACACCACTCCCATGTCCAACAAGTCCTCCAATGCCTGCGAGAAAACCAACTATTTTTAAAAGCTGAAGAATGTGAATTCCACAAGACTTTTACATCCTTCCTCGGGTACGTAATCACTGCTGAAGTCGTCAGCATGGAGATTGGTAAAGTTGACGCTGTGTTTAAATGGGAGGAACCCAAGATGGTAAAGGAGCTGCAAAGATTCATTACAAATTACAATTGCGCTTCATTACAAATTACAGTCTCCTCTTGGCTCCTCTAACCTCCCTTCATAAAGGCGAACGGCGTACACTATCTTGGAACGCAGATGCCCCCAAAGCATTCAAGCTGCTCAAGCAATCCTCAGACACCCAGATTCAACACAGCCCTTAACAGTGGAGGTTGATGCCGCTGATATAGGAGTCGGTGCCATTTTATCCCAATACTACTCCAGGAAATTAACCCCTGCTGAACGAAATGACAGTATTGGTGATCGTGAACTCCTTTCCATTAAACTCGCCCTCAAAGAGTGGCGCCACTGGCTCGAGGGAGCTCAATTCCCTTTTACCGTAATCACCGACCACAAAAACCTCCAATATCTCCGCAGTGCTAAACGCCTTAATGCCAGTCAAGCTATTCTGCGGTCACTATTCTTTGCCCACTTCAATTTCCAGATCACCTACCAACCAGGCCATAAAAACCTCATAGCCGATGCACTCTCTCGTATGTACTCTCCAGATCCCCATGACGACATTTCTGAACCTGTCCTTCCCTCATCTGTCTTCTTAACACCCATATTATGGCAAGTGGACAAAGATATTCGCACGACCACCTTTGAAGAACCAGCACCCCCTGAACTTCCTCCGGGCCTTACCTACATACCCACCGGATACAGTCTTCAGTTCCTGCATAGTACGCACACTTCCCTAGGTACGCACACACCCTGGGAGCAGGCGAACCCTCTCACTCCTTCGACAGAAGTACTGGTGGCCGAACATGACCAAGGAAGTTGCCCAGTACGTCCGAGAATACTTGGTCTGTGCCATCACTACTACTACTCATCGCCTACCTGAAGGGGAGTTACAACCTCTGCTCATTCCCCGCCGACCCTGGACCTACATTGGGGTAGACTTAACCACGGACCTACCTCCCTCGCAGGGCTACACCACAATCCTTGTAGTAGTAGATCACTTTTCAAAATCCTGCAAATTAATCCCTCTTAAAGGTCTTCCCACGGCTCTCGAAACCGCTCCACGGCATTCTTCCAACTCCTAGGCACAACCATTAGTTTATCTGGTTACCACTCTCAAACCAATGGACAGACTGAGCGGAAAATCCAAGAAATCTCATGTTACCTCCGGACATACTGTACCCGCCACCAGGACACCTGGAGCCAGTATCTACCGCGTGCTGAGTATGCACAAAATTCCCTTCGCCAGACTTCCACTGGTCTAACCCCTTTTCAATGTATCCTAGGTTACCAACCATCCCTGTTCCCATGGACTGGCAAAACCTCCGAAGTGCCCGCGGTAGACCACTGGTTCCGAGAAAGTGAGAGGGTGTGGGACTCAGCACATACCCACCTTCAGCAGGCAGTACGGAGGTATACGGATTTGCCACAGGTTATCTAATTCTGTATACCACCCAGGAGATAAGGTATGGCTCTCCACCAGGGACATCCACCTCCGTCTGCCCTGCTGAAAGCTGAGTCCCTGCTACATAGGATCGTTCACCATTCACTCCCAAATCAACCCTGTCACCTACCGTCTCAACTTACCTCCTCAGTATTGGATCTCTCCCACATTCCATGTATCTCTTTTCAAGCCTCACTCTGACCCAGTTCTCCCTCCTTCCACAGAACTGGAACCGCCTCTCCCTCCAGAACAAACCGAAGTCCTCAAAGTTCTTGACTCCAGGCGGTGGAATGGCCAGCTCCAGTACCTCATAGACTGGGAAGGATTCAGTACAGAGGAGAGATCATGGACACCCCGTAACGACATCCTGGATCCGACCCTCCTCAAGGAATTCCACCACCGACATCACCGCTCTCACTTACCATCCACCACACACCACACCTGTGAACCCTCACCTGATTACTAATCACCTGCACCTGCAATCCACAATGCACCACAATGCATATGCAAATCACCAAGCTTCCCAACAAAGGACTGTAAAACGTGCCTCGGAAAGGTACATTTCTCATTGGTCAACTCAGCCCCTGAGGGTGGTACAAAACCTCCTTATAAAAACTAGAGACTAAGGCCACCCCCTAGAAAGAGAACACCAGAACAAGGACAGGGGAAAAGGAGAAACCCCAAGAGAGAGAGGGAGAGAGTCGTTCCTTCCAGTTCAGGACAGCTTCTCTTCAGGTGCGTTGGCACCTCTGGACAAAGACGTGGGCGGAGGGAACTGCGACTTCAGATTCCAGATTGGGAAAATTTTGTGGCTGGTATTCTAAACTACCCTAACTATCCCCAATAAATAACAGAACTCTTTCCAAAATTTTGAAATGAACTGGGGTCCCCTGTAAGAAACCACATCCATCTGGAGGTCATGAATGCGAAAGACGTGATTAGGTAAGGATAATTGACTGAGGGTAATTTGGGCAAATGGACAAAATGAGTAGCCTTCGAGGACCAGTCCACCATGGTTAAAATCACTATATTGCCGTAAATGGATGGGAGACCTGTAACGAAATCTAGCGATATATGGGACAAGGGTCTCGAAGGCACTGACAGCGGCTGAAGGGCGATTGGAAGTCTTAGAAACAGCTCAAACAGAGCAAGCCAAAACAAAATCACGTATATCACGAGCCATAGCTGGCCACCAGAATCATTGTTTAACAACAAATGACGTGTGACTCACCCCTGAATGACAAGCCACTTTGGAAGAGTGGCCCTTACAGGATGACGTCAGACCGAAGCTTCTCTGGCACAAACAACCGACCCGGTGGGCATCCGAGAGGGGGCGTTACACCTTCCGAGGCTGCGCGAACCTTCAACTCAATCCCCCAAGCTCGAGGGACGATGCGCGCTCAAAAAAATTAAAAAGACAAGATAACACATCGGGTTTGATGTTTTTAGACCCTGGTCAATAAGAGATGGTAAAATTGAATTGCCCAAAAAATAAAGCCCACTGAGCCTGCCTAGAGTTTAATCTTTTGGCGGACTTGATGTATTCAAGGTTTTTGTGATCGATCCAAACGATAAAAGGGACCCCCAACCCTTCTAACCAATGACGCCACTCCTCCAAAGCGAGTTTGACAGCTAAAAACTCTCTATTACCAATGTCGTAATTTTGTTTGCCGGTACATAAACGATGAAAGTAATACGCGCAGGGGTAAATCTTGCTGTCTGAGGAGGAACGCTGGGACAGGTTTGCACCAATCCCCACCTCTGACGCATTAACCTCCACCACAAACTGCTGAGATGGATCAGGGGCTACGAGATTGGGGGCTAAAGCAAAGCAGACTTTCAGTTTGGTAAACGCAGCTTGTGCTGCGCTAGACCACCTGAACGTTGTCTTGGGGAAGGTCAAGGCGAGCTGGCTGAAATAAAAATTGGCAAAGCCCAGAAACCACTGCAGGGCGTTACGGGAGTCCAGGGTTGACTAATCTACCACAGCCTGAATCTTCTCTGGATCCATGCGCATCCCCTCGACCGACACGATATACCCTAAAAAAGGAACAGACATGTGCATGAAAATTGCATTTCTCCACCTTGACATAAAGACCATTGTCTAACAGCCTCTGAAGCACTCGTCTGACGTGTTGAACATATTCCTGGAGAGAGTGAGAAAATATCAGTATGTCATCCAGGTAGACATAGATAAACTGATCTATCATATCTCTCAACACATTGTTGACAAGTGCTTGGAAGACTGCGGGAGCGTTGGACAGGCCGAAGGGAAGAACGCAATATTCAAAGTGCTCCCTGGGGGTATTAAATGCAGTCTTCCATTCATCCCTTGTGACAGAACAAACTGACCACCATTATGGATCCAGCAAGTGTTGCCAAGATCAGAGACTTTCTTTATCAGAGTTCAGCTCGACTTGATCGCCAAGATAAACAAATATTGTTCACCGGTCAAGAAATCCAAGCATTGGTAACCCAGGTTTCCAAACTCACCACACAGCTACAGAGACTAAAGTCTGATGTCATCCCGCAAGTGCCCGCTTCCACACCACCAGTAATTCCAGCGCCAGATCAAAGCACTCGAGCCGTTGAACCTGGTCTTCCACCACCAGCTTTCTACTTCGGCAAGCCTAAGTAATGCCACTCATTTTTAGCCAAGTGTTCACTTTACATAACTTTACAACCTTCCTCATTTCCTACAGAAGAGAGTCAGGTTGCATTTGTTATCAACTTACTGTCAGGAAGAGCTGCACTTTGGGGTACCACAGTTTGGAAACAGAAACTTTCTTGCTGTTCCTCTTTTCAGTCCTTTTCTGAGTAAATAAAGAGAGTGTTTGATTGGGCAGCTTCATGCAGAGAAGCGGCTCGGGTGCTCGCTGAACTCCATCAAGAAAACCGGAGCGTTGCTGCTTTCTCTATTGAATTTCGTACATTAGCAGCAGAGTGCAAGTGCAATTCAGAGGCGCAATGGGATATGTTTCTACATGGACTCGCTGATTACATCAAAGACTCTGGAGTTGCCAAAAACTTTATACGGTCTTATTGTTTAGCCAATGCAAATCGGCAGATCCCGACTATCGGTAGAGGAGAAACGACGTCGCCGCTCCAAAGGTCTCTGCCTGTACTTTGGAGACACATAGTAGCTTTGTGTCCAGTAAGGAACCAGAGCCCGTCAGTAGGTTAGAAGTTACTGGCAGGTGAGGTCATTTTGGACAAACCCTCTTCTGCTGCCTCTCTGTTATCAGTTAAACTATGTTGGAACTCTGACAATCATGAATGTCAAGCGCTTATAGACTCTGGTGCTGAGGGTAATTCTATTGACTACACTTTTGCTTACAGTCTGAAACTTCTGGTGCTTCCCCTTTCTCAACCTATTGCTGTCCACACTCTCAATGACCTTTCTCTTCGCTCTATCACACACTCCACTGGTCCCATAAAACTCATTACATCTGTCAATCATTCTGAATCCATTAAGTTTTTTTTAACAGAAACCACCATGACACCAGTGGTCCTCGGTCATCCCTGGCTGGTATTACACAAGCCCCTTATTAATTGGGGTCATAATTCAGTGTTTTCGTGGAGTGAGAGTTGTCATGAGTCTTTACTTTTGTCTGCTTGTTCTGCTGTGTCTTATTCTGTGCTTCAGGAAGAACGCACAGACCTGTCTAGCGTGCCCAGTGAGTACCTCGACCTGAAGAGAGTGTTCAGTAAGTCTTGAGCTGCTTCTCTACCTTCTCATCGTCCCTATGACTGTGCCGTAGACTTATTACCAGGTACGTCTCCGCCTAAGGGCAAATTATACTCTCTTTCTGTCCCAGAGAGGGAGGCCATGGAGAAATATTCCTGATTCTCTAGCGGCCAAGATCATCCGTCCCTCTTCTTTATCGGTATGCTTTTGCACCAAATCATAATTACAATCGCCTGTTGACATCACATGTTTCAAATCACATCATTATTTAACCAATTTACCTAATTTACTAGCCCTAAACTGCTCCCAACTTTTTTTGGAATGTGTTGCAGGTCTGTAGGACAGGAAAGGATGTATATGAGCCCTATGCCTACTAAGATATAACAAAATACAGGTGGACTTTCTTAATACTCACAACTACAGGTTTTTCCAAACAAATGGAAGGGTCAAGCAGAGCGGTATACAAACAATTTTCTTTATTAGACACTTAAATGTATTTAAAAATGTACTCATACAAAACACACAATCCCTTACAATGAGTCACAATAATACAATTTTTTTACACAATAGTTGTCAGTAGCCACTGGTAATCATTGTTCACATCAATATTTCTTAGGATGCATCAACCTTGGGTAAGAAAAAAGAAAAGGAAAAAAAGGAAAACACAAACCCCAACCCTTCAATACAAACAAAACCCTCAAATCAAATTCACACTCCCCACCACTAAAGCAAAATAAAATAACCCCCACTCAAAAAATAAACAACCACCCCACACAGCAAACAAACAAAACCAAAATAAACAAACCCCATAGAAGAAGATCCTTGCTGTTCATATGCGAAATGACAAGGAACGATAACAGCAGCCATTCACAATTTCCACATACAAAATACAAACCCACTAAATATACAATAAAATAAAATTAAAACAAAAACTCAGGGACCAATCAACAAATCTTGACACACCATGCGCACACGCACACACACTCACAAACACGCCAACATCAAAAGAATAAGCACGCCCTCACGTCACATATGCACACACATAAACAGGCACTCTGCCCTGACGTGACCTGATCACACACAATCAGGTGCCCGAGAAGAAAGGCACATTTCTTCCCTGTAGCACAATTGGGTTGCCAGGCAGCAGCAAAACAGCAATGGACAATCTCCATAAAACAACTGTCCAATAATCATTAATCACACATACACAAAAATTTGAAATGACATCTTTAAATAAAAAACAACAACTTGCAATCTCTCAAATGAGAATTACCTCCATCACAGTTAACTTGCTCTCAACACAAGTGGTGAATAATCCACCTATCTAACGTCGATACCGCTAAAAGAACAATCTACTATTAATTAATAGCACCACCAGAAATAAAATGTAGACATAAATATCAACATACACTGCACAATTGGCTAAACTGGCATTGGGCAGGTTAAAACCCTGATACAGTTAACTCCCATGTGGCAACCTCTGATAAAGCAGGGACTAAGATTAAGGTGAGTGAGTGATGACAATGTTTTGTAAGTCAAAGAAAAAATAGACATTCCTAAATCAAGAAGTGTTTTAGTTAAAAAATATTGTTTTGTTTTCAGAAATAATAAATCAAAATTAAGTGAGTTTTTCCTTAAGACAAGCAAAATAATTTGCCAGTGAAGTAAGTAAAATAATCTTCTTTTTGGTTTGAAATAAGTGTATTTTACTTGGCCCGTTTGGAGATAGTTTAGCTCGATAAACTCACTTAATATTGACTTAATAATTTAATAAACTCTAAGTAACAAAATATTTTTTGCAGTGTAGGTGATATATTGGTGCATATTTCATAGAAAGTATCACTTAGGCAATGGTCTCTTGCTACACATGCTCACACAGAGGGCTGAGCCCCGCTAGGATGAAATGGCAAATATTAGTTGTTTTTGCATGATTTTTATCAGAATGTTTTCATAAATTTCACATTGCCCTGATCTTTTATCTTCAGAAACACATTTCTTCCTCCTCATACTGCATTGGAAATGTGAATTGTAAAGGGTGAGAACCTCTTTAAGTAGCTTTTCAGGTTCGTGCTAAAACTAAGGTTTATTGAGCAATTTTATCCTAATATAATACATACTTTAATCACTTGATTTAATGTATGTTATATAATAAAATATTCAGTGGTGATCAATAGTTTTCCAATGATACTATTGTTTCAGACAACTTGAAAATCTCTAGCTTCCACATTGGGTTGGCCTGGGTTTTACCAGGGTTACCAGGTACCATACCAGGGTTGGCCTGGTAATTAAATGGCATTATTGCAGTATTTTAAAAAAATTATCTGCTTAGTTTTGAAAAAAAAAAAAAAATAATAATACAAATGTGCCACTTATTAAAATAATTTTTAAATGTGTAAAAATCATCTTACTCTAGAAATGACATGCCATTTAATAAGCATATCAAGCAATAAAGGTATTATCACAAGAAGCATAACCGATCAGAATTGCACAGCACCAAACACAAAAACTTAATTTGCACAACATACATTTTCAGTTCAAGGTACAGTGCTTCGTAATGGCCTGCTGATTGAGCTTAAAAGGCAAAGATATTTAAACAAAATATTTAAACACTGATGGTCATGCAGTTTGCTCTTTTTTATGTGTTGGTATTTTGTATTGGTAATGTATTTTTGTGTATTATAAAGACATATACTGTTTTAGTGCATAAACTGGGGAGTAAAGCTGCAAATTAGTCAATTGAGTTGAAAGCTTTGCTGGTTCAGAAAGCTTAATTTCATCATCACTACTGACTGGCATTATCTGGGCGGAACACTCTGCGATAAAGTACTCCCTCATGTTAAACCATGTTTAACAGGTTTAGACAGGTTTTTACACTCTTCTGAGGTGGGCAACAATTTTCTTCTCCAAAATGCCTATAACCTATAATTGTGTCAGCCTGTTGCTGAGCACCCATCTCGCTAAGAGAGTGTGACAAAAGAGACAAAATTTGACTCACTAGTGCTGCCGGCCTAGCTTGGCCAAGTTGATGTAATACACGTGGAACCAATGCCCTTGAGCAAAAACCTTAAACATCCGTCTCAGGGGGATTTTGGTGTGACAGCGCATCGGTGTTTCGATTGCTTCTTCCAGAGTGATATTTCACCTTAAAATTGAAAGCTGCCAACTGGGCTGCCCAGTGCTGTTCCATGGCTCCCAACTTGGCCGAGTACAGGTAGCTAAGAGGGTTATTGTTAGTATAGACTACACCCTCCTTATGCCCTAGCAGGTACTCCCAAAACATCTTGGTCATGGCCCACTTGAGTGCAAGAAACTCCAGCTTCATAGAACTGTAGTTTTACGTATTGTGCTTAGTGGGCCTAAGACCTCGGCTACTATAACAAAATGGGACACATCTTGCCTTGTTGTTCCTGAGAGAGAACAGACCCTAGCCCCCATGACTGGCACATTTAGACAGTTTGGCCTTCAATCCTTCCTTAAGCAGCTGGCTGAGAATGACCTCCATTCGAGCTAAATGCTGATCAAAACACAACAATATTGTCCCGATATAATAAAAGGGACTGGTACTGTTGGTCCTCAAACAACCTTTCCATTAATCTCTGAAAGGTGCTTGGGGCGTTACATGATCCTAAGGCCATCATATTCCATTAAAATAGCCCAAATGGAGTACAAAAAGCTGTATTTGGTCTAGCAGCTTCACTAACAGGGACCTGGTTGTACCTGCTGACAAGGTCCATGGTAGAAAACCAACTGGCCACTGCCAGTGAGTCAAATGTCTCCTCAATGCGAGGGAAAGGAAAAGCATCCTTTCTGGTCTTAGAATTTAATTAACGGTCCATATACATGTGCAAACTACCATCCTTTTTCTTGACCAGGACGATGGGTGACGCATAAGGGCTGCAATTATCTGAGCCTCAAGTAACTGATGTGTGCCTTAACTACTTCGTACTCTGAAGGCAAAATAAGTCTATACCGCTGCCTCACTGGGACCTCATCCAGCAGAGGGATGTTGTGAAAAATAAAGTCATTCCACACCAAATCCCCTTCGTCTGTAGAGAACACAGGTGTGTACTTATCCAGTAGCCCTCTTACTTTTCTATTTTGCTCTTCTGATATCGCAGATAAGTGTCACACCCTCAGCACGTTTTATCAGCCCGAGTCACCATTCACACTCTCACAACACAAACATTCACACTCTCACAACACATTCTGCACAAACTCTGCCATCTCCTCTCAGGCTGTCCAGTTCGTCCGCCTCGTCCAATGGTGAGTGCCTTTTCCATCACTCCTTCTGTTTCCAACATTCCTCATATCCAAGCCTCACTAACCATCAACTCATGTACTTTTCCCATAAATGTCCTGGTGGACTCCGGAGCGGCAGGGAACTTTATCTCGTCTAAGTTCGTCACCAAACATCGCATCCCCACAGTGTTAAACGAGACCCGGTATCAAATATATACTATACAGGACTCACCATTGGGCGATGGCAAAATCACCCGACGGACTCACCAGGTGATACTCTTCACTCCTCCTCTTCACCATGAAAAACTTTTTTTACTAGTATTACCCAGGGCCAATTTGGATGGGGTGCTGGGTCGACCCTGGCTGATCCAGCACCAACCCACCATAAAATGGAGCATGGGAGAGATCCTAGGATGGAGCGATGCCTGTGTGGATCACACTCATCACCCGCCGGTAAACAAGATCACTCCTACCCGACCATCCCTTTCCCTTCACTCGACGATGATGGCTTACCCGCTATCGCTTGTGCCAGCAGCTCTTGAGGAGCTCCGGGAAGCGCGTAAATTCAGTAAGCTGGACCTCCGCAGCGCCTACAATCTGATCCTTATTCAAGAGGGAGATGAGTGGAAGACCGCCTTCAAAACCCCTACTGGCCACTATGAGTACCAGGTAATGCCCTACGGGCTAGCTAACAGTCCTTCTGTGTTCCAAAATTACATGAACGAAATCTTCAGAGACCTTCTTCATTGATGTGTCATTGTCTATATCGCCGACATCCTCATATACTCCCGTAACATTGAAGACCATCGTACTCATGTGTGCCAAGTACTATGTCGCCTCAGAGAGCATCAGCTCTATCTCAAGGCCGAGAAGTGCGAGTTCCACCAATCCACCATCTCCTTCCTCGGGTACGTGATCTCTGCTGCAGGGGTTCAGATGGAGACCACCAAAGTGTAGGCCGTGGCCAATTGGAAAGAGCCCCAAACGGTGAAAGAGCTCCAGCGATTCCTGGGATTCGCCAACTTCTACCGACGGTTCATCAAAAACTCTGCCCCGTTGTCATCACTCCTCAAAGGTGGACGGCGTACCATCTCCTGTAGCTCTGAAGCTCACCACGCCTTCCAGCTCCTCAAGAGTAAATTTACCTCTCCACCGATCCTCAAGCACCCTGATCCTACACGGCCCTTCATCGTAGAAGTCGATGCGGCGGACGTAGGAGTAGGAGCTGTGCTCTCTCAGTGGTCTGGTGAACCTAAAGCTCTTCATCCGTGTACGTACTACTCCAGGAAACTTAGTCCTGCAGAACAAAACTACGGGATTGGAGGTCGTGAGTTATTAGCCATCAAACTGGCCTTTGAGGAATGGCGGCACTGGCTTAAAGGAGCACAATTCCCATTCACAGTCATAACCGACCATAAAAACCTCCAATACCTCCGTCATGCTCAACGCCTGAATGCTCGACAGGCTCGTTGGTCTCTATTCTTCGCCCGATTCAACTTCTTTATAACTTATCAACCCGGTCATAAAAACTGCAAAGCCGACGCATTATCCCGTATGTATTCACCTGACCCCATTCAAGACACTCCCGAACCCGTACTACCTCCCTTCATCTTCCTTGCACCCATCCTGTGGAGAGTGGACGAGAAAATTCGTGCTACCACCCTCGAGGAGCCGGCACCTCCCGAACTTCCCCAAGGCTTAACCTACGTGCCCTCCAGTCATCGGCTCACCCTCCTCGATAGTACGCACACATCCCTTGGCTCAGGACATCCGGGCAGCAGGCGAACCCTCTCGCTCCTAAAGGAAAAATACTGGTGGCCGGGAATGAATGGGAGTTTCCCAGTATGTTCGGGGGTGTTCGGTCTGCGCCATTACCACTACTCCTCACCGTCTTCTGGAGGGTAAATTACAACCTTTACCCATTCCCCGCCGGCCCTGGACCCACATAGGGATAGACTTTGCCACTGATTTAGCTCCCTCTCGAGGTTACACCACCATATTGCTTGTCGTTGACCGATTCTTCAAACACTGCAAACTCATCCCACTCAAAGCACTTCCTACCGCATTAGAAACAGCTGAGGCATTATTTGAACACGTCTTCCACAACTACGGTCTCCCTGAAGACATTGTCTCCGACCGTGGGCCTCAGTTCATCTCCAGGGTCTGGCGGGCATTCTTCCAACTACTCGGAACCACCATCAGTCTATCATCCGGCCACCACCCGCAAACCAAAGGCCAGACCGAACGTAAGATCCAGGAGATCTCCCGCTACCTCCAGACATACTGTGCCCAACACCAAAATACCTGGAGCCAGTATGCTCAAAATTCCCTTCGACAAGCCTCCACTGGACTAACCCCCTTTTAGTGTGTTCTAGGTTACCAACCCTCACTGTTCCCGTGGACTGGCGAGTCCTCCAAAGTGCCCGCGGTAAACCACTGGTTCCAGGAGAGCGAGAGGGTATGGGACTCAGCTCACATCCATCTCCAATGAGCAGTTCGGAGGCACACCGACGCCGCCAATCGTCGTAGGTTACCCAACCCAGTATACCACCCAGGGGACAAGGTATGGCTTTCCACCCAGAACATCCGCCTCCGACTGCCCTGCAGGAAGCTGAGTCCCCGCTACATAGGGCTTTACCCCATCCACTCCCAAATCAACCCCGTCACTTACCGCCTCAACCTACCTCCACACTCACGTATATCCTCAGCCTTTCACGTTTCACTCCTTAAACCTTACACTGACCCTGTTCCTCCTCCTTCCACAGACCCAGAACCGCCTCCCCCTCCAGGACTAACCGGAGATCCTGGGAGAGAACATCTACCGCATCAAAGAGATTCTCGACTCCCGGCAGTGAGACGGCCACATCCAGTACCTGATTGACTGGGAGGGATTTGGTCCCGAGGAGAGGTCATAGACACCACGAGACAACGTCCTAGACCCCACTCTCGTCGAAGAATTCCACCGAAAACATCCTAATCGCCCAGCTCCCCGAGGCTGTGGCCGTCCTCGCCGCCGGTCTAGGGTGCCAGGAGTCACCCGTGGAGGGGGGGGGTACTGTTACTGTCACACTCTTAGCACGTTCCATCAGCCCGAGTCACCATTCACACTCTCCTGCCACTACACACCGTACACAATCACCTGATTACTAATCACGAACACCTGTGCACTTAACAACACTCACCTGCTCCAGCCATCACCCACACACTATATATGCTCACCCCTCTTGTTCACTCATCGGCTGGAATCATCGTTGGATGGTCATTCTCTCCTTGTGCTCTTCCTGATCGTCTTCCGAATCATGAATATGTACGAACTCTTCATCGAGGCTAACTCCTGTTACCAGTTTGCTCGACTTTAAGGGAAGTGACTGTTTGCTATCCTCAAGACTGTGTTCATCCGTATTTCATCTCGCACTACGGTGTGAAGACTACTATTGTGTTTGAATAAACACCCTGAATACTAATCCTTTTGTCTCTGCCTTCTGTGACCGTGACAATAAGTCAATAGTACGAATCTGATCATACACAGAAGGGGATGTCTGTGCCACTTCCGCCTCCACTGTCACAGAGATTGCTGGAATCTCAGCCCTCGGTAGAACCCCAGGCACCTGAGCACACATACGATCCGGGGGTTCTCAGACCACCAGCACTCCACAACCTGAGACCACCTGCCCACAAAGCTGCACATCAAGCTCTAGGTATCCAACGTAAGGAATTGAAAGACTGCTGCCCTGCTGCTGTTCGCTGCCCTAAGCTGTAACCACTGGCACAATCCGAGCTGTTCCCTACCCCAATACTTAAAGTTTGCCAAGAAACAGCTCTCTGTGATGGTGGACCCCATTGACCTGGTGTCCACTAGGCAGGGTACCTCAACCCCACCCATACGGACAACAAGCTGAGGGCACATTGACATAAGACGAGACATAATACCTGCATCAGTTACACTAGATCCTGTAATTTTCCTTACCGAGATGTGGTTCTGCAGCACGGTGGAAATTAATTTTCTGATGGCTTTGTGGACTGTGAATGCACACCTCTAGTTGATGTAGACTCTGACTGTGGGGGCAGGAAGCGAGGTGGTCTACTCTCTCCATTGCACTCTCTGGCAAAATGACCAGGCTGAAATCTACGACAAATAATCTGACTCAATCAGGATGATTTTGAAGGAGGCTGAACATTTTAATTGTCAAAAAAAGTCAATTGGTTCAATAGTTATATATGGATGCTGTAGTTCAAGTGTGGTTAAAAACAGAAAAGGAGAAATGTAACACCAGAGAACATCCAAAAAGCTTTATTTTAAGTAGTCACGTTTAAGTTTTATTTGTCATTTTTTTGTAAAAGTTAGGATATTGTAAAATAAACAATTAATAAGGAGCACGTTTAAATTATAGAAGAAACAGAAGGAAAGTAATAAAAATGTGCTCAAATTTGTGAATATAAAACTCCACCCGTTTGAACAGTTTTTCCACAAGAACCAAATATTACACAACGCTCTGTGGGTGGGAAATAAAGGGCAATAAAAGGAGCCCATCGCATGTGAAAGTGATTAATTACATTGTCTACTCGTCACTGTTAACAAACAACTATGCTGGTGCAGATTGTTCTTGTGCTTTGTTTGGCAGGTGAGTTTAAACTAATTTTAACAATCAAAAAATGTCAAAGTTTGATGTTTCCAGCATGTTTTGTAACAAATGTAATGATTTTTTTTACAATGTAGTGATGTTTTAATTTCTTAAAGGTTTAAACTGCAATATCTGTGTAGCAATAAACTTTAACAATTATTTTTCACTTCTATGTTGTTATGAACAGCCATGGCAAGAGCAGCTGAGGATTGTCCTATAGTGGTAAGTTGAGCAATATAACCTTAGACATGCTCTCTGTCAATTATTCCTTTTGCAAACTATAATGTATTTATTTATTTACATTATTTATTTACATATATTATTATACATTATTTGTAAATGTGTATAAACTATAATACATTTAATGTGTTCATTCATTCATTTTCATTTCGGCTTAGTCCCTTTATTAATCTGGGGTCGCCACAGCGGAATGAATCGCCAACTTATCCAGCATATGTTTTAGGCAGCGGATGCCCTTCCAGCTGCAACCCATCTCTGGGAAACATCCATACACACCCATTCACACTCATACACTACGGACAATTTAGTCTACCCAATTCACCTATATCGCATGTCTTTGGACTTGTGGGGGAAACCGGAGCACCCGGAGGAAACTCACGCCAACACAGGGAGAACATGCAAACTCCACACAGAAACGCCAACTGACCCAGCCTAGGCTCGAACCAGCGACCTTCTTGCTGCGAGGCGAACGTGCTACCCACTGCGCCACTGTGAGGCCCCCATTTAATGTGTTGTGTGCTTTTATTTAAAGCCAGATTGCTCTCAATACCATGTCATGTGTCCCCGAAACTATGAGCCTGTGTGTGGTACCGATGGAAAAACATACTCAACTGAGTGTGTTCTGTGTTTGAAAATTTTGTAAGTAGGCCTAATTCAAGTGTGTTATGTTTAGTCTTTATCTACTTGTTTGAATGTTCTTTTTAAACTGAGTATCTTGTTGCAGAAAGGAAAAGGACATCATATTAATTTCCAAATTGGGTGAATGCTGAGCCAGATCCACTCATTTTATTTGGGATGGGACATGAAGGCTGGAACCACATGCTGCTCTTTAATGGTTTTAGTCACAAATTAAAACAAATGTTCCTTTTTAAAGTATTCTAAATTGATGTACTTTAAATAAAGCATTGATATACAAGTCAGTGTTTTGTTATTTGAATTCTGGTAGAGTGTCTATTAACTATATATTACTAACTTTAAAGTCTTTAACTGTCTCTCATTTTCTAAAAAGCAGTTGCAAGTTTTGTTAGAAAGAATGGGGTAAACTTCAATCCTGGGACAGTAGTTACATTATTATATGTGAATGTAGAATCACTACAAAAAATGGAAAAAACTATTAGACATCTGACTAAATCAAGTCAAATCCCACTTAATAAAAAACCCCAAAAACAATAATAATCAATTTCTTCTTAGCAAAGATTTTGCTAAAAAAAACTAAGCATGAAATTAAATCATGTCTCACAACATGACAAAACAAACAAACAAACAAACAAACAAAAAAAAAAAAACTTATGTACACATGAAAATAGACTTAGGGCTCTACAAAAGCATTAAGGGCGTGCCCGAATCCACTTTTGCTATTTTAAAGACAGAAAAAGACGTTCTGGGCCGCATGGCATGATCTAACAGGGTTGTGCTTATTCCTTAATAAGTTATGGGTCTGTTTTGAAAATAAACCAATCAGAGTCTCATCTCCCATCCTCTTTAAGAGTTAGTTGCGGCGCCATGGCTCATTTGCTATTTACATGGTGGACTTTGTAAGTGGAAAAACTGAACGCTTCACTAGCGAGAAAACAGTTCAACAGACCATCTGCAGCGGGAGGATAAAGAATGAGCCTCCTCCAATCGGTCTTTACTTTCACTTTCTCTTTCTCTCTTTCGTGGGTAAGGAAACGGTGTTGTACACTCTACTGAAGACATTCAAAAGCCTACATAATTAATTTAGTTTGTTAAGCGCAATGATTTGTTTCAAAACTATTTCTAAATTCAGTTCCTATTTCCAGCAAACGAATAAATGATCAATAATAACGAAGTGTGGTTAAAAAACTGACTTATATCCAAACACATGTCCTATGCCCCATATGGTCCAAAACCTGACAGGTGGACAAATCTTAGCTTGTTTTTAATAAAACAAATATAAAATATGCATATAATAAATACTACTACTAATAATAATAATAACAGTTTACAAAAGTAAGTTGTCTTGAATAAACTGAAAAAAGCCCCCGAGATGAAGGCATGGAGACAGTGGTTTTTATATTCATGGAGAAAGTAATAATTTTTGTAATATTTTATTCTTTTAATTCTTTTTCATTTGTAAAGATATTTGCGTATTTGCTGTACATCCTGTGTGTATTAAGCAATGTGTAAGCGAGGCGCACAACTAATGCGCTCTGCGCTGGACTTTAGTTCCTCAAAATAGCAACGTGCCAACAATGCAGCTTAACACACCTCTTTTTAGACCGGAACACCCATGAGTCCACAAAGTGTCGCAAATGGATTTGCTATTTAAACAACGTGGCAGAAAACAGGAAAATTAAGGTTGTGCTGATCTGAAAGTAGCAACACGTCAGGGCAAACACGTCTTGCACCTTATTGTGTCGGGTGTATGATAGGGCCCTTAATGTGTATTGTCTTTTTGTGTGCATATATGTTAGTTTGCACTGGGGTGTTAAGTTTTGAGGTGGGATGGAATTTTAAGTGAATTTACAAATAAAAACATTACAGAGAAGTGCAAATTATTTATTCATTTATTCATTTTTCTTCAGCTTTGTGCCTTATTTATCAGGGGTTGCCACAGCAGAATGAACTGCCAACTATTCTGGCATATGTTTTACACAGTGGATGCCCTTCCAGCCGCAACCCAGTACTGGGAATCACCCACACACTCTCACATTCACACAAGTACTCATACACTATGGCCCATTTAGTTCATCCAATTCACCTATACCGCATGTCTTTGGACTGTGGGGGAAACCAGAGCACCCGTAGGAAACCCACGCCAACACAGGAAGAACATGCAAACTCCACACAGAAATGCCAACAGGCCCAGCCAGCACTTGAAGCGGCGACCTTCTTGCTGTGAGGCGACAGTGCTCACCACTGATCCACCGTATTCGTAACTTACATTTAAACTGCTGAGGTTATGCTTTAATCATTTTAATGACAGACTGCAACAGATTTAATAGGAAGCTTTCATTTTAAATGTGCCATATAGTGCATTGATTTAACAAGTCACTGGACATCACTGGACCTTTGCTGGACCCTCTGCAGTTTGCCTATAGAGCAAACCGGTCTGTGGATGATGCAGTCAACATGGGACTGCATTATACCCAACAACATCTAGACAAACCAAGGAACTAAGCAAGGATTCTGTTCGTGGTATTCAGTTCTGCCTTCAACAGCATTGTCCCATCATTGCTTGAGTACAAACTGACCCAACTCTCTGTTCCTAGCTCTGTCTGTCAATGGATCACCAGCTTTCTGACAGATAGACAACAGCTAGTCAGAATGGGCAAAATCACATCAGACAGCCGCACCATCAGCACCGGCGCCCCCCAGGGATGTGTCCTCTCCCCACTACTCTTCTCCCTATACACCAACGACTGCACTGCAGAAGACCCCTCCATCAAGCTCCTGAAGTTTGCGCATGACACTACTGCTATCGGCCTCATCCGGAATGGTGACGAGTCTGCATACAGACAGGAGGTGGAGCGGCTGGCTTTATGGTGCAGATGCAATAACCTGGAGCTGAACACACTCAAAACGCTGGAGATGATAGTGGACTTTAGGAGAAACCACCCTGCACTCCCCCACTCCCCATCATGAACAGCACTGTGGCTGCAGTGGAGTCATTCAGGTTCCTGGGCACCACCATCTCTCAGGATCTGAAGTTGGACATTCACATAGACTCTATTGTGAAGAAAGTCCAGCAGAGACTGTACTTCCTTCGTCAGCTGAGCAAGTTCAACCTGCCTCAGGAGCTGCTCGTACAGTTCTACTCCGCTTTCAACCAATCCATCCTCTGCACTTCAATCACCATCTGGTTCGGCTCAGCTGCCAAAACCGACCTCCGCAGACTACAGTGAATAGTCCGGACAGCTGAACGAATCACTGGGACTACCCTTCCTACACTTCAAGAACTGTACTCTTCCAGAGTGAGTAAAAGGGCTTACAAAATCACTCTGGACCCCTTACACCCAGCGCACTTCCTGTTTGAACTGTTACCGTCTGGTCGCCACTACAGAGCACCAAGCACAAAAACAGCCAGACAGTTTCTTTCATCAGGCCATCTATCTCATGAACAGTTAAATACTCCCCTACTGTGCAATAAACGTGCAAAACTTTCTCATACGCACTTGTACACAGCACCTTATAACAATTTACAATGCAATACTTTCTCTACACAGTTGTACACAGCACCTTATAACTTGTAAATTTATAACAAATCTGTATATACAATTCAACATTCAGAGCTTTTTGACTGATTGCATCTCTGTTTAATGTTTGTTGTCTGTTTTCTATTTATCTTGTGTTGTCACTTGTCACTTTATGTACACTGGAAGCTCCTGTAGCCAAAACAAATTCCTTGTGTGTGTAAGCACACTTGGCAATAAAACCGATTCTGATTCTGATTTCACTTAAAAGAACGTTAGAAGAGGCTCTAAAACCTGAAATGAATGGATCAGATGAGGGAGACATCCAAAAATGTACTGTTGCTGTGCCCCAAAGAACAGGGTTTGGAAACACTGTGCTAGAGAACTGTATTGCTGGACTGACTCTAACTCTTACACCTCAGGTCGTCAGCCTGCTACTCATACCTGATTAGCTAGCTCAATGAGCTAAGCATTGTGTTACCAACCTAGAGGTTGTAAATTCAAAACCAGTGTAAGGAGTCGTTCATGAGTATCTTTGAAGTATGTTTATACATATTGACACCAAATTTGATGTGTGTCATTGTCAACTTACCCTGACCACACCACATATATTTGGTAACAGTGCCACACAATGGTAAAACAATTTAAACAAACATTAAATCATTGGTATACATAGTCATTATTTTCATGATTGTCTGACAATTTAAGTAAAATAAACTTCAAATGTATTTAGAACTCATTGATTCACTTCATCTAAAACTCTGTGCAGAGTTTTCTGCTCTAGGCCTCTGGACTGCTTTGTTCACATTTCCTCTGAACAGTTTTGTTCATTCTGCCTCTGGACTACATTGCTTGTTAATGTAAATTTTGATGAAAATCTTATTGATGTGCTAGAGCAGTGTTTCCCAACCTGAAGGCACGCCAACAGTACACATTTTCAACCTTTCCCTAATCAAACACACCTGAATCAACTTAACAGAACGTTAGAAGAGACTCCAAAACCTAAAATGAATGGATCAGATGAGGGAGACATCCAAAAATGTACTGTTGGTGTTCCCCAAAGAACAGGGTTTGGAAACACTGTGCTAGAGAATTGTGTTGCTGGGCTGACTCTAACTCTTACACCTCAGGTCCTCAGCCTGTAGCCCATGCCTGGTCAGCTAGCTCAATGTGTTAAGCATTGTGTTACAAACCCTGAGGTTGTAGTTTAGAAAGCACTCTAAAGCCATCATTCATGAGTTTCTTTAAAATATGTTTATACACATTGACACCAAATTTGATGTGTGTCATAGTCACCTTACTCTGACCACACCACATAAAATAGGTAACAGTGCCGAAAATGGTAAAATGTTTTAAATGAACCTATAAATTATTGGAATATGTAATCATTATTTTCCTGATTTTCTAATATTTTAAGTAAAATAAACTTCAAATGTATGCAGAACTCATTGCTTCACTTAATCCGAAACTCTCTGTAGATTTTGCTGCTCATGGCCTCTGGACTGTTTTGTTTACATTGCCTCTGAACAGTTTTGTTCATTCTGCCTCTGGACTGCTTTGCTTGTTAACATAAATTTTTGTTAAAAAATCTTGTTGATGTGGTAGAGCAGTGTTTCCCAACCTGAAGGCACACCAACAGTACAGATTTTTCAACCTCTCCCTAAACGTTTTTGTTCATTCTGCCTCTGGACAACTTTACTTCCTAATGTAAACTTTTATGAAAATCTTGTTGATGTGCTAGAGCAGTGTTTCCCAACCTGAATTCACACCAACATTACACATTTTCAACCTCTCCCTAATCAAACACACCTGACTCAACCTAACAGAATGTCAGAAGAGACTCCAAAACCTGAAATGAAGGGAATAAGGGAGTCCAAAATGTACTATTGGTGTGCCCCCAGAAACAAGGTTAGGAAACACTGTGCTAGAGAACTGTTTTGCTGGGCTGACTTTAACTCTTACACCTCAGGTCTTCAGACCACTAACCATGACTGATCAGCTAGCTTAATGTGTTAAGCATTGTGTTATCAACCCAGAGAGTGTAGGGTCAAATCCAGCTTAAGGCATCATTCTTGAGTTTCTTTGAAATATGTTTATACATATTGACACCAAATTTGATATGTGTCATTGTCTCCTTACCTTGACCACATCACATAAATTTGGTAACAGTGCCACAAAATGATAAAACGATTTAAACCAATAAATGATTTTGTAATTTTTTTAAGTAAAATAATCTTCAAATGTATTCAGAACTCATTATTTCACTTTATCTGAAACTCTCTGTAGAGTTTTCTGCTCATGGCCTCTGAACTGCTTTGTTCACATAGCCTCTGAGAGGTTTTGTTTATTCTGCCTCTGGACTGCTTTATCTTAAAAGATTCCAAAACCTGAAATTAATGGATAAGATGAGGGATATATGCAAAAATGTACTGTTGGTGTGCCCCTAGAAACAGGATTAGAAAACACTGTGCTAGAGAACTGTTTTGCTAGACTGACCCTCACTCTTACACCTCAGATCCTCAACCTGCTACACATAGCTAGTCAGCTAGCTCAATGTGCTAAGCATTATGTTACCAACCCTGAGGTACCCATAAGGCATCATTCATGAGTTTCTTTGAAATGTGTTTACACACAGCAAATTTGATCTGTGTCATTGTCACCTTACACTAACTACACCACATAAAATTGGTAACAGTGCCACACAATGGGAAAACGATTTAAACAAAACAATAAATCATTGGTAAATGTAATCATGATTTTCTGATATTTTAAGTAAAATTGAATTAGTCATTAGTCCTAGATACCAACGCATCCAAACACAGCGGATTTTTGCGGCCCACAAAACGGTGTTTTTTTGGTTTTTAATATCATCTGTTCGTCCTCAGATACTGTGAGTTCACCACAGCTTGTATAGCCTGTCTTATGTGTATAGTTAAGTATTTTATAGTATATGTTAGTTTTGCATAGATTTTTTTAATAGCTCATATGTCCAGTGTTGTGTTTCTATTTATAATTAATTTATGTAGCACCGTTGTCCTGTGAGACACGACATTTAGTTCCTCTGTATGTCTACACATGTAGCGGAATGACAATAAAGCTCGACTTGACTATTTGAAACTAAACTTCAAATGTATTCAGAGCTCATTTTTTTACTTTAACTGAAACTCTCTATAGAGTTTGCTGCTCATGGCTTCTGGACTTCTTTGTTTACTTTGCCTGTGGATTGTTTTGTTTATTCTGCTTCTGGTTCTGCCTTGTTTTGTTCATTCTGCATCAGGAACAGGGTTAGGACACATCGTGTTAGAGAACTGCTTTGCTGGGCTGACCCTCACTGTTACCTCAGGTCTTCAATCAGTTAGCCATGACTGATCAGCTAGCTCAATGTGCTAAGAATTACATTACAAACCCAAAGCTTGTAGGTTTGAAGCCAGCACTGGGCATTATACATACATTTCTTTGAATTATGTTTATACGTATTGAAACTAAATTTTCTATGTGTCATTGTCACCTCACACTGACCACACAACATAAATTTGGTAAGGTTTGGAGTGCGGCCGAATGCCAGGAATAACAAGGGGAGAACATGATGACTCTGATCCAGACAGGCAGAAGTCCTCCAGCTGGGTCTTTAACCCCGGGTCCTTCTTGCTGCGAGGCAATAGCACTAACCTCTGTGCCGCCATAGCGGCTGCAGAAAAAAATACATTGGATTTAATAGTTACAACAAAAAGTCAACGACCCATCAGATAATCTTTTTCTTTCTTAATGTTGAATGTTTTTTTTTCACCTTGCCTTTTTAATGACTATCTCTGCTGATTTTTTGGCCTGGAGAGCTTCTAGTCAAAAATGACAAGCATACAACTTAAAAAACAAAAACAGGTTCTGCTGGTTAACGCATTTCCCAAAATTTTTATTGCCAATCTCAATCCAATTGTAATAATTTGTTTTGGTTCAATTTGGAACTTCCCGGACTATTGCAGAGCCCGGAGGATCAGAGAGAGACTCCAGCTTGGTGATTCGAGTTCTGTAAAGGCATTGACAGGCTTTTATGTTGCCGCTGCAATCGCTGTTTCTCCTCGACAGTGGGGCACAGCTTGGTGATTCGAGTTCTGTAGAGGCATCGACAGGCTTTTATGTTGCCGCTGCAAGTGCTGTTTCTCCTCGACAGTGGGGCACATTTTCAACTGTCACCTAGACTGCAAACATAGACTCGACACAGCTCAAGCTTCAAGCAACATGATGTTGTTTTTGTTGTTTAAATTTTTGTTTATTTGTATGTGTACCTAGGGCGGAGTGGTGTGCCAGTGGGTAGCGCTGTCGCCTCACAGCAAGAAGGTCGCTGATTTGAGCCTCAGCTGGGTCAGTTGGCATTTCTGTGTGGAGTTTGCATGTTCTGCCCATGTTGGTTTCCTCCGGGTGCTCCGGTTTCCGCCACAAGTCCAAAGACATGCGCTATAGGTGAATTGGGTAAGCTAACTTGTCCGTAGTGTATGTGTGTAAATGAGAGTGTATGGGTGTTTCCCATAGTGATCCAGCCAATCACAATGCCATTATGCTTTGCCCACGCTCTGAGGTCCACTCGAGGACTCGCCTTGCCTGGAAGAGACTCAGGTAAGCAAACAATTAATCCGTGCTCTCTTACAGTTTCATGGATGCGTCATTGTTTTGTCTTGTTGATATGCTAGCTTTTTTGTGCTTTGAATTATGTGTTAGGGAATCGGTATATATATATATATATATGAAGTTATTTAAAGATAACTAGTAGACTTAGTTGTAGTAAGTGTTCTGTTTCAGTAGCTACTATTTGGGACTAAATTTGCCCATTTTTATTAGGAGTAAACATTTAGAACATTTGAAACCCAGTGGTTGAACTAGGTATTGCACTCCTGGATCAAAACAAACGCAAACGCAGGTTGCCAGATTGAGGACAGGAGTGCGTGATTTAAACCGTGTTCTAAATAAAAGCAACGGCACCGTATAGAAGGAATATTTTCCATTATAAAAGGAGTTTTTGTCCTAACCAAAACCTCGAATTGATATATTAGAAACAGCTTCTATTTCTCACAGGTGAACAAGAGAAAACGATGACAATGATCACCTCAGGTAAACCTCATGTGCTTTATTCTACGCTAACAATGTGAGTTTAAATGGATTGAATGCCATTTTACATGACATGTATTGGCATATACTGAAAGCAGCAGCAGATAGTTCACCTCAGATCTTAAAAATAAAATAAACCATTTGAAATTGAACTTTAGAACTTTACACATATGAGTGATTCAGCATGTACATTTAATAATGTTAAAGAGGGTTAATATGTATTAAATAGATTATAAACCTTACCATTTTGTGTAATCTGCTCATTATTTCGGAGTCTGCTACTGTCCACCTGAGGTTGCATTTCGGTCACGGACGCATGCTTTTAGAGCTTTTCTAACTTAATGAATGAAATACGAGCCTCATAGTGGCGCAGTGGGTAGCACGATTGCCTCACAGCAAGAAGGTCGCTGGTTCGAGCCTCGGCTGGGTCAGTTGGCATTTCTGTGTGGAGTTTGCATGTTCTCCCTGTGTTGGCATGGGTTTCCTCCGGGTGCTCCGGTTTTCCCCACAAGTCTAAAGACATGCGATATAGGTCAATTGGGTAAGCTAAATTGTCTGTAGTGTATGAGTGTGTATGGATGTTTCCCAGTGATGGGTTGCAGCTGGAAGGGCAACCGCTGCATAAAACATATGCTGGATAAGTTGGCGGTTCATTCCGCTGTGGCGACCCCAGATTAATAAAGGGACTAAGCTGAAAAGAAAATGAATGAATGAATGAATGAAATACGCTGTTTTTCACCAAGGCAACCTGAGGTGCTGAAATATAATTGGCTAAACTGGCATTGGGCGGGTTAAAAGAACCAAAACAAAAACACCCATTACGGCACGGAAAACACATTTTCAAAGCAGAATATCTGACTTCAGCATTGTTTTTCAGATAAACAAGTATGTTCACTTGGCATGTTTCTTAAATATCTGCAAACATATTATGGTATTTTTATGCTTTACAAGAGTCAAAAACTTACATACAGCACCTTTAAACAACTGATGTAAAACAGTAAAATGCTTCATCACACAGCATAGCTTATAGTTTTGTGGAAAACAAACAGCTCGCTTATCCTGAACTGTATTTGTTAAAAAGCGTAAAATAATAAATGACTGTACTAAATATGATTCAGTTTGAAATGACGAGAAGTTTTCTGATAGATGGGTAAAGCCTAGTGGTTTGGAAGATAGCAACAAAGTATGAAGATTTCACATGACGGTATTTTGTGACAGCACTATGATAATCAATAGTTTAAAAAATAAAGTGTTAAAAAAATACAGCTCTTTTCATCTGTGACACAAATATAGGTTTCTGACTTGACTTTATTTTGCACATGTGTGCTCTTTACAGTTTAAAGGAGGTGTTTTCAGCAAAAGGGAGCAGTCTGACAAAACTCCTGAGAGGTGTGTGAACTATCAGTAAACTCCTGATGCGTTGTTATTGTGTGCTCCTGCATCAATAATAATGTGATTGTGTGTGTGTGTGCATGCGTGTGTGTGTGTGTGTGTGTGTGTGTGTGTGTGTGTGTGTGTGT
>CAIGQW010000952.1:2410102-2424440 GCA_903798125.1 Danio choprae
GTGTGTGTGTGTGTGTGTGTGTGTGTGTGTGTGTGTGTGTGTGTTAACACAGAGGGTCTGAGAGATCTGCTGAAGATGAGCATTGAGAGCGTGAGACTGATTCCTGCAAAGACCCCAGTGACAGACCAGTCTCTGCATGAGTCTCTGCATGGTCTAACGACCCGCTTGTGACGCCCTGAGACCTGCAGCTTAACCACAACTGGACGTCCATTGTTCTCAAGCCTCCGGTGCCCAGACTGCAGCTCTGCACAAGATGTTTGACCAGAGGAGATACGGTCATGCCCAGCCGAGACTGGTTTCTCTCCAGGTGTTTTTTTTTCCTTCTCTTGTGTTTTATTGGTGAAGTTTGTTCATTGCCCCTGTCAGCAGCTGGAAACAAACACAAACCCTTCAGTAAGATACAGTGAAAGGCCAAAGAGTGCTTCTTTCCAGTACTTGAAAATTTACAGCAGACTGTGTGATTTGGGGAAGATCACTGTGTGATTTAGCCATTTTTCAGGCAGATATAGCGATTTGTGTTTTGATTTGCCATTTTGTTCTTAAAGTCAAACTTCAGCTCAAACTTGCAGCACACTTGAAATAAGAGCAACACAAACACTGTGAAACTGCAAAACAATAAACTAAATGCATTTGATAAAATATACAGTACAGCTGAAGTCAAAATTATTAACCCTCCTGTGAAACTTTACATTCTTTGCAAAATATTTCCAGAAGATTGCTTAATGGAGTGAAAAGATTTTTACAACATAATAGTTTTAATAACTAGTCATTTCTAACAACTCATTTCTTTTCTTTGGTGGCAGTGCATGATATGTATTTTTGACTTTTTTTGCAAGTTATTCGGATTCAGCTTAAAGTGTAATTTGAAGGCGTAACTCGTGGTCATTGCCACGAGAGAGATCATTCTGGAAGATGGGTAATACTGGAGGTTAGCATTGATCAGTCACATTAAATTTTGGTAAATTCATATGCCACCAACAACAAGCAACAATTTTTTATTTTTTTAAAGTATTGAATCAAAATTGATGCAATTTAAGAAAACAATTCCTGATACTAAAATAATACGTGGAGGGGACACAGTTATCCTTTAATTTGAAGGCTACTTAAAAATGATGATATATCTAGATGAAAAAAAAGTATGCCTTCATTTAGGGTTCATAGACATTTGGCATCATGAAAATCCAGACCAAATTATGTACACATACACATGGTGCATCAGTCCAAACAGTCACGTATTGATTACTTTTTAATTTCAGATTTATTAGAGGAATATGTTCAATCTGTTTCTACAGAGCCTTCTGTCTTAACAGATCATAAAGGAATAGCAATTGCTATATATATGTATATATATATATATATATATATGTATTTGTGTGTGTGTGTGTGTGTGTGTGTGTGTGTGTGTGTGTGGTTCAAGAACATATAAGGCAAATAGAGGATACTGGAAACTGAATAGGACATTAATGGAAAATGAAATGAAATTATTGACAGGTATTGAATTCAGGCTAAGATAATGAATCATTTTGGAAAATATTGGGATATATTCTTGTTAAATATGAAGTTAGGACTGTAGCCATTTCAATGGGGAGAGCTCATACTTTTGCTAAACAACAGAAAGAGCCTAAATATTAAAGACTGTTAAGAGATGGACCAACGACACAGAGCAGGACTTACAAGCCTGTTTTGAATGCACTGACTGGAGTGTTTTTGAAGCTGCTGCCACCGACCTGGACGAGCTACGATGTAACATCATACATCAGTTTCTGTGAGGAGTTATGCATCCCTTTACAATGATAAACCATGGTTCACACCAAAACTTAGACAGCTTCGTCAGGCCAAAGAGGATGCCTACAGGAGTGGGAAAAGGTCTTGTACAATCAGGCCAGGAACACACTGACAAAGGAGATTGGTGTGGCTAAGAAGAGCTATGCCAAAAAGCTGGAAAACTAGTTTTCTGCCATCGACCCTGCATCAGTGTGGAAAGGCCTGAAAGACATCACTAACTACAAGACACCATCCCCCAGCATTGACAGCAATAAACATCTTGCAAACGAGCTGAATATGTTCTATTGTAGATTTGAGACTGCCGATCAGACACCCCACACCCGCTGTGACCATCTCTCTACACAGTAATCAACACCTCCAGCCATCCTCTCTCCCCACCTGCACTGTAGATCAGTGAGGATAATGTGCGTCAGATCTTCAGGAAACAGAAGAGAAGGAAAGCACCAGGTCCAGACGGTGTCTCACCAGCCTGTCTGAGAACCTGCGCTGACCAGCTGGCCTCCATTTTCTCACAGATTTTCAACAGATCACTGGAACAGTACACAGTTCCATCCTGCTTTAAGCGCTCCACCATCATTCCAATCCCGAAGAAACCAAAGATCACAGGACTCAATGACTACAGACCTGTGGCCTTAACATCTGTGGCCATGAAGTCATTTGAAAGACTGGTGCTAGCATATCTGAAGGACATCACTGGACCTTTGCTGGACCCTCTGCAGTTTGCCTACAAAGCAAACCGTTCTGTGGATGATGCAGTCAACATGGGACTGCATTATACCCTACAACATCTAGACAAACCAGGGAACTACGCAAGGGTTCTGTTTGTGGACTTCAGTGCTGCCTTCAACACAATTGTCCCATCATTGCTCGAGTACAAACTGACCCAGCTCTCTGTTCCTAGCTCTGTCTGTCAATGGATCACCAGCTTTCTGACAGATAGACAACAGCTAGTCAGAATGGGCAAAATCACATCCGACAGCCGCACCATCAGCACAGGCGCCCCCCAGGGATGTGTCCTCTCCCCACTACTCTTCTCCCTATACACCAACGACTGCACTGCAAAAGACCCCTCCATCAAGCTCCTGAAGTTTGCGGATGACACTACTGCTATCGGCCTCATCCGGAACGGTGACGAGTCTGGATACAGACAGGAGGTGGAGCGGCTGGCTTTATGGTGCAGATGCAATAACCTGGAGCTGAACACGCTCAAAACGGTGGTGATTATAGTGGACTTTAGGAGAAACCCCCCTGCACTCCCCCCACTCACCATCATGAACAGCACTGTGGCTGCAGTAGAGTCATTCAGGTTCCTGGGCACCACCATCTCTCAGGATCTGAAGTGGGACATTCACATAGACTCTATTGTGAAGAAAGCCCAGCAGAGACTTCCTTCCTCAGCTAAGGAAGTTCAACCTGCCTCAGGAGCTGCTCGTACAGTTCTACTCAGCTGTCATCCAATCCATCCTCTGCACTTCAATCACCGTCTGGTTTGGCTCAGCTGCCAAAACCGACCTCCGGAGACTACAGCGAATAGTCCGGACAGCTCAACGAATCACTGGGACTACCCTTCCTACACTTCAAGAACTGTACTCTTCCAGAGTGAGTAAAAGGGCTTACAAAATCACTCTGGACCCCTCACACCCAGTGCACTTCCTGTTTGAACTGTTACCCTTTGGTCGGCGCTATAGAGCACCAAGCACAAAAACAGCCAGACACAGGAAAAGTTTCTTTCCTCAGGCCATCTACCTCATGAACAGTTAAATATTCCCCTACTGTGCAATAAGGTGCGATACTTTCTTATACGCACTCGTACACAGCACCTTATAACAATTTACAATGCAATACTTTCTCTACGCAGTTGTACACAGCATCTTATAACTTGTATATTTATAACAAATCTGTACATACAATTCAACGTCCAGAGCTTTTTGACTGATTGAATCTTTGTTTAATGTTTGTTGTCTTTTTCATATTTATTTCGTGTTGTCACTTGTCACTTTATGTACACTGGAAGCTTCTGTAGCCAAAACAAATTCCTTGTGTGTGTAAGCACACTTGGCAATAAAACCGATTCTGATTCTGAGTGTAGAATTATAAGAAATAATAGAGCTGTCTTGTAAAGGAAAAATAGCCTCTGAAGAACTATTAGATCTGTCTTCATTACAAATAGAATTGGATACTATTCATGAAGAAAAAACAAAAGGTGATGTTACAAGAACAAGGCAAATTTGGCTGGAACAGGAGGGGAAATGTCTTCTATAAATAAATTATTAATAAACAATAAAGTGAGGAGATCTCCCAATATGTCATTCAATTCTACAAACATCTGTATTGTTCTTATTCTGATTTAGATAAATTTCTAAATGATTTGAGGGAAACAACAATTATTAGTAAGGATTTCAAATTATTTTGTGATCAGGAAATAAAACTAGAGGAAATGAAAGAATGCATAGGGTGTTTCAAGGATAATAGATCTCCAGGTAATGACAGTTTGCTTAGTGAATTTTATCAAGTCTTTAATGATAAACTAGCACATTTTTTACTTGAAGTATATAAAGAATCTATAGATAAAGGAGAGCTGCCAGAGTCGCTTAAACAAGGGGTTATTACTCTAATTCCAAAACCACCTTTATATAGATAATAGGAGGCCTATTAGTCTTTTAAATAATGATGGCAAAATTTGTGCATGTAAATTTGCTAAAAGGCTGAAATATAGATTAGAGGACCTTATTGATGAAGAACAGACTGCGTTTATTCAAGGAAAACATATTAGTAACAATATCAGATTGATTTTAGACATTGACTTCCACCAGGGTCTTTGGACAGCTCCTCAATAGGTGTTGTAATGATCCCCTACCAGAGCATAACTGGCATGCTGGAGTCTCAATCTTGCCGCACACATGAAGGTTGGCTGGACTTGGTAGTGTATCGTACACAGCCTGGATGAGGAATCGGATGTGCTGGAAGTCTGCCTGCATGATGTTTTTCCAGGTGATCTTATGTTGTAGGCTACCCTCCCGCTTTGTCGATTCCCCTGCTGCCTTAGGCCCACTGTCCTGCTCACTCGCTCTTCCTCCACGCCAGCTAGAACTTCTTCCTGGATTAGCCAGTGTCTCCCTTTTTCTCTGGCCTTGCTCACTAGGGTCTTTGGGAAAAATCCCAAGCCAGCTTTCCCTGTTGTCCCTGTGCCAACCAACTCCTTCTACCTGAGGCATGACACCACCACCTCCACTGCTCTCTCCGCCCTCCACTTCCTCCCTGTTCTCTCCTCAATGCCAGCTCCTGACACTTTCTGATCCTGGGAGTCTCTGTACTGCAGGGCTCCTCTTGTGCGTGCCACCTTATATTCTTCAGTGAGTGCATTGAAAGGCAGCTGTAAGATGTTACTTGTCCCATAGAAAGCGGCACTGCTGAGATTGTGAGGCAGGCCTTGACAGATAATTCCAGAGCAGAAAAAAAACTCACAAAAGTCTAAAGAAAAATTTAAAAAAATTAAATCTTCAAAAGGAACTTCAAGCACGTGAAGCTGCATCTACTTTAAATATTTACCATGCGAACATGTTTAGAAAGTCGTATTCCAGGTTGAGTAGATACAATTATCAAAAAGCACCAAAACTGCATTGATAAAGTCTCCTAAGTTGACCACCATCTCCTCTTCTGGGACAGCAGACATTCAGCACAGTTTACAGGTCTCTTAGAGTTCATCATGCTGCTGCTTACTGGTTTAAGATTTCTCATCTTCATTGTAGTTGTGTGAGTTTCCAGTGGCCATGTATGTTAAAAATATAAAATAGCAATGTATCAAATAGCATATATCAAATACATATACAAAGGTCTCCATACCATTAATATCATTTTCAAAAAGACTACTCCTGTTGGGTCACAAAAGGTAATTTTAGAACTACAGAATTTAGAACTAAAATTTATAATTTTAACATCTTTAACATCATGAATTTAAAATTAATTCAGTGGCCAATTAGTGGGAAGTAATTTGTTGAGCCAATATTTAATTTTTAGTTTCCACAATTTTTCAAAGAATAATTTTTTTACAGCGTACACAATATTTAAAAAAGAAATATAGTATTTGAAATATATTCACAAATTTTTTGTCAGTTAGTGGTCTTGAATTTTTATTAAAATGTAATTATTGTGTTGACAAAATTCCAGTAAAGCTTGCATGGTTTCATAGACAAGCTCTCATGGCATGGACATTGGTCTATAAACATAACTTTTCTCCTAGAAGATATTATATTTGGAATAACAGAGATATTTTATAAACATAAATCTATTTTTTAAAGGATTGGTTTGAAAATAAAATAATTTTGGTTAGCCAGTTAATAAACACTGATAGATCTGTATTATCATACACTTAACAGTTTCTTGACAAATTTAAAATTCCAATTAAAGAATATGCAGTTTTAATGGATGCTCTACCTCATAAGGTATTATGTCTTCTTAGAAATGAATGCAGTGAAAACCTTAATACAACATTTATTGGAAATATAAATATTTAAAAAAAACATTTCAAATAAATGCATTTGAAATGTAATAAATGGTAATACATCCCACAGCTGGGATTTTTTGGTCAACAATATTTGGTGTATATGCCTCACGGTGGCGCAGTGGATAGCACGATCGCCTCACAGCAAGAAGGTTGCTGGTTCGAGCCTCAGCTGGGTCAGTTGGCATTTCTGTGTGGAGTTTGCATGTTCTCCTCGTGTTGGTGTGGGTTTCCTCTGGGTGCTCCGGTTTCCCCCACAAGTCCAAAGACATGCGGTACAGGTGAAATGGGTAAGCTAAAATTGTCCGTAGTGTATGTGTGTGAGTGAGTGAGTGTGTGTGGATGTTTCCCAGTGATGGGTTGCAGCTGGAAGGGCATTTGCTGCGTAAAACATATGCTGGATAAGTTGGAGGTTCATTCTGCTGTGGCGACCCCAAATTAATAAAGGGACTAAGCTGAAAAGAAAATGAATGAATGAATTTGGCGTATATAAGGCTTGGAGAATGGTTGAAAAATTCTTTGTTAATAACAAAGTAAAGGAAGTTTCCTATAAAACATTACATAGAATTTATCCAGCGAAACATGCATTGGAATGTTTTAAATTAAATATTGTCTACTCCTGTTAATTAGGTTGTAACGAGACTTGAGACTACATTTATATTTTCATTGCATTTATACAAAGATATTTCGGATTGATATTGAGAATTTTTATTGCAAGGAAACCTGATACATCTGTTAAATTGGGTGGGTCTGATATAATGATATATGTGAATTATTACAATATAGAAAATAATAAAACTTATATTACTCAACTAATGGTTATAATGGGAAAATGTCATATACACAAAATAAAGTGGTCGGGTGGTAAACCATTATTTTTCACTTCATTAACAAATTCAAACAATATTGCAGTATGGTATACAAATGTAAACTAAAAAAGTTCTCAAGACCTCTAATATTATCTGTAAATTCAATTTTAATCCTCTGGCTGTATTTTATTTTATTCTCTGCTTGTAATAATATGTACTGTTGGCATATTATGTGATTTATATTTATCTTGTTGTATATGTGTTCATATGCAATAAAAAATATTAGAAAGAAATTACAATAACAATATTAATAACATGACCAATTTTTTCTAAGACCTAGAAGCTTTTTATTTTGTTCAAAACAAGATTAAAAAATCATTTACTGCCACCTAGTGGAAAAAAATTAAACCTTCAGAAAGATCATGGACCAAACAGATCGTAGATAACACAAAGCAAACCTTAAAATGCAATGAACCAAAAATATGCAATATTTTACATGCATCAAAAAAATTGGGAGGGTTTTCTGTGAAAGAAGACCATATTCATCAATCTACTCCAATGTATGTGACCAGGGCACTCTTTTAAATTCAATGAGGCAAAATTCTGTTAAAAACAAAACAAAAAAAAACAAGCAAAACAGGCAGCGGAGCTGAAGTGGTTTAAAGCAAAGCTCTTAAATTTGTTTATATAAGCAATAGAAATTATACAATAAGGTTTATTATCATTAATAATGATACCCTTTCATTAATAGCATCAATCTTTTAGTTTTTTGCTTGTTTGTTTGTTTGTTTATAAAAGTTACAATTATTAAAGTGAGTAATTATTATTAGATCCTTCTTTTGTTTGTTTACTTCTCTATTATTATAGCAATATTTGAAATATTATTATCCTCATTGTTAGTATTGTGTAAGTGTTACTGTTTTTTCAGATTTCAAACTTTCAATGCGCATTCGTGTCATATAAAATGGATGCATGTCATATTTGAGTTTTTGGAATAAAAAGATTTGTATTAAACTATTTGTGGTAGTAAAATTATTATATATCAATTTGTGCATTATATTCCTTTTTTATTTGTATTACATGTTGGATTTTAGTTAGCAGCTTAGCAAGCATAGTATGTCATTTTATCTGTTTTTATTGTTTGTTTATATATTTATTTTTTCATCATTGTTATTACATGTGGTCTTGAACCCAGGTCCTTCTTGCTACGAGGCGACAGCGCTAACCACTCGTGGTGTCTCTGTGTTTCCTCAGGACTCTCGTTGGCGTTTTGTTGGACTATCCTGACCTGGTCTCTGCAGTCTTTTGGAACTTATTTCGACTCATGTCCTGCTTCGGGGTTTGGGTTGCTTTTTTTTTTTTTGCACTGTTTTGCACCTTTTGATCTATGACCTTTGGTCACAATAAATACACTTGCATCTGGATTTATCTTTGTTTGTTTTTGTACAAAATATACTATCCCCAGTATACTATCATTAAAAGTATTGGTACTGGAGTTGGAGACACTGAGAGGAGCTCATAATAGTGAACCAATCCAATAATGAGCCTGTCTGTATAATTTCCTAGTTATTTACCATTTAAATTCATTATTAATATAAATATATAAATATTATTTATTTGAAATAAACAGAGAAATATATTATTCATAATTTGGTGCAGGGTCATGATTAGTATATGTTCGAGTTTGTCTTTACTAAGAACATAAATGTTCATTTTATAGACATTTATTTTATGATGAGTAGCCTAATTACTTATTCTTTATTAATTGGTAATAGTTTGCCAGTAGTTCTCAATGACAATTCATTCATTCATTTTCTTTTCAGCTTAATCCCTTTATTAATCTGGGGTCGCCACAGCGGAATGAACCGCCAACTTATCCAGCATATGTTTTACGCAGCAGATGCCCTTCCAGCTGCAACCCATCACTGGGAAACATCCACACACACTCATTCACTACAGACAATTTAGCTTATCCAATTCACCTGTACCACATGTCTTTGGATTGTGGGGGAAACCAGAGCACCGGGGGGAAACCCACGCGTTCACGGGGAGAAATGCAAACTCCACACAGAAATGCCAACTGACCCAGCCAAAGCTCGAACCAGCAACGTTCTTGCTGTGAGGCGATCGTGCTACCCACTGCGCCACCGTGCTGCAATGGCAAAGCAGTTCTCAAAGAAGTCCTGTTTGTTGCCATTTTCACTTTTTGAGCTCTATTTTAACGATCTAGGCACAAAGTCTAAAGCCTTAAGGGCGCATTAAAAGCATTAAGGGCGTGTCCGAATCCACTTTTGCTATTTTAAGGACAGTAAATATAAGCTTTGTGCAGCGGCGCATGATCTAACAGGGTTGTGCTTATTCTCTTAATGAGTTATGGGTGTGTTTTGAGAATAAACCAATCAGAGTCTCATCTCCCATTCGCTTTGAGAGTCAGTTGTGTTGCGCCATAGTGCATTTGCTGTTTACATGGCGGACTTTGTAAGTGGAAAAACTGAACGCTTCACTAGCGCGAAAACAGTTACACAGACCATCTGCAGCGGGAGGATAAAGAATGAGTGTGGTCAAAAAACTGAGTTATATCCAAACACGTCCTATGCCCCATATATGGTCCAAAACCTGACAGGTGGACAAATCTAAGCTTTTTTAAATAAAACAAACATAATTATGCTTATAACAAATACTACTACTAATAATAACAACATTCAATAATAACAAGGAAGTCGTCATGAATAAACTGAAAAAAGCCCCCCGATATGAAGACATGGAGGCAGTGGTTTTTATATTTATGTAGAAAGTAATAATTTTTGTAATATTTTATTCCTTTAATTCTTTTTCATTTAAGATTGTGTATTGCTGTACATCCTGTGTGTACTAAGCAATGTGTAAGCGAGGCACACAACTAACACGCTCTGCGCTGGACTTTACACCTGTTTTCAGCTGGTCTATTGCACAGTCTATTTTAGTTCCTCAAAATAGCACAAAGTGGCACAAATGTATTTGCTATTTAAACAACGTGGCAGAAAACGGGAAAATTAAGGTTGCGCTGGTCTGAAAATAGCAGCATGTCGGGGCAAACACTTGTTGCGCCATTTGTATGTTTGTGTGAATTTTGTAGATTGTAATTTTCATGCAACATTATTCCATGAATGTCAATCCAATAAAAGATACATACATACATACATACATACATACATACTTACATACACTGTAAAAAAAATGCTGGGTTCAACATAATTGATTTGTGTTGGGGCAACATGAAAGAATTAAGTTAATTAATTACATTTTACAAATTGAAGTAGATTGAACATAAAACAATCAAGCTGTCCCAAAAAAACTCAAGAGCTGCTTTCAGCTTATTTTAAATAAGTAGTTTGAACAAACAACAAATGTAATTTTTTTGAGTGTACATACATGCATACACAAAACACACACATATGTACTCTATGTGAAATCAAAAGTAATGTTTAACAGATCAAGGACATTTTCACATTTACTATAATAGTTTTTATTCTGGACAAAGTCTTATTTATTTTAGTTTGGCTGGAGCAGTTTATATAATAAGCAGTTTATATAATAAGCATGTCATTATAGCCATAGTATTACCCCCTTAAGACTTTTCATCTACAGAACAAACCACAATGGCTTTCCTACATTTTCTTTAACATAATAACCTTGCTAAGTCTTTAAATTGCACTTTAGGCTGAATACTAGTATCTTGCAAAACAACTAGTAAAATATTACATAAATTATATAATATAATATTACATCATTTTGGCAAAGACTAGATACATTTGATGTTGGAAATTAGTTCTTTAAACTATGTTTAAAAATGTTTTGAAAAAAATCTCTGTTAAACAGCACTTTTACAAATTTGATGCAATAGAATGTTTCTTAAACGTCACAAGAGGGCTAATCATTTTGACTTCAACTGTTCTTATATACCTTCTCATGCCCTCTAGAAAGTCTGAAATGACTATAGAAATGGACCACTTGTTCAATAAAATGCCAAATTCTAGGGACATTCCTAGCATAAAAACAAACAAACATTTGTTATGACCTGTGTCACTCAAAAGCAACTTGCTATTTAGTTCCTTAATTTATAATATAGCAAAATTAGAATTCTGGAAACCTTTCTTGTTGTGTTTATTCTTTTAACATTATTTTAACATACAGATTTATATTTATATTAAATTCTGTGATTGTGACCATCGTTGTGTAAAACTCCCACATTAAAAAAATACTATAGTAATTTATAGCAATACTATAGGCCCTAATGTTTTTGAACCATACTATAATAATTTTTTTAATATTTGTATTTGTGCAATTTATATAAACAAATAAATACATACCAATAAACAAATACCTCGCTGGCATGTGCTGCTGAGTATTTATAATGGTTTTTTTTTTTTTTTTAAATAAAACATGAATAATAAAAAGACATCATAAATGTAAAAATTTATGTTACAAATTATAATAATAATAAGAAAACCTCTTATTCTAATTATTAATATTAAAATCCTTTTTAAGTTTCTATATTGTGCTTTTAAAGCATGGTTCTTTATGGAATCGTATGAAAAAATAAAAGCAGCACCAGAAAGATTTCTATTGTTACATGCCAAATATAAGAACTATTAGAATTATTTCACTAAGCGTGTTACTTGTCTTTTTTTATATATATTAAAATAGATATACAAATTACAGGTGGCAAATCAAGTACAAAAAAAGTAAACAAAACACCAAATGTACATATTAATTTACAATTGCCATTTGAACATCCAATTTCTAAGTGAAAATTGTTGAACTTTCACTGATTTTGTTTTGAACTAGATCAAATTATTAAAAATAGTCACTTAACTCTTTAAAATGTAAAAATATGTACAGAAAACTTGAAACTGAGAATAGTTTATATTGACAGCCAAAGTGTCTAAAGTCACTTTTGCTGTGTACAAACCAGCTTGTTCTTATTTAGTGAAGTTTTATAAACTAATTTCGAGAGGAGCACGTGGTATGATTGATCATGGCTGGTCTCTCATCTTCAATCATCGATAAACCAATCAGATTAATCCAAACCTACAATAAATAGCCCATTTCACCTTCCCTTATCTTCGGTTTAAAAGAATCCCGCACCCAACCCTTGACCAGGGGGAATTCTCGAGAACTACCTGACCTCGGACCCCCCTTACATGCTAATTGTTCAGAGTTCTGTCCCGGGACAGCGTGCCAAACCTGCTGTTAATATCAAGCAATATCTAAGTGTTAACTTTTGAAATTCTATTGTGGAAATGAGTCTTTAAATGAAGTCTTTAATTTGTCAAACTTGCTTTTCTTCACCATATCTTGATATGCTCAGAGATATTAAACCACTAAAGGAAAATGATTGGTCCAGATCGTGAGAATATTGTTTAACCAGTGTAAATCTGGCTTACTGACAGTGTAATCTATTAAGAGTATTTTTTGGAGTTGAAAATCACTTTTCAGAATTCAAACTGTTATTCAGAAGTCTAATGAGACTTTTTACCATCATTTCTGTAGTAATTTTACATTCACATAAAAAGTATCGTCTGTCACGTGACTAAAACTTAAATTGGCAACAGCTTTTCAAAAAAAATAAAATCCACACAATTTTCATATAAACCAGAGTGATGGCTTTACCTACACCATTTCCTCTAGATTCTATTCAGATTTTTTTTTAAACCCCCAACATGTAGGAAACACCAAAAGAGGAGTCATCATAAAAGGAAAAACAAACAGATTTGTATATAAAAGTTTTATTTAAAGATTAAAATATATATATTTTTTTAAAAGTAAACAAAGTTCATTTTGAAACAAAAAAAAATTTAAAAAAAGCAACACGTGGTTCCAGCCTTCATGTCACATCCCAAGTAAAACGAGTGGATTTGGCTCAGCATTCACCCTTTTTGGAGATTAATAGGTTGACCTTTTTCTCACTGCAACAAGATGGTCAGTTTAAACAAGTAGATAAAGACTAAAAATAACAAACTTGAGTTAGGCCTACTTACAAATTTTCCAGACACAGCATGCACTCATTTGAATATGTATTTCCATCGGTACCACACACGGGGTTATAGTCCCGTTGGCATATGGGCAGGGAGTGTTGAGAGCAATTTGGCTGCAAATTAAAAGCACACAAAATACATTAGATAAAGTAACGGTAGATTAATAAAAGCATAAGGCTATATAGCTCAACTTACCACTATAGAGCCATCAGGGATAGCAGCCCCTCTCACCAAGGCTGTTCACAGAATTGAAAAAAAAAACAATTACTAAAGTGTTTCCTGCACAATTATTGTACCTCAAACTTTCGAGTAATGCCTAAACATAAAACAGTGTGTTATATTTGTTATAAAACTTAATAGAAACATTAAACTTTGATGTTTTCTAATTGTCAAAAAACTCACCCGCCAAACAAAGTACAAGAACAATCCGTGCCAGCATAATTGCTTGTTTACAGCGACGTGTTGACAATGTAATTAATCACTTTCAGGTGTGGTGAGCTCCTTTTATTGCACTTTTTTCCCACCCACAGACCGATTACAAATGTACAAAGTGCGTCACTCGAATCCTACTAGGCCAGAGGCTTGGATTTAAATATTTATTAAGGTCCTGCACGAGTGGAAAGTATACTTCACTGATTGGCTGACAAACATATGTATGTGCGTGGGCGTTTGTCAGCGTGGCGAATTAAAAAGAAGGAAGCAACAGCTAATGAATATTGATCATGTTAAGTACCAATGCTTATTAATCATCGTCAGCAGTGTGTAATAATCATGAGCTTGTCAGAATTGCAACACGCGTACGACATAAACGTTCTACTGATCTATATGGAGAGTAGTGGTAAATACACACAGCTTTATAGAATATAAAATTATAATAACAATTGTGTTTCGGTTTTAAAGTCAGTTTTCCGCGAACTTTTACACTAGAGACTCTTATTTTGAAAATGGCCGACTCTTCACTGGATTTGCTTATTGTATCTTTGTTTACATTCCCTATTCGGTCGTACTAAAAATGATGACTGGTTTTCATTACAATAGGAAAACATATTTTTTTTAAACCTTGCAGTGATAAATAAAATATTTTCGTCACAACAGGGGGACGAGGAGGTACGTGTTGTGTCATATACAAAGACGAAAACATTTAAGACAGTCAACTCGTAACTTAGTCGGCAAAAAGAATCTCTCTCTCTCTCTCTCTCTCTCTCTCTCTCTCTCTCTCTCTCTCT
>CAIGQW010000952.1:2428057-2447722 GCA_903798125.1 Danio choprae
TTTTTAGCTCAAACTGTTGTACTTACTTGCGGACTGTTTAGAACTATATTTCCAGAGAGTGTGTTACTTGTCATTTCTTTCTTTCTTTTTTCTTTCTTTTCTAAAAATGTAAACTGATATATACATTCATTCATTCATTCATTTTCATTTCGGCTTAGTCCCTTTATTAATCTGGGGTCGCCACAGCGGAATGAACCGCCAACTTATCCAGCATATGTTTTACGCAGCGGATGCCCTTCCAGCTGCAACCCATCTCTGGGAAACATCCATACACACCCATTCACACTCATACACTATGGACAATTTTAGCTTACCCAATTCACCTGTACCGCATGTCTTTGGACTTGTGGGGGAAACCGGAGCACCCGGAGGAAACCCACGCCAACACAGGGAGAACATGCAAACTCCACACAGAAAGGCCAACTGACCCAGCCGAGGCTCGAACCAGCGATCAGCGACCTTCTTGCTGTGAGGCGAACGTGCTACCCACTGCGCCACTGTGAGGCGATATATAAATTATAGGTGACAAATCAAACACAAAAAAAAGATAAACAAAAACAACAAATTCACATATTTCTTTCAAATTGACAATTGTAAATACAACTGTAAAATTTGCTAGCAAATTCTGAGTGAAACTTGTTCATACACCAACTTTTAGTGAATTTGATTAAACTGATAAAAACAATCATTAATGTGGTCACCCTGAACTAAATTCTTAAAAATGTAGCAAATATGAACAGAAAACTGTCTGAAGTCTCTTTTGCTGTGTTCAAACCAGATTGTCTTAATTTAACTTTGTTGGATAACATGAATCTTGTATACCAATAGATATATTTTTCATTCCTGACACATTTTTATGCTCAGAGATATTAAACCACTATAAAAGAAGATGATTGGTCCATGCAGTGGGAGTAATATTAAATTTAACCAGTGTAAATCTGGCTGTGCTGACAGTGCAGTGTATTTTAAAAGACTTGTGAAAGAATTTGTTGTTTTTGGTGTACTTCAGTTATCACTTATTATCCTTCAGCTTAGTCCCTGATTTATCAAGGATCACCAGTTGAATGAACCGCCAGTTCTCTTCAATTATCATATAGTTAAATTTTTCTAGAGGCTCTACTATCAGAATGCAAATAACAAAACACTGATTTGCATATCAAGGTTTTATTTAAAGATGAGAAAACTTTAAAAAGGAATAAATTCTTCATTTTGTCACTGAAATTTCACATCCCAAATAAAATGAGTGGATGTGGCTCTGCATTTACCCATTTTGGAGATTTTTAAGTTGAAGTTTCCCTTACTGCAAAAAGACAATCAATTTGAAAAGAACATTCAAACAAATATATATAGACTAACCATTACAAACTTGAGTTTGGCCTACTTACAAAATTTCCAAACACAGCATGCACAGATTTGAGTATGTGATTCCATCTGTTCCACACACAGGGTTATAGTTCCAGCTGCACTTGCCATTAATGTAGTTAAAGCATCGTGTCTGTAAAAGCACACAAAACACATTAAATACCTGTAGTTGATAAAGAGAGAGAGAGAGAGAGTATACAGAATGTAAGGTTATATTGCTCAACTTACATCTATATCGTTAAAGCCAAATAAGCCAAAAGGCATAGCAGCCGCTTGTGCCAAGCCTGTTTATAGAAGCTAAAAACAATTATTAAAGTGTTTACTATACAATTATTGTAGTTTAAACATGCGCACAACATAGATGCTATGATTATTGCTTTGTAACAGGCAGAAGAGGTCAGACACGAGAGAGCTGTAATTGCATCAGACTCAAGTTCAGCATACAATCTTGCACTTCCAGGCATAGAGAGGACTTATTGTTTAAAATACTGCAATTGTTGTTCAGAATTTACCATTAAGTCTATTAGGTTGGTGTGGGTCCCTGCACGTTGAAATTGAAGAGAAATGAAAATCAAATAAAAAAAAAAATGATGGAAGTGAAGAAAATTAGCAAGTATGTTGTGCGTTTTGGGGGGAAAACAGTTGTTCTATTCATGGACAGATAAAGCAGGTAATGCTGTTAGATAAAAAATAATATCTGTGATAATATCTGAGATAATATTTGTAACTCTAAAGCATGTCTAGATTCAAAGATTTGGCCATTAGTTTAAAATTGTTACTGTGGCCATCCAACTGAACTTTTTCTTGAAGTGAAGCAAGAGTTTGATTCAGTGTGCTGATGTTTTAGCTAGAAACACACACACACATGTACACACACAGAGAGATTGTTAGGGTGAAGTCTCCACTTCACATGTAATCATGAAATTAAACCATTAAAAGAAACACTGACTACTGATTACATGGGCATCAGTAATCGAATTATTTACCCTAATCTGAATACGACAATAATATGATTAAGGTGTTTACATGAGTCACCATGCTATACAATGTTTCCTCCAGAGGTTCATGCAATTTTGTGTTTCATTTTAAAAATGTTCTACTTTAACTTCAGTCCCCCCCCCCAATTTTACTCCATCTGTACCACACATAGGCTCACAGTTCCGGGGACACATGACATGGTATTTAAAGCATTGTGGCTGTAATTAAAAACACATTAAATACATATAGTTGGTAAAAAAAAAAATAGAGAGCACACAGTATGTATGGTTATATTGCTCAACTTACATCTATATTGTTAAAGACAACAGGAAAAGCAGCCGATCTTGCCAAGGCTGTTCATAACAATGTAGAAGTAACTATTGTAGTTTAAACCTTCAAGGAATTGTTAAAATGTAAAAATAAAAGCAATGATAAAATAAAAAAACAATAAAAGCAATAATTAGTTACAAAACATGCTTGAAACTTTAAACTTTGTTGTTTCTTGATTTGTCAAAATCAATTTTAGAACTCACCTGCCAAACAAAGTACAAGAACAATCTGTGCCAGCATAGTTGTTTGTTTACAGCAGCGTGTTGAAAACGTAATTAATTACTTTCATGTGCTGTGAGCTCCTTTTATTGCAATTCAATTCAATTCATCTTTGTTTCTATAGCGCTTTTACAATGTAGATTGTGTCAAAGCAGCTTAACATAAGAGATTAAAGTAAATTGAAACAGTGTCAGTCCAGTTTTCAGTTTAAGTTCAGTTCAGTTTAGTTCAGTGTGGTTCAATTTTCACTGCTAAAAGTCCAAACACTGAAGAGCAAATCCATCGATGCTCTTCAGTGTTTGGACTTTCAGCAGTGAAAATTAAACCACACTGAACTAAACTAAATTGCACTTTATTTCCCACCCACAGATAAATTTACAAAGTACACCACCTAAATCCTACTACAACGAAGGATTGTATATGAATATTCATTAAGGTGCTGAACATTTGGAAACGATACTTCATTGCTGACAAACAAATATGTGTGTGAGGGCAGTTGTCAGCGAATTAAAATGAAGGAAGTAACAGCTAATGAATATTGATCATGTTATGTACCAATGCTCACTAATCAACATCAGCAGCATGTATTTAATAATCATAAGCTAGTCAGAATTGCAACACGCGTACAAGATACTATGATTATTGCTTTGTAATAGGTAGAGAAGGTCAGCGGTAATTGCATCAGACTCAAGTTCAGCATGCAACCTTGCAATTCCAGACATAGAGAGGACTTGTTGTTCGAAGTACTGCAATCATTGTTCAGAATTCACCAAATACAGTTGTCTTCTAGGTTTGTTTGGATCCCTGGACATTTGATTAAAATGATGGAAATTAAAATCCAGACAAAATGAAGGAAGTGAAGAAAATTAGCAAGTATGTTGTGAGAAAACTTGTGGTTTTGTTCATGGACAGATAAAGCAGGTAATGCAGTTAGCAGATAAAAAAAAAAATATTTGTGACTTTAAATCTACATCTCTTGATTCAAAGATTTGCACAGTAGTTCAAAGGCCAATATTGTGGCCATCAACTGAACTTTTCAGTCACAGGATGAGGAACTGGCCTTGCTCAATGTTTTTATTAGTGTTGTCAGTTTATCAAAGTCATGAAGCTTATCAAAGTCCGTATCATGTCAATAAGTAATTACTTCAGAACCATAAAAAGTAAATGTATAAAAACATTAAGCCCAAGTTATCTTACCTTGACCTTGTTGACAAGATCTACCAATAAACAACTGACAGAAAAATAAAGCAAACCCTTAATTTTACATTTCTGAACTATGTAAAATGCATTAGTTTAATTCACTTTTAAATGATGAAACCATCTATTGCAATGCACCTCGATGACTTTAAAAGGGGTAAACATTTCGGATAACATTAGCAGTAATCAGATCACATGAAGTGCCACTGTAAACTAAAAAACATTGGTATAATGATTTTCAATGATCTTTGCATGTATTACATCAGTATTTTTTTAATGAAATAATAAAATAATAATAATAATAACAACTACAACAACAATAACAAACATTCTAACTTCACTCAGCAATTGTAACTTTGGTTTAACATATTGTATATTTGTAACATATTTTGCAGCTCCAATTCAGAATGTTATAAGAAAGCAAACTGCTGCTTGCAGCTGGATATTATTATGGTGGTTTAGGGCCCGATCACACCATACACATTATTTGAGGTGAGATGCACATTTTTGAGTGCTGTTTATGTGCCCTGGGTGACTCGAGTCTTTGCAGGGGCACTGAGCACCTGCAGTTTAAAGTTTGCGTGAAGTCAAAATTTACAATGTTTTTTTTTTTTTTTGCTAGTGCACATTGTTATTTTATAGGTGAACAATTAATCCATTCAAGTTAGTACACTGAAAAAAAAATGTTTGTTTAGTAATCTTCAGTCATAGTCTGACCATTTGCTTCCACACTTGGAGTGGCAGTCTTCTCTGTTGACATCAGCTTGACAGCTTCAACCATAATATTCGTAACCACTCCCCTCTTAACCAGGGTGCGAATTTCAGGAGGGTTTGGGAGGGATTGACCACCATTAGTAATGTTTGATCCATTACATTTTTTATTTGCAAATATATAAGTTTCCTAAATTTTAAATAGATGAAACCCAGAAAATTCCGTCGGTATTCCATCGATAGTTTTGGTAACTATCCAGAACTCCACCTGTCTTTATCATTGTAGCACAGCATCCGTCAGTGAACAAAAATGAATCTATTTGTTTATGTACTGTATACACCCACTGTAAATGTTTCTCAATGTGTGCTTTGGCTAGGAGTGGCCGAAATGCAGCTTTAAAGTGTTTTTTTTTTGTGGCCAAAGGTCAGCACTAGACATACATGCTACTCACGCTCCTTACTAAATCATTCTTTCTTTTTCTGTCTAGAGTTTCCGATGACTACATTGATCATTTCTACCACTTAATCATGACCCAGCTGAACCAAGAGCATGCTGAAATCCGTCTTTCTGCCTTCCAGATGGTCAGTGAGGTTTTTAGCCGGTCGCATCACTTCAGAGTTCTTCTCCTCACAAACTTTCAGGAGTTTCTGGAGCTTACAGTAGAAACTGATGCTGAGCAGCCGTTGCCTCCACCCAAAGAGGTGGCGAAAAAACTGAGGACACTTGCCATTCAGACTGTGCAGTCATGGCACGCCACGTATGGAGAGGCGTATAAGAAACTGTCTCTGGGATATCACTTTCTTAAGCAGATTAAAAAGGTATTAATCTGGCTGTACCTGTTCTGTTATTATAGTATTTAAGTGACATCGGTTTGCACCCTGGAACACGTCATTGTTGCTATGTAATTAAAGGGGTAATTAAAAAAATTAAATTTTCAAATGGTTTCATATCTTTATTTGTTTCCTTTTCCTGTTGAACACAAAAGACAATATTTTGAAGAACATGTAACCATTGACTTGAATAGTAGGAAAAACAAGTACTATGGAAGTCAATAGTTACAGGTCTCCAACATTTTTCAAAAGAACGGGTTCAAAAGCTCTAATAGTTTTGTGACAGGATGAGAAAATGGTGACAGAATCTTTATTTTTGGGTAAACTATTCCTTTAAAGAAGCAGAGTTTGGTAAACAGCTAAAATAGTAATTTCTTAATTGCACTGTATTCCTCCATCAATGTATAGTGAAATGTTTATTCACTGTAATAATATTGAAAATTGCATTGCATTTTTTTTCCAGGTGGATTTTCAAGATGTTGAAGCAAGAACACTGGCTGAGAGAAAGAGACAAGAGGAGAAACAGAAGAGATTGGAAAGAATCTACAAAGAGAAGCTTGACAAGGCCAAACAAGAGATGGAAGGTAAACCGTTATGTTCACAAATGGCAGCTTTCTTGACAATAGTGGTCCAAAATGTTGCAGCTAAATTTCTCTAAAATATTCACAAATACGGTATCATTTAGTGAACCCTCCATTGGCTCACTGTCCACTTCAGGATTGAGTTATGATTCTATTATTGTATTAAAATGTTTACATAATCTTGCTCCCTATCAAAACATGCTATAATTTAGTTAAATGAAAAGTTGTGGTCTCCTGATCTTTATCAGACATATCTTCCATTTTATAAACTTCGATCAAATACAGGATACAGGATTGTTTTGTTTCCGCACATTCACACATTTTCCTATTCACCTATTTTTTCTTCAGGTGTGCTGAGTTTGAACTAATTCGTAATCTTGCTTTGTAGCAAGTTTAGGATATCAAAATCTTAATTTATTCAATTCAATTCACTTAATCTTTATTTCTATAGCGCTTTTACAATGTAGCTTGTGTCAAAGCAGCTTAACATAGGAGACTATAGTAAATTGAAAGAGTGTCAGTCCAGTTTTCAGAGTTTAAGTTCAGTTTAGTTCAGTTCAGTGTGGTTATATTTTCACTGCTGAAAGTCCAAACACTGAAGAGCAAATCCATCGATGCTCCACAAATCCCGAACCATGCAAGCCAGTGGTGACAGTGTCGAGGAACGAACTTCACCAATCGACTAAAGTGAAGAAAAAAAAAAACCTCGAGAGAAACCAGGCTCAGTTGGCCACGACTATTTCTCCTATGGCTGTTCCTGAGGAAGGAAGGAAGGCTATTCCAGAGTTTAGGTGCCAGATATGAGAAAGATCTACCGCCTACAGTTGATTTTGATATTCTGGGAATAATCAGTTGTCCAGAATTAATTGAGCGTAGTGGACGTGAGGGGCTATAGTACACCGGGAGCTCCCTCAAATACTGGGGAGCTAAGCCGCTCAGGGCTTTGTAGGTAGTTAATACATTTTTTTTAATTTATACGATATTTAATAGGGAGCCAATGCAATGATGCAAAAAACTGGAGTAATATGATCATATTTTTTTGTTCTAGAAAGGACTCTAGCAGCTGCATTTTGAACTAGCTGAAGTTTGTTAATTAGGCCAACAGGACAACCGCCTAGTAACGCATTACAATAGTCTAACTGAGAGGTCATGAAAGCATGAATAAGCTTTTCCGCATCAGACATTGATAGCGTATGTAGATGTTTGGCAACATTTTTAAGATGAAAAAATTCAGTTTTACAGATGCTTGAAATCTGGCCTTCAAACGACAGGTTGCTATCAAAAATCACCCCCAAATTTTTGACTGAAGATGAGGACTGAACTAATCCATCAAGGGTTAGACGGTGTTCTATGTTTTTGCGTGTGAGGTTTTTGGGTCCAATAAGCAATCTGCTAATTTCTCAAATTCATACAAATTATCAGGTTGAGAGGAGATATAAAGTTGTGTATCATCAGCATAACAGTGGAAGCTAACTCCTTTTTTTTATGCCTTTTACTTTTTTAATGATATCGCCTAGCGGTAGCATATATAGTGTGAGAAGTAAGGGACCAAGAACTGAGCCTTGTGGTACTCCACAGTGTACTTTTGATCTGTATGATGCCTCTTCATTAACTGAAACAAATTGATAACGTTCAGATAGATAAGACCTGAACCAGGTCAATGCAGCTCCTGTAATACCAACATAATTTTCAAGCCTATCAAGGAGAATATTATGATCGATTGTATCAAATGCAGCCCTGAGGTCCAATAACACAAAGTGAGAAATGCAACCTCGATCGGACGACAGAAGGAGGTCATTTGTAGCTTTTAGGAGTGCTGTGAAATTTTTCATAAGTATTCTTTTTCTGTAGGTAGGAACATAGTTGAGCAGATATGACTTTTTTTCTAGTATCTTTGATAGAAAAGGTTTGAAATGGGTCTATAATTTACTAATTCTTTGGGATCAAACTGTGTTTTTTTTAATAAGAGGCTTAATGACAGCTAGTTTAAACGTTTAGGGAACATATCCTAAAAGTATGGATAAATTAAAAACGTTAAGAATAGGTTGAGAAACTTTTGAAAACAATTGTTTTAATAATTTAGTCGGTATAGGATCTAGCATAGACTTTGTTGATTTGGACGAATTTATCAGTTTAGACAGTTCTTCCACACCTACTGCTGAAAAAGTTTGAAGTTTATCCATTAACGATCTACAGTGCTCTAATTGGGACGATGCTGTAGGAGGCAGATTGGTGGTGCTTATTTTATCTCTGATATCATCAATATTGCATGTGAAAAAATTCATAAAGTCATTACTGCTGTGTTGAGAAATGCATGTTGATGCTTTATTTTTAGTTAGATTGGCTACTGTGTTAAACAGAACCCTAGGGTTCTGTTTATTTATTGATTATTTTGTATTTGAGACTGAAACACAGAGGAGAGTTGGGACCAAGTAATTTTTGTTTGTGTGTCCTCAATTGTGTAATGCTTTGCATGTACAACTTGGTATTCCCCCCTCTTTATGAGTTTTCAAATCTCTGCTTCATTTTTTTCATGCTTCATGCTTTTAACGGTTGTTAATTTGTTGGTTTTCATATGTCCACCAATATTTTTAACAGTCTTTTTTTTTATTTTGGATTTTATATTGATCTTAATTTTTAGCACTTTTGTCAGCTTCTCAGCTGTTTTGAAAATGATTTAAATATTAAAAGTGAACTAAACTGATTGATTGAAATATATTTTTATGTCAGCAGAAGGATAGGAGTACCAGTTGAGTGATAGGAGAACATACAGTTCCTTGTTTTAACAGTCTAGTGTACAGGACGTGCAGTTCTCCTGATAACCGGCCCACAGTGTTTGTCCCAGTATTATGAAGTCTGTGATATGAAAGGAAAGAAAAAGATTTTTAAAAACAGTTGACATTGCTGGATTCCTTTTGAAAATGAAATAAAATCTACAAAATAAACAACAATAAATATGCTAAAATTATACTTTTTCAAGCAGAAATTGTCTACACTATAATCCAATAACGTTAACTAATGGACTCATGATCGTAAAGTGTTATCATAATTTGATATGTTTACAATTTAAACATATTTTATATTATACTAATGTTATTTGTATTCCTATTATTCTACTTCTCCTTTAAAATTTAACAGCTAACAATAGTTGCAAGTGACTCAGTAATGCCTGCCACATCAAAGTTCCCTGTGTGAAGTATCTTAACTGTCACAGAGCCAGTGATGCACTTTGAAATTAACTTCAGATGACCGGAAGTGGTTCTATTATCTTGATAGTAAATAAGCTGCCTATTTGGCAAAAGTACTGCTGATCAAAATTTGGAAGAAAGTTTAGTTAATCTTCTACATTTAAGTTTGTAGTGCATAACAGGCTCTTATTTATAATTTTAGTTTTTTGACTTTTAGTGATTACACTCCTTCTGATGATTCCATAAAAGGTAATATAATCCATAAGTATAATACAGTATACATTTGACACATAGGTGTCAAAGATGTCTGTATAGCACAGCAGTGAATATTATATATGTCAACAGTAGCAATCATTTAGTTTTTGTCCTGAAAATGAAAACACACGATGTCTTCAGTTAGTCTTTGATGACCTCTTGTGGTTGGTCTTACTAGTGTGCAGTATGTTTTTACTTTCTGTGGTTTACACTTCCATCACCAATTTTCAGATGCTCAGTTGTTGTGATTAAAATGCATAGATATACAATATTGAAATAATGTTAAAGTAAACCTTATGTAGCTTTAAATATCTATGAGTATAAGGGTACAATCATGTATTTTCAGTTTTATGCCACATGCTTCTACAGCTCCACCAAGAATCAATATTTCCTGTTAAGCTGTGTTAAATCATATTTAAGATGGTTAAACATCAAGGGACCGTTCCCAGTGACACGTTGTTAAATAAATGAACATTATCCTGAAAAGGTCATCTCAAAAATAATATAGTAAAAAATCTACCTCAATTAATAACTATTTGACTACAATGGCCTTGTCAGAAGTGTTTAATGATTACAAAAGTAGCTCAAAATATTCTTTACATTTCGGCCAAAGTAAAATGTATATGCAAAATACTATATGTACTGTGTACAAGTACAGGATGTATTGGTAACACTTTAGTTTAAGTAACGAATCACACTATTTACTGCCGCCTTGTTACCTGCCTGTTAAGATATTAACTATTAACTAGCCCTTATAAACTATGATCTTATTTTACATCCCTAATCTTACCCAATACCTCACAGTAACCTAACTACCACATTACTAACTATTAATAAGCAACTAATTAGTAGTTTATTGAGCTAGAAGTCTTAGTTGATGGTTTAAATTGTTTTAATTAAAGTGTGACTGATTTATTTGTTTTTGTTTTTTTACTTATTCTTGAATCTACTAAGATTTTTACATCTTCATACATGATCATTTTAATCATGTATTTAATTATAGGGTAGAACTTTTAGTGAAAAGGGCTCTTAACATTTTTTTTTTGTGATTTTATTTATTAATAATTCTAATATGGCAGAGCAGTAGGTTTGCCATTATAGTCAAAGAATTTGCAATGGTATTAAAAAAAAGAAACATACAAATCAAACTGTAAGAATCGATGTATTTTAACCTGTTGTCTGTAAGTGCAAGGTTTCTTTATGATATGAAGACATGAATACACACACTGAGTGGCTTGTTACATTTTTCTTGTTGTGTGTGTTATTTAGAAAATTTTACCTAAACTACTTTGAAATAAGTGACAAAGTGATTTTTTAGAGGCGCAAACAAGGAACTTTAAAAAATAAAAACAATGAGAATTAAGTTAAAAACTTATCCTAAGTATGAAATCACTTTAGTCATTATAAAAAGTAAATTTTGTCATTACTACCAATAGTTAAAGATTAGCTAAAATACTTGCTTTGATTTCTCTTTCATTAAGAAATGACAACTGGGATTGAGGAAACCTTGACTGAGATGAACAACTGCATAAGACTGCTGGCAACCGATGACTTAAACCTGTTTGATGAAGACTCAGCAGTCACCAATATCTCTACCACAGCCGTGGACCAATCTGACCAGCCCTGCTGCAGTAAAGACCTGAGCAATGAGCAGAATGAAAAGATGACAGAGAAGAAAACTGATGAAGAGCAAACAGACGGGTCTAGTGATGAGAGTGACATGGAGGAAGTTCCTGATGAGGATGCATTTCTCCGCAGCACTGGCCTAATGTCTTACAGATATCAGCTGGAGCTGGACGTGTCCTCAGGTGCATCTGTTCATAGCCGTTCTCATGATATGTGTTCTCCATCAGTTTAAAGCATGCCACGGAGCTGGAGTTCAGATTGGGAACTTGTGTGAATAACCATCTGAATTGTGTCTGCAGATTTAAAAGTGAGGGAGACGGAAGAGAATGAGGCATTAGTAAACACAGTGAGGGATCTTCATAGACTCGTCACAACCAGACACCTGCCTCTGGTGCAGTCCTGGGTCCAGGTAACTCCTAAAAGAATGGTTTATTCCCGATTATTCATTATTGATTCCATCAAGTTGAAAAATTAAAGGTTGAATTAAGTCTTTGATGCAGTTTATTCTGCTAAATACATTCTGGCCAGTGACTACATTCAGATTGTAAACATGTCTTAAGAACAGTGTGACATTGGAGTGATGGTTCAACCCAAAATGAAAACTCTGTCATAATTTACTGATCCTCTACTTATTTCAAACATGTTTAATTTTTGTCTTCTTTTGAACAAAAAGGAAGGTATATCTGCATACTGAAGAATGCTGGAAAAAAACATTGACTTCCATAGTACTTTATTTTTTTGTTCAAAGTCTAAGTAAAAATGCATTTATAGAACAGTAAATGCATATCAAAAAACAATGAGCAAGGGATAACAGCCAAACACTCAACAGCATAAAACCAGACAATAAGACAAATAAAACTAAAACAGAATAACAGCTTTGAATAGGCCTCAAAATCCAGAATGTAAAAATATGTTTTAAGCTAGATTTCCAAAGCTTTGGGGGCCGAAAAATAAATATAAATATTAGTGCTGGACAAAGATTAATCACATCCAAAATAAAAGTATCTCTTTTGACATTTTTTGACTTTTGTGTGTTATATTTATTTATTATGTGTATGTAATAGACACACATGCATCAAAACAAAACTATACATTTATTTGCATAGATATTTAAATGTATATATAATTTGTATCATATACACAGTGGTGGAATAAGTACTGAAAACTCAAGTAAAAGTACCATTACTTGCCCAAAAATGTAGTACAAGCAAAGTAAAAGTATCTGTTGTAAATATTTGCCCTTTTAAAAGTACTCAAGAGAAGTGAGTATTACGCAAGGCTGATGCATTTACATGTGTGTGAAAACATAAAATTTTGTAGTGCATTTAGTTATTGTTTAAGGGCATTTGACGATTTCAGTCATCATACAGTGACATGCAGTCTAAACAGTCTCTGGGTAATGGGTTGTAAAGATTTTGGACATCTTCTTGGACTCTTTAAATGCTTCCAGACAGTTTGCTGCATTTATAATGCACTCATCTCTTGAGGTTGTTCGATATGATGCGATTTACGTTTTATGTGAGAATCACAGGACTGATTTTTCTACTCAGCCAATCATCGTGATTAATCACGATTAATCTTTGCACAGCACTAAAAAATATGAAAGTAATTCACCTTGGTGAGTTGTCTTAGTTGAAAAAAAAAATTATTTAACAGAGTTGACCAACTTATTCATTTTAAAGATAACATAAGAGTTCAATCCACCAATGCCCTAAGTCCATTGACTTAAGTGAACTTCATGGGATGAATAGTTTAACTTCTGTTTTTCTTTCATTAAATTTAAGGAAATTCAATGTCACCCAGGCCCTTACTTCCTCACAGCACTCCAATAAGGGTGCTAATACAGAACCATCTTTACATTTCAGAGGCAGGTAAGTTTGATTATAATCTGCATAAAGATGAATTCCAAATTTCCTGAAAATATGACCTAGGGAACAAAATAGGCCCTAAATGGAGCCTTGAAGGACCCCACATGAGAGTTATACACAGTTCCTACTAAGGATGTCAATGACTGCTTTTTCCCAACATTCTTCAGAATATCTTGTTTTGTGTTCAACAGAGGAAAAGCATTCATACAGTAAAAGTTTAAAATCACTGGAGTGTTTTTTTTTTTTTTTTGGTTGAACTATCCCCTTAAGTTTACATTAAGGTTACAAAATGGGCTATGTGGGTTCAAATATGCTGTAGCCTATGCATTTTATTTCTTTTATTATGTGATTTTTATGTACAATGTGTTTTTAACAGGTCTTTACAAAGGTTGGTGTTGAGGAAGAACTGATGAGGAGAGCCACGGAGTTAAAGAAATCACTGGAACACGTCTTGAGAAAACATGAATATCTTCATATAGATTACAAGAACAGAGAGAGATTAGTGGTGAGTGTTTTTTGTCAAACTAATTGATATAAGATTAATATAGAAACTGAGTAAAAATTCATGTATATTTACACACATTTGCACAAGTAAATAAATAGATTAAATAAAACAGATTCCATGTGGGCCTAGTGATAACTTACGATAATAATATCATTATATAGTAATAATCTTGATATAATACATTCATTTATTTAATAAATGACCCTACTTGATTATTAATCCATTTTATCATTATAGAAATAAAACATGCACTGTAAAAATCGTATGTGCTATTTACTTAAAACAATAGTGGTAACAATATTGCAGTGTTATATTATTATTAGTGAAATGTGCTTTTATAATTAAAGCAAATCAATGACAATTTACTCATATTTATTAACAAAAATTAATCATTCATAAAAAATGGAATATATGAATTATAATTAAATAAATGCATAATGCAGTTGTTGTTGTTTTTTTGCCAAACATTGTTTTATTACATGTTCCGCTGATAACAAAATGGAACATACAATTTGTTAAACAAATCTGTTTAAAATTTACAGCAGTTTAAAGCTCTGAAAAAAGTTAAAACAGTGCTTTATCCATGTCATGGAAAAAAATGTTTTATAGTTTTTTACTCTGTGCATGCACAACAATAGCCACATTTTAGACAAAGTCTAACAGAATTTGTGTAATACTTAACATAAACCCAGTAAACTTATTAAAGCTGTGTCATAGTGTACCATTCGGAACACAGTTGGAAAAAAAAAAAAGCAAATGACAATTGCAAAGTCTTCAGTAATGCATTATGACCAGAGGAGGGCGCCCTTTCCTTATATATTACACACTGACTTATTGTGTACTGTTTAGGGAGAATAAGGGAGCCCTGTATGTACCACAAGGAAAGTTGAGAATATTATTCTAGTTACACTATTTATGATATTTGGTGAAACTCTGCATCGACACCGAGGGATTTACTTCACTGTGGTGAAGCTCTGCTCACATGCTAATGAAGATTTGCTCACTGTAGGGTGGAATGGAACAAAGCGAGCAGTTAAGAGACACATCATTATGACACATGTCATCCGTTTTTAACTGGGCGAAAAGAACAGACAGGGTAGAAAGAAAGGAGGGGCGTGACATTGACAAAGCATCTGACTGCACACCAGAGAGGTTTATCACTCTCAGTGATGATTTTCAATGCAAAAAGTCAGTGCTTTGTGATAAAGCAACAACTAAAACGGCTTTATCATAATTAGGTTTTCCTTTTTGCCCTTAAAAGCATTCCATTACTTTATTCCCTGTATCATTGCTCTGACATGGGTGGAATTGCTTTCAGCTCTTTAAACTCCTGCTGATTGAGGAACATGAAATCATTTTAGAAATTGCTCTTTTTTTTTCTTTTAGTTGTGTTTAATCACATGATTATATGTTTTAAAAATGATAAATATTTAAAAATGTCTAAATTGAATACAAAATCACAAAAACTACAAATAATTGTATAACCTACACATACCAAAATATCTGCAAACAAATATCAAAAAATCTAATTTGCATAAATAGGACCCCATCTCATCATCATTATTATTATTGTTGTTATTGTTATTGATAATACAAAAAATAAATGTGTATGCCTCAAATAAGATATAAAAATCTTAAGAACTATCTTACAAAATGTAACAAAACACATACAAAAATATCAAGGTATTTAAAAAATATATTTTCTAATGTAAAATGACAAAACAAACTATAAAAATTGGTCACTGTGGTGCTTTCTGGTTACTCCACTTAGAAATCTTTGTGAACTGTATGTCCCAGTACAGTCACTTCAACACCAACTTTTTAAAAGATAAGCTAATTAGGAAATGTGAAGCTCCAGCAATATTTAAGAATAACTTAAACCTACTCTTACATTTGTTTTTGACTTAAGTAATCAAATACATAGCAAGGGCCATCAGCTCACAATTGGAATTGCAGTGTGTGCGATGTGTTTTAGTCATAATAATAATAATGACGACAAAATAAACTCAGGATCCCATATTCATGACCAAATAGACTGTCACTGGGTGACAGGCGGTTAAGAGTTACAGTTAGAAGCTGTGAATGTTCAATCTCCTAAAACTTACCACTGTTGATTAGGCCCATTATCCTGAATTATCTATTGTTTGTTCATCACCACCTGTTTGTCAACATCACATGCTTTATTGTTTCATTACATAAGAAAATGTACACCCTTTTATTAGTCATGATCATAGATAAATGCTTTAATTCCACAGTCTGTTGAAGTTCTTGATTCTGATTGGCTGGAAGGTGTGGAATAAAATCGTTTAATGCACAGGTAATTCTAGCTAGTTTTGAGCACCGAGACAATGTAACTGTTCACAAGACAAGTTTTCTTGTAAAATAGCTGTTTGTTTTTACATATAGCCTAAAAGTAAAGTCAAATTAGATGCATAGATACACAAAATATCCCACAAAACACTGAAAACTTAAATACATTTTATTAATAAATTACATGTAATTCAAATAAATACATACATTTAATTTACTGAAGCATGTATTACAAAAACTAACATTATCCAAAAAGTTGACCCCCATGCCCCCCCCCCTCCACAACATGCTCATTGAATAAAAGTATAAATAACATATCATATTATTCAATATATCATATTATTATTCAATATATCACATTATTCATATATATCAATAAAAAATAGATCAGAATAAACTGTACATTCAACAATCAATATTCTAGAATAAAACAGTAATAAAAACAATAATTATCATTATAATTATCATTATGATTCATTTATAATAATCTAGGTGTGTGTGTGTGTGTGTGTGTGTATGTGTGTGAGTTTGCAAGTGCATCACTGATGTTTTTATTGGTCTCCTCTCTCTCTCTGTGACATGCATTAATGTATTGTGCCGCTAGAAGCATACAGTCAGTTTTTCCCCTAGTAAATATTGCAGTTGTGTTTTATTGTCTAGCTCAGTGAATTGAGTGTAAATGCTCTGGAGTTTGGGGTAGAATGTTTCTCTGATGTGCTGATAGTTTGTTCAGCGGGTGAGGAAGTTTTCCTCTGTCGCCACCTCTACCTGGGCACAGTGTGGGCAGATGCGGCTCTCTCTGGGTTGCCAGTTCTGTCTGTATCAGCCCGTCTCTACAGTCAGACTGTGAGCACTCAGTCTGTATTTGGTCATTGTTCTTAATTTACTGTCTTTTATTGAACTCAGATATGTTGCTGTGGTATAATCTCTATTTAGGTCTAAATAACATTTAAGTTTACTTTGTTTTCCTGCTGCTTCATTCCAGTAAATCAGATAATCTTCTTTTCGTGCATTTATCATTTGATTGGGCTTAATTTTGTGGATGAGCATGTCAGTGTCCTGATGCTGCCTGCTGTTGGTCATATTCATTGTGTTGGTTTGTGTTTGTAGCTTCAGGACCATCTGAATCAGGGGGCTTTTTTCAATGTCCATTTCTTGGTTTTTGAGGGCTTTAAAATAATAAGAGTTGGGGTCACTCATTTTTATGTGTTTCCAAAAGTTGACAGCTCGTTTCTCAATGCGAATGAGTAGAGGATACTGGCCTAATTCTGCTCTGCATGCATTGCTGGGTGTGTTCCTCTGTACCCTGAGGATGTTCCTACAGAACTTTGCGTGTAGGCTTTCAATTGGATTTTTATCCTACTTATTAAACTCATGACTGAGGAGAGGACCCCACACCTCACTCCCATATAGCACTATTGGTTCAATCACTGATTGAAAAATTTTGAGCCAGATTCGAACTGGAATTTCTATTTGTGTTGATTTTTTTTAATGGCGTAAAAGGCCCTTCTTGCTTTCTCTTTAAGTTCATTCACAGCCAAATTTAGTTTTCCATTACCACTTATTTTCAACCCAAGCTATGTGTAGCTTGTGGCAGGTTCAACTTTTGTCATACCAAGGGTGAAACTGTGTTTCTTTCCCTGACATCTGGGTTTTTTCTGGAATATTAGGGTTTTGGTTTTCTTTGGGTTAACGGTCAGGGCCCAGGTCTGACAGCAGCTGGATATCCTGCACAGCTTCTGCTGTAGACCCTCTTCTGTTGACGACAGCAGCAACAGATCATCTGAAAACAACAGTAACTTTACACTGGAGTCGTATAGTGTGAGACCCGGCGTATCTGAAAAATTATATTTTTCCAAGAAATGTTCTAAATATATACAACAAGAACATGCTTCTAATACATGCTATTGTGGTTTCAAAGTGAGATATGACGGTAAAACTTCAGCACAGTCTCACTCCAGGCTGTCTAGAAGGTGTCCTCGTGACATAGCACTTTTCATAGTGTTCTGCGGTCAGCAAAGCCTGCTATAGTCCATACACCTGAGTTATTGGTTTGCCGTAATAATTTGCAAGACCTTCCCCGTAAGAGAGGAGATTAGCATATAAATAGCAGATGCACGGAGGACCATCACAGCTGAGTACATTTAATTTTTGGTTTATAAGATTGAATGGGTTTTTAAACGCATAGCCATCAAACTTAGCCAAAGACAAATGAAGTGTAGGGCTCAGTTGTCCGAGGCTCATTTTTTAAAAGGATAACAGACTTGCTTAAGGAGTGAGCCTGGCCGTGGCTTCCCTGGGCACAAAGTAATTGAGATTGCTTACTGAGTTAATTAGACCGTACGAAATATATTGGAGGGCGCAAGGAGCACTTTAGCTCCGCTGGAATGTGTTTTTCCCTGTAAGTGGGGGACATTTAACCGGAAACTCATTATCTGGACTCTGGCTCTCAGGGTAGAGGCTGGAGGACACCGGCTGATCAATAGATTTAACTGTGAACGTCTGACACGATAGTTCATTCACTGAATACAGCATCTATATATTCAACATTATTACAATATATGGGAGAGACCAATCAGAGAGGTTGCAGACAGTATTGTAATATTGCTTATTAATTATGAATAAATCTTTCTTTTTGCCGTTTTCATTTTTTATAATTAATTTATTAATATAAAATGAATATCATTACATAAAATTTGCAGTTCATTAGACAATAATATATAATAATGCTAAACTATATTAGTTGGAAATAATCTAAACACTTCTAAGTTGCTATCCGTTCTATGGATTTGCATTTAATAGCTGCATGTTTTGATCAAAATGATCATTTCGAATATTTAAATGACTAAACAACCCACCCGGGCCTCACGGTGGCGCAGTGGATAGCACGTTCGCCTCACAGCAAGAAGGTCGCTGGTTCGAGCCTCGGCTGGGTCAGTTGGCATTTCTGTGTGGAGTTTGCATGTTCTCCCTGTGTTGGCGTGGGTTTCCTCCGGGTGCTCTGGTTTCCACCACAAGTCCAAAGACATGCGGTATAGGTGAATTGGGTAAGCTAAATTGTCTGTAGTGTATGAGTGTGAGTGGGTGTGTATGGATGTTTCCCAGAGATGGGTTGCAGCTGGAAGGGCATCCGCTGCGTAAAAAACATATGCTGGATAAGTTGGCGGTTCATTCCGCTGTGGCGACCCCAGATTAATAAAGGGACTAAGCCAAAATGAAAATGAATGAATGAACAACCCACCCACACATAGAGAAACGTTTAATTTAGTTTAGCTTGAAACTTTGGAACATGGAAACCTTTTATATTGACCTATTGTCATTTTTTGCAAATAAATTGCGAATAAACATTACATTTTTTTGAATGAAAATTCTTACCAGAATTTTAGATTTTATATACCAGAAGTATATAAAATAAATGAACCTATTAATATCCAAAACAGTGTTGGTTGATATTTATAGTTTGTGCAGAAATTATGATTGTTTATTATTTCTTTTTATTTAGATTGCGTGTTATTTTAGTTAAAAACTGTTTTAATTATGGTAATTTATTTTGTTATCTTTAATGTCACAGATTAGAGAGACAGTAATGCAGTATTTAATAATTAATAATTGAATTATAAATGATTATATTATTACTTAATAATATTAATAATTTAGTGCTTTTTGTTGTTGATTGCACAATTAGGCTTCTAATACTGTAAAAT
>CAIGQW010000952.1:2472722-2489980 GCA_903798125.1 Danio choprae
GTGTGTGTGTGTGTGTGTGTGTGTGTGTGTGTGTGTGTGTCCGTCGCAGGCAGGTTATTACCACCATGGTAACAATGTACACTATAATAAATTTGTTGCTGCCGGTAGTTTTTTTTATTTGTTTTGTTTTTCAACTTGCATAAATTCACCTAAAACATGAAGTTAAAAATGTTATGACCTTAAATCAGTTGAAACCCTAATTAAAAAAAGTTAAAGTAATATTAAAACATGTTGTCATGACTTTTTGATCATATCACTTTTTTTTATGGTACAATAAGTTTCCATTAGTTGATGTTGATGTATTTACTAACATGAACAAACAATTGAACAATACATTTAATACAGCATTTATTCATATTTGTTCACGTTAGATAATGAAAATAGTCTTTCGTTATTAGTTAACTCACAGTGCATTAACTGATGTTAACAAGCACTACTTTAGATTTTGACAATGCATTAGTAAATGTCAAAAATAACATCAACTACAATCAAAAAATGCTGTACAAGTATTGTTAATTCTTAATTCATGTTAATAAATACATTAACTAATGGAACCTTATTGTACAGCGTCCTATCATCTGGCATTATACTTAAATTGAAAACTTGAGACTACAATTAGATGTTTATTAAATGACAATAAAATATTAAACATATAATGCATACAAAGTTAGATTTTTTTTCAAGTATAGCAGAAGTGTGTGGTGTATTGATGTCTGTGGCACAGAGTTAGATTTTACAGAACTTTTCTCCTATTGGTTTAGACTGGCGAGACCCAGAGCTGATGAGGGAGATCGAGGCCGCGACTGGAGAAGATCTGGGGTCCTCTAAGACATACGGGAAGGGAAAAAAGGGCAACAAAGGAAAGTCAAAGAAAAAATACCCGAACCTCACAGACTTGAAGCAAAATGCCAATACCTCTCGCTCCAGATTGGAGAAGAAAGTCTTCAACAAGTAAGTAGCAGCACACTGTAAAAAGCGATTATTTACTTGAATGAACTTAAAAATTCTGTCATTATTTACTCATCATTCACTTGTTCAAAACCTATTTGAGTTTCTCAAAACAAAACATTTAGAAAAATGCTGGTTGCAGGGACCCATTGACTTCATTAGTTGTTTTTCCTACTATGGAAGTCAATGGGTCCCAGCAGCCCAGCATTCTTCAAAGTATCTAATTTTGTGTTTAACAGAACTAAGAAGTTAATTTGTACTTTTGGGTGATCTATCCCTTTAAAAAGCTGAGTAAACCTATTGTCTTAAAAGGGACAAGTTGGCTTTACTCAATAAAGTGAGTAAACTTGGAACTTACATTGACTTAAAATTATGAAGTATGTGCATAATTCTAAAATTGAAGGCAGCAGGTTTACTCAGTTTTTTAGGTACAGTCAACTAATCACTTTTTACAGAAGTGTCAAATATATAAAATCTCTGAATTATTATTTTTATTATATTTGCATGTAAGGGAAAGAATTTGAGTCTCATTCGCATGGTTTTCTTGCAGGAGCTCCATGAGACGAGTTACGGAGGTCATGAACAAGATGGACAAGAGGAAACATGAGAAGTTTGCAAATCAGTTCAACTATGCCCTGAATTAAAGGATACAGCAGCACTGCCACATGCGAATGATTTATTTGGTTATTTCACAGAAAATAAACTGAAGCTCACCTCATCTACATATAACTGTGACCTAGGATACCTCAAATGAAGTACTGTATTTTTAAAAGAATTTTTTATTGCCTGTTATTTATGTTTTTTGCATATACTTTTGCATATACAAAAAATTGAATTCCAATTGTATTTTTTTTTTTACAATTTGTATTTAACGAATCCTGATTTTGAGTATGAATGTAAGTCTTGTCAATGTATCTGCATCAACTGTCATGCCTGCGTATTAATGGAGTAAATTTTCTATTGGCTTTGATAAGAATGACATAACTTTGGTCCTTTTCATTTCATTTTGACATGAAGATCAAAAACATTCCACAGATAAATTTATAGGCAGAGATAAGTCACGATTTTCTTAAATGTATTACCTTTTAATGTTTGAGCTTTGCATGTTCTTTGATAGCTCCACTATAAACGTGCAATTTTGTGCAAGTAGTTAGTAGACACATTGTAATATTATAGATTAATATGGTAAAGGGTTACAATACATTTTCATTGGCTAACATTGAACTAAATGAGTAAATGTTAAATAACAATGAGCAGTATTTTCATCAACTATTTTATTTAGTCTTGGTTTTTGTCCATCAGTGTTGAAGACCAGTTGCATGTAAATGCATTTACTAATGTTAACGAGTGATACCATATTATAAGTGCTATTATATTTTATCTATAAATTAGGTTTATATATATATATATATAAATATATTAGGTAGGCTGTTTACGGTTTAAAACAGCTTTTCATTAAAACAGGAAGAAAAATGTACTGGGGTATATGTTTTGTCTTTTATTATTACTTTATGATTTATTTATTTATTTATTTATTTATTTATTTATTTATTTATTTTTATTTAAGAGTATCATGATACTTGTAGAAAACTCTAGCACTGCTGATGGTAGAAGGAAACTATATATTTAAACCAATATAACGTTTTGTTAGCCGGTTAAAGGTATGTGACTTACCAGAAGCATCAGGTATAACAAAAGTGGGAAATAATGTTTCCTTAAAAAAAAGAAGAGCACCCATCATCAGCTAATATGGATTCCTCGCGTTGGTAAAACGCTTTAAAGCGGCAGACCGCATTAATTCTGCTGTTTAAAAAACCTTCAGGAAATCGCAATTGCTAGCGATATTAAACTGTCGGTCGGAGAAGAATACCTTCACAAACATTATCCTATATTTGAAATGATTGTTATTGATAGTCGGTAGTTATATTGGTGTCTTCGCAAAATATTATAGTACAGCCTATAGTAAAGCAAATCACAAGAAGAATAACGTCGACTATTATGAGTATAGAAATATTTGAAAAAGTTCTTCATAGATTCTAACTGAAATAATAATTACAACACGTAGTTAAAATGCTATAAGCTTGTAGAATTTTTAAAACCAACAAATTAAAAATTGTAGTCACTAAACATGTTTCCTGTTGAATATCTTGTAAATAAATTGTATGCGTGCATTGTATAGCATACGTGTAAATGTCTTATTTTATGTAATTACAATATTAAGGAAGCAAAATATACAAAACATTTTTTGAAAATCGCCCTATAAGAAAGGCTGAAATTCATGCAAAATGTGGCAGCAAATTAGACAACTAAGTCAAGAATCTGCGCTAATATTTATATATTTTTCAATCCCGTGTTAAAACATGCATTCTTAATTACTTTCACTTACACAAAAAATGCAAATACATTAGATAAATTACAAATTTGTCCCAAAATATTTTTGGACAACGAACAATGAAATAAAAATGCTATCCAAATATTTTCGTACTTTTTAAGTGTCTTTCTGAAATCCTCGTTATTAACTATCAAATCAATAAATCTATTGAAAGAGGAAAGTGTGTCTCATTAGCGCTCCAGATCTCTATACAATTACAGAGGCTAGTTTATCGAAAAATATTTTAGAAATGAATAAAACAAGAACAAAGATAAATATATACATTTTTCTACAGGATATCTATACATTTTTAATTTTTAAATCTTCCTTTACTTTTTACTGAATCAACCAGGGTCTACTATTCAGCCATTACACAAGCCTCTGAGACATGAGGGTTTCAAATGAGGAAAAACTTTCTACAACATAAAAAACGACCAAAAACACCTGTTCGCGATTCCTTAAACGAAATTCAACGAATAAAAATCAGAGTTAACACGAGGCGATATTTGGTGCAAGATCAAGTAACAGCCTTACTGTTTGGGCTACTGAATTTCTGTCATAAAATCAGGCCAACGGAATTGATGACAACGGATCTTTGTCACCTGTCATTTTATTTCAACCCTTTAATTGTGAGACAAACAATTAAATAATAGCATAGTCAATGCAACTTCAGAATTAAATATATGGCCCACAGTTAAAAAAGAAAATCAAGATAAACTTTTCTTTAGGCCTATGTTTGTACACGAATTTAGGCCAACAATTTGCAATTCATTCTTTGCTTCAATACATACCATTTTATTCCCTACTACATTTGCATTCAAAGTTAATGTCTAAACACATTTTATAATAACTGAATATTTACAGTTTGACCTAGAGAAATATTCACATTTTATCAAAACGAAGCAAATCGAAATTAAATCTAATTATTAGCACGTATTGCCGAATGAGTCGTAAACTTAATTCTGGGTTTGCCACAGTGCAGCAAGGTTGAAATACATTTCGCTTTTCAAGAGACAAACCTATCAAATGTCTTTGCAAGTGTGTGACGACTTAGTGCTTCAAGTTAAAAATGTTTCTGTCACGGGGTTTGACCGGACATTTCTCCCCCTCCCCGTAGTTTTGTTCTTCTTATAAGTGCGGCGCGTAAAATGTGGGCGCCCCGTAAGTCTGTGAGCCCAGCATGAAGGGTGACAGTACCGCGTGACCCGGCAGAAAGGGTAACTGCGCGGTGCAGACGAGTCCACCGGGCGTGTGACCCGGATAGCTGGTGTGCATGGACAGATGGCCGCTCATAGGAGGAGACGGGCTCAGGGGACTCAGGCCGCCGAGCCCATTGCTCGGTCCGTTACCGCCTCCGCCTCCGCTGGTCGGCGCGCTCGTGTCCGCGCCCGGGTTCTGTTTCTTCCACTTGGTCCGGCGGTTCTGAAACCATATTTTCACCTGAGTCTCCGTCAAGCTCAAGGACAGCGCCAGGTTGAGGCGTTCGCACACGGACAGGTATCGCGTCGACTTGAATTTGTTCTCCAAAGCCACCAGCTGCTCGTACGTGAACGCAGTCCGGGCTCTTCTGGGTTTGCCAGACTTTGAGTCTGACCCGGAGCGCTTCCGTTTGGGTTTCACCTGGTGATTCTGTCCGTTCGACGAGGACTGCTGTGTCTGCTGTCCGTCTGGACTTTTGCTTATCGAGTCGTCGTCCTCGTGCTGTCCGAACTCGGCGTCGTTGTTCCCGGTCAGGGCGCTGCTCTCCTCGCTGCACAGGTCCTCCTGGAGCTCACTGTCCGACTGATTCCCTCGGGTGAAATCAGACTCACATTCATCTGACCGGAACACGAACCCGTCCTCTGTAGAAACACAAAACACCGCCGTCAACAAATGACCCTTAAGCACAGGTGAATTTATACCACACACTTACATGGGTTTGGTGTCGCCAACAGGTTAAACTGATTTTATGAATTAGGAAAATAGAAAAAAATAGAAATGCATTTCAGCAAATTTAGTTTTTCTTCTGTACGTTCTATTTTTTTACTTTCTGTTTTTAATAGTTATTGTTTTTTATTACATTATTTTGATTGAAAAAATCATTGATTGTTCGATTGGTTATCGCAGAAATAATTTGTTTAAACTGTTTACATTGAACAGATATACAGTTTTAGTTTAATTCGCTAATTATGTCATAGCATTTTATATATAGGCCTAAATAAAGTTTAAATCTAAAAGAAAAATCCACACAGGGACAACATAATTTTTACACCTAAAATTAAAGTAGCCTAATATTTCTGTTCTGTCCGCTCTTTTCTCTCTCTTTATGAAGTGAGGACTGAATAGATGACACTTCCTTTGGCGTGTCAATTCGTCTTGACATCTTAAATCACAGCATGGCCGTCTAATCGATAACTCTCAATTTACTCATCCATTTAAAGCGGCTGTTAAAAACAGCACAAACCTTATCAAATTATTGCAGCCTACAATTACTGTTTATTGAAAATTGCTTTCGCGCTCAGCCTCCAATCAATCATAGAGGTTGACACATATTTGTCCTTGCAAATACAGGCACAGAAGATAAGATGATCCCCAGGAAGACAGTGCTTGCTATTTTCACCATTTAGACTCGAGACAAAGCTCTAACATATCTAAAGAAAAAACAATTAAAGGTAATTCGATTGCGTTTAATTTAACGCAAGTTGCTGCGTAAAGACGCTGATAATGTGGAGGATCTGCTCCAGACTGGTCGATATCCTATTATAGAAATGAGTATATCTCTTTCAGGCAGCTTGCAAACTCTCATTCTTCAACATCTAAATTATAGGGACAAAATTCGGATAATTACAAGATTAAAACCTATTATATTTATTAAGGGAAATATCGATCATTACTCTAAAAAACCAAAAGGAGCCCGGACAACATTGACTTGAAGCTCTAAACATAATATGAATATTTGTTATAATGCAGTTGACCTGAAACACACACACACACACACACACACACAAACACATCATTAAAAAGGTCATTAATAAAAATACAAATAAATTAAATAAGTTTTTATCAGTCTAAAGAATTACAGCTTTATTCAGGCCTCGAAGTCAAATAAGACTCGAATTGTGTATTTACATGGATTCGAATGATTAATTTCGTCTGAAAATAAACTTTGTTTGAAGTCTTTCTTTATAGCTCTTTAAAGTTAAAGTGGACTGTTCAGGCCCAATTGTGTTTGTTAAAAATACAGAAATAATTTAGTTACAAAAACTTTCATTCTCTTATAGTAAACAATCATCAAACAGGTCTGAAAATGGTCATTTGATGTGACGTTTCAAGCAATATCATACAATAGACCGGTTATAAGCTACTGTACTATTTTAAATAAGATATTATTATAGGCCTACATTAAACGTATATTATCAAATTTGAACTTAAATTTACGTGACATTGGTAAAATACAATGGTAAAAAAACTTTTATTCTTCATTTTTTGTTGTTGTTTTTACAATAGTGACCATATAGTCAACATTTGAATTAAAAATGTATCTATTTCTAAATGTAACTAACTACATTTCCAAACATTTTAAAAGTAAGGTCTTAACAAATTCATGTCTATTTTATTTATCAATGTGCACTGTCCATGTTTTTTATGCTGTGATGTTAACAATAATTTTAAACATAACAATTATAAAAAGTCAGAAGATAACGAGGTCACTTACTTAAAATCCCTGATGTTTTTTTACAGTCGTAGTCCTCTTGATAAGACTTGTGCTCGATCGTGTGATTTGAGTCATCGCTTCTGTTTTCCGCACCCAACGCGAATTCACAACCTGTCCTGTTAGGCGTCTGCCTCTTACTAGTAAATTTATTGGGGTCCAAAATGTCCAGAACCGAGAATGAGGTGGTCCGGTGGACGGTAGGCGGCGCGCCCGCGGGAGCTGGCTCGTGTCTCGGTGAGGTTTCTCGGCTTTCCGCCGGTAAAGCGTCTCTCCCTCCGGCACAGTTAAACACCGGCAGTTCTCCGGCAGTGAGGCGCTTGTCGTCCATGCCGTCCTGCGGGGCGACCACGATCACACCGGCTCCGGCAGGCGCGATGGAATCGCCGACCTGCACCTTCTCCCGGTTCATAGCTCTCCAGAGGCTCTGACTTCTGCTTTCGCTCGCCGTTCTTCACTCAACAGGAGACATACTGGAGAAAATACATCAAATAAGTGCGGTCTGCTACTCGGAGGTTGTTCAGAAGTTGATCGAGCCGGTCTCTGGGCGGTGATGCCGATGTCCCCCTGCTCAGGTCCTTTTTGGGTTTGAACCGTCCCCCTCAGGACACCCCGGTGTTTATGTCACACGCACACACGCGCGCGCCTGGCCGGCTCTCCTCCCCTTCACACTGCTCCGATCGGCGCCAAAACTTAGACACAAGCCCTGGCTTATTTATGCATTCATATTCCACTGTGAGTGGTAATTGGCTACAAATTAATCCCATGCCTCTAATAGCCTATTATCTCCGTCTGCGGGTGTGAGGAGCTCCAGAGGAGAGTGAGCGATGATGTGGCCCCTGATATACACAGCTGTCAACGGCAGAGCACTGGACTGGAAACACACTAAATAGCCTTATTTTTCCTTACTTTCTCCCTCCCTTCTCCCAGCTCTAGATTAAGGTTAGGATAATCATTGTTTCCAGAGAAATTAATGAGAAAATGGTCTACTTAAAAACAGCCTTGGGGTGTGTAGAACATAAATACAAACTAATTGTTAAAATAAAAATAAAAAATGTATACAGAAACACTATTAACTTAGTGGCTTATTACCTGCCTATTATTAAGATATTGTTTGTTTATTAGTATGCATTGTGCATCATCATATTCTACATACTCAATTCTACTTAATACCTTAACCTACTAATAATTAACAAACAGAAAATTAAGAGTTTGTTAATAGCAAGAATTGTATCTTAAAATAAAGTGTGACATTCAAATCTGTCTAAAATTATCACCCAAGTAAATGAAACCTCAGTTGTCTTCTGTATTAAACCAAAATGGCTTTTTTTTTAAACTTAAAACAACCTTGAGTGCAAACCCTAAAGGGGGAAATCTCCACAGAAGTGACAAAATTGAATTTTCTTTTGTTTAGTTCAGATGGACAACGCGAACAAGGTCAGTTCTTCACAATTACTAAAGGCAATGATCCTTTACAAGCAAGAAATTAAAAGTTGCACAAAATAATGGCTAAAACAATCAGCTAAGGATGAACATGATTATCACATCATGAGGAGACCCATGGGAGTGCCGATATCAGCCTCAGTGAAGAGCCTGCAGTATCACAGGCCCTGACATTCAACTTTTAATCTGATCTATCGAGGGGCCAAATAATAGCATTATAATAGGCTTTCCCATGAGTGTTTCTGAAATGTATGGCCTAAATTTGCAGATACTCCCGTACAAAGAATCATCCCGTTTTACCAAGCTGATTAAATAATGTACAAGTTATATAGCACATCTTGAATTAGCACCTTGATTATTTCCTAAGATTTGTCTGTCTATGAAACACAATTCATCAGTCAGGCTGTTTTGTCAGCTGATTGGTAGAATTGCTGTTGTAATTAGAAAATCCTCCCAGTATAGCCCACTGAATGATTTTGGCAATTTAATCATATTATGCAGATCATTTGCATGTAAATTGTCCTATTCACAGACACCCCCGGTCTGCAACATACAAACCCGACTTCCTCACGGCTTCACTACATCATGTGGGAAAATCATTGACAATAACATATTCATTATTGACAAGTTAATAACAACATCCTCTCAAAGCTTTCTGCATGAACACACCTTTTGTGACAAGTTAAGCACTAATCAGTTCCATTCCAGGTCATGTGACCAAACTAATTTCATTAAAAATTCACATTATTTTTTTTTATATGCATAAACATTAAAAGCAAAAAAGGACCTGAATAATATCTGTTCAATCACAGATCCTGAGTTGAAAAATCTAGAATTGTTGAACAATTATTTGTTTATAAAACACTATAGAGAGAGAGTTCTAGCTTTTTAGCACATTGGGGAAATTTCTAGGATCCTATATGTAATATCAAATATACAATGAAGTTATTTGAACTACTTCAGCTCTCTGGTCCATACATACAGCAAAATGATTAACCCTCCTGTGAAATTTGTATTCTTTTTCAAATATTTCCCAGTATTATTGTTTCTTATGGAGAAAGACTTATTTCTTTTAGTTTGGCTGGAATAAAAGCAGTTTTTATATTTAAAAAATATATATTTTAATGCTAATATTATTAGCTCCTTTAAGATATTATTGTTTTCTACATTGTTGTCCAATGACTTGCCTAATTGCCTAACTGGCGTAGTTAACCTAATTAACCTATTTAAGTATAATAACAATAATCATGCAAAAGAACTAGCAAAATATTATTTACCATCATCATGGCAAAGACAAAAGAAAGTAGAAATTAGTTATTAAAAGTGTTATGTTGAAAAAAATCTCTCATTAAACATTGAGAAATATTTGAAAATAAAAATTCACAGGAGGGCTAATAATTATGACTTCAACTATGCATACATTACATTACATTTCTGGGATCCATTATTTTGACTAGCTTAGCAATGGCAAACAAAAATAAATACATTTCTGCTGGGACAACACATCCCAGCAGTATAAAATATAGTGTAGTTGTAGTATTCTGGGAGCAAAGATGGCTTTAGTCAAAGCGTCAGAAGCAATCTAATGATTTTAAATGAGCACAGAGTAGTAAAAGCCTGACAATTCTCCATCACAACAGCAGATGATGGTTAAAACGACTAGAAATCAATATTCTGACCGGGTGTCTCCCACTGATAAGAGCTGCCAAGACAATGTTGACTATTAAAGTCGACAGCTTGAGATATTACACTATTACTTATGCTATTTTTAATAATCTATAATATTTGGGCTATAATTAATTAATTCTATGGATCAGATATTATCTCCGCCTGGGATGAGGTCGAAGGGGTCTATTAAGACTGGTAATGAGAAAGGAGAATTCCAATCTTAGCGCTGAGAGCTTGTGAACGGACAAATATACAGCAGGCGGTTTCAAACACACAGAGAAGATGAAGAGAGAAGGAGAAAATAACAACTGAGATTTAATACCTTATAAAGCTTAGGAATTATGCTGCATTTATGCTGGGAAGGAAACAGAGGAAATGTTCTGGGATATAAAAAAAAGAAAAAAGAATTATTTTACACAATTAGATTACAGTTGAGGACTTGTTTATAAAATCTCATTTAACTTTATATGCACAGTTTTAAATATAATTGTGTAAAATTATACTGCTAATGTAAAACTGCTTTGGTGGGTGGTTCTAATCTCCAGAAATAACCCCAGAGATTTTTTTCCAAAAGAACTTGATGTTAATGAACACAGTAGGAGATAGAGAGATTCCTGCCATTTAAAGCTATTTAAAACAAACTTACCAGAGGGGGGCGCAACTCTCTTCAGTCTCACAACTCGCTGTCGGAATGCACAGCAAACAATTTAGGATGAATAACTAAATAAATAAATAAATAAATAAATATAATACATGCCCCCCAGTAAATACAGAAACGTGAAAGCAAAGATTAAAATATATTTGATAAAACATCTGTATATTAATAAATTAACTGTTGTTGTAAGTTAAATATTAACTGTTGTATATGAAATAAATTACTGTAATAATATTTCACATCTATAATTTTACATGTGGGGGACGGAGGGGGTAATTAATCATTTTTGTTGCACAATTCATTTTAAAATTAAATGAAAATAATATAAATTATACAAACAAAACAGTTCTTCTAGTTTTCTGTGTGAAATGAACTAGAGAAAATTTAAATATGCAGATTTATGTTTAAGAAAATGTCATCAGATTCTTTTGCTTGATAATAAATACAGTAAAACAATAATATTGTAAATATTTTTAAATGTATTCAGTGTCAGTTTAAATGTATTTAAGTGTCATCAGATGCTTTTATTTGATAAGAAAATACAGCAATATTGTAATGCAATAATACAATAACATTGTTAAATATTATAACTTAATAGAATGATTTCTTTTTTAAATATATTTTAAAATCTCATTTATTTTTCAGTTTCTAGTTTTGTAACTTTCTTACAAAATATTTATTATTATTATTAACAATGTTGAAAACTATTGTGCTGCTTAATATTTTTGTGGAAACGAATAGATTCTTTGATTAATATTTTTTTTCCTACCAATTTAAAATTCTTTACTATTTTAATAAAGGTAATGCATCGTTGCTAATAATAAAAAGTTAATTCATGTGCTTAACTCGGATCAAAACAATCTCTCACTGCAAAAAAAATCTCCAAATAATTCATTTGAATTATTTATAAAATATGCTTTCTTTTCATTATATATGACCTGGATATGTTCCCAACCCTCAAATCATACATTCTTTTTCTATATCCAACAGATGCATTTGCTGCCATCTCCCTTGAGGCCAGAAAAAGGACACAGCTAGCACAAGAAAACAACAACATACCAGAAGCTATAAACAAAGAGCAGTTTGAAGCCATGAGAAAAACGCGCGGTGAGGGCAATTGTTTCACGTTAGAGACCTCTGCTATTGTGTCAAGCTGAGGTTATGCTGCTTCAGTCAATATGCAATACGGCCGTTTGGCTCACTGATAAACATTCCCTAGCGAGTGAGGCAAGGGGACATATTGATGACAGTCGGAATTTTTCTTACCTCTTATTTCTCGACATGCTGAGAGACTGTTTGTGGGATTTATGCAGAGCTGCTCGAGTATCTCCTGCTGCACTTGCAGATGGAGCTCTAAATTGTGCATCACAGCGGACAGAAGCTGTTTAAATGCATTGAAACCAGGATTCCTATAGGCTAAATTAACAGAGAATGCTGCCTGTAAATCCACTTTATGTAAACACTTACACCGAAGAGAGAATGGCATTCTAAGGCCTCACTTTATCACTTCATCAGTCAGTCAGTATTCATTTGATCACAGAGAAAGCACTCTTCAAACAATGCAAAATGCCAAACATTTGTATGAATGAAGCTTTTTTGTGGTAAACATAGACAGTGATCAATCAATAAAGCCATAAACTGTACAAATACAAATTATTAGCTTTTCAGCAAAATTTTAATTCTTCTTCAAATATTTCCCAAGTGCTCTTTATCAGATTGTTTTCAACACATTTGAAAACGTATTCGTTTCGGTAGCTAGTTTCTTATAAAAATGACAGTACATAATATTTATCTAGTTATTTTACAAGATACTAATATTCAGCTTAAAGTGTAATTTTAAAGCTCATTTTTCATTCCAAAATATAATTTCCTTGCTTTTTCTTGGAAAATATTTAAAAAATAATACAAATTTCACAGGAGGTCCAATAATAATGTGTTCCACTGTAGCTTATTAATGTAATAAGTTAAATTTGATGGATCTTCAGGGTTTGCATCTATTGATTTAATACGACTAGAGATTTTGTGCAGGTATAAAGGAGTAGAAATTTATTATTGCACTAGAAGAAAGAAAATTTGATCGCTCAGCCTTAAAGAGTCTAATACAAAAACACAGAATATTCATTCATTCATTTTCTTTTTGGCTTAGTCCCTTTATTAATCTGGGGTCGCCACAGCGGAATGAACCGCCAACTTATCCAGCATATGTTTTACGCAGCGGATGCCCTTCCAGCTGCAACCCATCACTGGGAAACACTCATACACACCCATTCACACACATACACTACGGACAATTTAGCTTACCCAATTCACCTGTACCGCATGTCTTTGGATTTGTGGGGGAAACCGGAGCACCTGGAGGAAACCCACACAAACACAGGGAGAACATGCAAACTCAACACAGAAACTAACCCAGCCGAGGCTTGAACCAGCGACCTTCTTACTGTGAGGCGATTGTGCTACCCACTGCGCCACTGTGCAGCCCAAACACAGAATACAGATATGTTATATTTGGATATCAACACAATGATTTTTCCTTAAAAGTGCTTTAGGAGAAACCAAAATTAAATTACATTTTAATTACACAACTAATTATATTTTATATTAAAACACTATAGACACACATCTTTCTGAAGTGTCTGTGGTAAGACTCTCAATGAGTACAAGAGTGAGCTGCTACTCAGCCCCAAAATCATCCAATCACATTTTCAACCAGCCACTATTCCTATAAATAATCTGTATATATTAAGTCTAAACAACAATATTCTCATCCAAAAAACAAACTCTTAAACTGGCTTTTGTTTTAGTTTCAGGGTTATTTAATGATAATAACCCAGAACTGGGCAAATGTGAGACCTGTGAAGCTCCAGAAGAAACACGTGAAATTACAGGGATCTTTTCCCTAGAAGAAAAATCTGAGAAGCAGGAAATTCAATTCAATATTGTTTTAAACTTGTTTCAAACTTGTTTTAAAGATTTTTCTTTCTTTTCTATCACTGCTTTTACCAACAAGGTAAATTAATATACTGTATTTAAATGTCTACATGTCAACTGGTCACATATTGTACGCTCATACATATTTTCATCAGATTTTGATGTTTCATACTAATAACTGTGACAGATGTCTTTAATATATTCAGGCCATGAGTTGGAGAGACATTTACAAAAGTCTCTTTAAAGAGGTGTATTATCATGATCAGCTTCTGACGATATCTATTAGTCATCAAATATATAAGATAGAGCCAAAAAGATGCCTTTTTGTCAGCAGATAAAATCTGGACTACTGGACTAAAAATAAGTTGTCTTCACAGCTATGCTGGTTTCAAATAATTGGTTTCCCCTTTTATTGTCCCTCCCAGCAGAAACTACCATTAATCCCTTTTATTTGGCTACAGCGTTACAACCTGTAAACCATCGCTTTACTGTTGTCAGCAAAAGGACATTTGGTGTGCTTTACTTTAAAACCAGTGAACGAGATGTGTAATTTATGGTGTAAGGAGAGACTAGTAAATAAAATGTGTGTGCAAGAATATAGAACGATGGGTTTCTTGACACCTCACAACACATACAGATGATGAGCAGTTAAAACCAGAGTATGGAAATTAATATTTTTGAATGGTCATTAGCATTGCGCTGTTGTAATCTCCTTTCACAAATTCTTCCCCTGTTCATGTCAAATTCAATCAAGCCTCTGAATAGCTCTATCCGTGGCTTCAGTGTGGATAATTAAGACAAGATGTTCCACTCTGGAGCAACTGTATAATATTCTCAACTTGTACATGAGCTCTTAGTCAGCCAATAGTTTGACTAATGACTGTTCATCTGGATGAGCTGATGGAATATTGCTGAATAGCTGCCAATGGGGATTATGAAAGCTAACAATGTGAAATGATGGTGTTAGAACAACAACAGATGTTTTGGTTTATGAAATGATGCAATTAAAGGTGCCATAGAATGAAAATCTGAATATACAGTTCAGTACATGGAAATGACACACACCTTGAGCCTCACTCCCCATTCTTCCCTTGTTCTCTTGTAAATACTGTAAGTGTAAATTCCTGATGACAAACTGAGCAATCAAAACAAAACACCCACTGTGATGATCCACTCGTGATCATTAATTTATTTGACTACATTTCCTAATGAAATTACAACAATAACATTAGTATTTTCCCCCTTATTTATATTTACTATGCATGTGGGACACTTGAAAACAAGTTCAGTATTATAAAACTCTCAGGTAATGCAACCAGTAATATGTATCTCATCTCATCACAGCTTGCTGTTAGAACACAAAAGGTGGGATATATGGATTATAAATTATGGTCTGTTTAACTTTGTCTTTTGTTAGTTTAATGTGTATATTGTGAAATTTGCCATGTATGTTTGTAATAATACAACAAACACATGTAAACAGCTGAATACGCAGACAAACATCAGTTTCAATAGTGCCAGCAGCAAAAATCTTGGGCTGTGGACAATGTGAAACATGTACTGTTCTGAGATTTACGTGGTGGAGAAGCCCCAAAGGAGCGTACCACCCAGACGGTTGCATTCCCATAGTGAAGTGTGGTCCCATACTGATCCATGTGGGTGGATCAGTGATAGTTTGGGCTGCAATATCATGCCATTTTTTAGGACCAATATCTGTGCTAGATAGGCGCGTCACTGGCAAGAACTACCGAACCATTCTGGAGTACCATGTGTACCCAGTGGTACACACAGCAAGACTGGTGACAGAGTGACAGAGAGACTGGTAAGACTGAGACTGGTGACAGAGAGAGAAAATCCATATGTTTGATAACAGTCCTGACCTGAACACATTTACATGCCAATAACCAGATACAGATATAGCGCCCACCCGCTGGCAACAGGAAGTGACATGTTTTACAGTGTAACAAACTCCTCCTACAAATTTTATCACATTGAATCCATGTTCTATTAGTTTAGTCCAAAGGACTTTGTGATGTTAAATTGTGAAGATCTAGAGTTTTCGATGAGGGGCGTGTCCGTGGCGGACTGAGAAAGTGCAATGCTTCGCCATGGAGGAGGAAGCACTTATAACTCAACCAAACAATATCTGATCTGACTGAAAATGCACAGGTTCGATGAGATTCCTCTGCTGAAGACATCTACATGCTATTATTGAGTCTTAGTCATAGCGCCACCTGCTGACAGAAGGAAGTTTGGCATAAATCTGTGATTTTCTCAGGTATTTTAATATATACCGGCTTAAATTATTATTGTCTGCTGTTCTCTGTCATCCTAAGGCCACCGGGTGGCGGTGAGCCGGGGTGCGAGGTCCCTTTCATTGCTGCTTGTCGCTTTAATTTTAATTATGTTCCAGAGAATTATTAAAAAAAAGATATAGCACTAGCATTTGACAAAGGACAGCTTCCAGAATCTCTCCCAGTTCAGTGCTGGATTCGGCTAAAACACCTCCAATCGACGAAGCTGTAAATTGTAAGACAGGCCACAACTTGTTAGTATTTTTATTTGTTAAAATTGATCAACTACAGTTAACGGTTAACGGTATGTAGTAGCGAGGATGTAACAAAGATGTAAACAACGGGAAATGCTGTTTGGCACAGCTAACAATTTAGCTACAAATATATTTTTATCAGTCAAACCGCTGTAAACAGCCACAATCTTCAGCAGCGCGTGCAGTGTCTCTCTGTGTGTCTCTCTATGCGTGTCTCTCTATGCGATTGCTTTCCATGCATTCTACATCTCAAATAACCAACTCGCTAAAGATATGTAAACATTTCATATTACTTGCACATGCTTTTTCCGAATATATGTGAAAGGCACTTGTCAGATTTTATTTTAGAGAGCAGGCGAGAGCTGTGTGCTCTTCATTTCTGTCTGATTCAGGCAGCTAACACTGATAACAGCTGCTCTGACTAGACTGTTTACACAGCGCAAAAGCGCACGCTTGTAGGGGAGTGACGTGGAGCCAATCTGCGAATCACAGCACATTATGTTAGCGGACCAATCAGAGCCTCTTGAGGGCGGGCCTTTAAGAGAAATATGACATTCATTTTCATGTTAGCTGAGTAGCAGTATATAATCAAAGTAAGGTATATGAAAAAAATAACGTGATTTTCTACAAGTAAAGCATGAGCATAGATTGATTTGCATCTTAAAAACACAACCAAGCCTTAAAAATACACTGTGGACCACCCCTTTAAAGTTGTTCCCCCACAGCCCAAAGACATGCGGAATTAAATTAACGTGAATTGTGAATCTAAATTGGCCATAGTGTATGAGTGTGTGTTTCCTAGTACTGGATTGTGGCTTACAGGGCATCCGCTGCGTAAAACATATGCCAGAATAGTTGGTGGTTTTTTCCCCTGTGACAACCGCTGATAAATCAGAGACTAAGTTAAAGGAAAAAATAATAAATGAATATGTATTACTATTTCCAGAGTATTTCATAGTACATTACGCTGTGTGTGTGTGTGTGTGTGTGTGTGTGTGTGTGT
>CAIGQW010000952.1:2501209-2525767 GCA_903798125.1 Danio choprae
GCGCTCTCAGGAGTCTCCATACCCTCCTCCCCTCCCCGACTCCTGCTAGAGCCAGCCTTTGATAGCTCATCTTGCCCGAGCTGTGACTTCGAGCTTCGAGTCACGTCACTGCCCATTCCCCAGCCCCAGCTTCGCTTGCATACGCGCGCACCAGACGAGCGCGCATATACGCGCGTGGTTTCGGGCGTGCGCGTGTGTATGCAAAGATGTGGATATGCGTCTGTTTATACCCACTTACGCAGACGACTGTGTCAAACATCTTGCTGGCACCCCCAAGCTTCCCACGTCACCCTCTAGTAGGAGTCATCACCGCCCACTCACTTTTCCCCGACTTCTGCTAGAGCCAGCCTTGATAGCTCAACTTCCCGAGCTGTGACTTCGAGCTTCGAGTCACGTCACTACCCCTCCCTGGCCCTAGCTCCATGCATTCGGTTTATTGTTTTCATGCGCATATATCCTAGAATACGTGCGTATGCAGATATATAAATCATTTGCATTCATATACGTCCAAATACACCTAGTATCTGGACATATATTTATTGCCATCACTCCCTAGCTCTAGCCCCCGCAGGGGCGGTCCTCGAGCACCTACTCCGGCAGGAGTCCCGACCCATTCACCCTCAAGTATTAGTTCCACAAGCCTTTCCTTTCCCCGACTCCTGCCCGAGACCGCCTTGATAGCTCAACTGCCCGAGCTGTGACTTCGAGCTTCGAGTCACGTCATTGCCCCTCCCAGAATATGTATATGTATATGTGCATATATGTATACATACATCTATATACTATGCCCCCGGGGATCTGCACCTCTCTCTTCTTCTCTTTCTTTTCAACCACTATATCCAGCAGCCGGATATAATACCTCTTTTAGCCTTTTGGGGGGCGTTCTCCGAATACACGGCTGCTGTCCCGAGTTAATAGCATTTTGGGGGGCTCTCGAGAATCACCTGATCTCGTATCCCTACTAATGCTCTTTGACCAGGCGGGAACCTTGGGCTCATCTATCTCCGAGCTCAGGGTTCTCTCCCGGGACAGCATGCCAAACCTGCTATCATAGTTGAGCATTATCTAAGTGTGAACTCTTGAATTAAGAATATTAATAAAAAATGGCACCAAATTCTCCTAGAATTTACAAATTCTCCTTTGCGTTCAGATCCATATGAATCATATAAAGTTTATGCTGTCAATAGATTAGTTTGTCTTTGGGCTAGGGTTAGAGTCCATGATTTGATTTGTTGTCGACAGATGAATCTTTTGAGTCAATCTTAAGTGAATCATTTCTTTTGATTAATGAAACCAGTGTGAATGATTCACAAACTGGATAGATCTGGGGGTGTGTTTCCATAAAGCATCGTTAGCGAACTGTTGTAGTTAAATTACATTGAACTGTAATGACATTACTTGTGACCGCAGTTGCTTTGACCATCAATTTTGACTCAGCAATTCTTTTGTGTTATTTGATTCCCTGTCAATTTTGACTCAGCGATTCTTTTGTGCCAATTGCTTCTCCACAGAGCAGTAATCAATTAAAATTGGGTCCAATAATTAAACACTTTTCTTTTTCTTACTATAAATGCCTGGCTTGCAATATTCTTCAGTATACTGTATCTTCTTTATGTTTAACAGAAGAAACAACCTCAATCAGTTTTGGAACAAGCGAAGGATGACAAATCTTTTATTTTTTAATGTACATTTAACATGTTACTTCAGAATATTTCGTTCTGAGTTTATATATTTCAATTCATAAAGATTTTCAGTAAATGGTAAGGAATTTTTGGGTGAACTATTCCTTTACCATAGGTCAACACATCTACTGTACCAAAAACAATGTATCAATTAAATATATTATTTACTATTTCTCAATGAACCCAAATATATTAATTTGCACCATGAAAATAGTTTTAGAAGTCAAATCGGGTAGAAAAAACAGGTTGCCACTTTTTTATAATGTAGAAATGTCAGTCAGAGCTTGAGGGTGTTTGGCAAATGACTTTTAACTTATCTGTTGTAGCCATCAGTTTGGAGGTGTTTATGGACAGACATGCAGAAATCTGTTGTGGGAAGTCTGTTCTCTACCAACAGCCGGAGCAGATTAGCTGACAGTCAACATTCAAGCGCTGACAAAATCTGTATCTGCCAGAGGTAAACTGTTTGTCTTGGAGGTATAAGACACTTAGACAAGACAAATTTGCTTTAAGAAGACAAAGTACACCGGGAAAGTTCTGTGGTCTGAGAGGAAACCTCATTGTCACACAAGATAAGTGAGTACAAGTGGATTAGAGCTCTGAGGAACAGATCTGTTAGTCTTTCACAGCAGAATTTCATTCTGTCCATCTGATTCATTCTTCGGCTGCATTTTGCACTAGCTCGCTATCTGAAAAGACAATTCAAAGCCATTTGGACTTATGTAAATAAGACACCAGGGTCAGAAAATCTGAATGATATTTACCCCTGAAATTTATTTCATATGGGCCCTTGTTTTATAAAATCAATGGCATCTTTTTTAATTACCTTATTATTTGTATCTGTGTTGTCTATTATGACAAATAAATAAATAAATACATGTAACCAAATACTTTAATCAGAATATCATAAATTGTTAACAAAACAGTGCTATTTTTTAATTGCATGTAACCAACACATTTTTAGATGCAATGCAATGACTGCCAAATCTAAATATTATGCTGCAAATGGATACTCATTTTAACATTTTAGTTTAACTGTGAAAGTTTTACTTTAATTATATGAAATATTTCTTCCCCCTTCAGTTCAATTTTGTATTTCCATTCATTTCCAGTCCTGCAGCCCTGGATGTTTGTCAAAGTTTTTCCTTAAATTTGGCATGAAATGAAAATGACAATATGAATAAATGATTTTTTTTTTCGCAATAATAAACACTCAGATGAAAGTCACACTATAAAAAACTATATGAAACACATTGCAAGACACTGATATTTTGTGGCTGAACTGCTAACAATTTACATTTTCAATAATAATAATAATAATAATAATAATACTAAATTCAATCTTATTTCTGATGTCGAAGACAATTTTTTTTAAATGTCCAAAATTATGTTTTACAGAGCAAAGATTACAGTATTTCCTATATTTGTCTATAAATATACACATACATACACACAACCTAAAAATAAAGATTTACAATTTAATTTATACGTTTATTGTATCTTTACCGTACCTAGATTAAACAAGCTGCTAAAAAATCTAAGCACAAAACAATGCAAATTTCAAAATGGATCTAACTACAATTAAATACGACCAGGTCTCATCTCTGCGAATGAGAGTTCATTGCAGGTGACAGGATGCTCTGTTTCTGACTCAGTGAGAATGACTAAATTGCTCTCGCCCTATTGCATCTGCTTATCAAACATTACCTCTGCCTCAAATGACAATCTCATATGCTCAGAGAATGTGATTGCTGTATTAAGGAAGGTGCAAACTGGACGAGAGGCCATCATAACCTGACGTTTGATTGACAAACTCTGATATGCATTGTGACAAAAGAGATCATTCTGTGTAAACACTATACTGTGTGCACCAGCAAGATGATGGAAATGTTTTACTATTATCCAATACAACTAGAAAACGTGATCTGAGTGTCCTCGGGAGAGAAATTTCAACTCTTCCGAAGTAGATTCAGGAGAAAGAAATGTTGTTTCCAACAGCTATGAAGCCATTTGGTGCAGGACAGTTCCTGTAGGTGGTCTGAAAGTGTTTGCAGAGGCAGGAAAACTCAGTCCCATCTTAAGCCCACTGGCAAATTTCTAATTTCCGTTTGGTGGGCGAGCTGTCTAATTGCTATTTAGCTTCGCCAGTCAAGTAATTCGGGCCAATGTCTTAAAAGCAGCCACTTGTAGTTAAGCCTCCATGCCAAAGGCTCGGCTGAACAATAGTGACATCTCATCAGGGCCCCAGGCTCCTGGACAGGAGTGCGAATCAGGTCCCTCTCCTCTTGAATGGGCAAGCAATCTTCAGAAAATTAAGTCTGAAAAGCCAGGGAAGAGCTGTGCGATTCATCACGACAGACTCTGTCAGGCAGAGGGCTATTAGAGGATCTGGAGCTGCTTGGGTGCCATGTTGTCATCTGTGCAACAACTGCATCAGCGGACTGATGTGCATAGCAGAAACAGGAAGGACGGCTCGCGTTGAGCTTCATACAACCCATGATGTCTCATTTGTCAAGCGGGGAATCCTTTCACCAAAATCACTCGCTATAGCATTTCTGCTAACTGATGCCAAATGATTGTCTAAAGACATCGGATGAAATGTGCAGCTCACAAAACCCACGTATTCAGGTTAACAAAACATGTCTCAGTGATGTGCTTATTGACAAATTATGAGTATCTGTATTTAATTGAAGTTACTATAGGTTATTTTAAATGGGTGGTAATACCTGTAATTGGGTGAAATCAAAATTTACAATGTTTATTATGTGTTATTCTTTAAGTGAACAATTCAACTGTGCAAGTTAATCAACTAAAAAAAATGTTTGTTTAGGTAATCTTCAATCAAAGTACTTCTCTGTTGACATTAGTCTTATGGCTTCAGCCACAAAATTCTTAACCCTCTTACCAGTAGTGTGCTACAAGAAAATGATGCACAAAAAGAAACTCAATATATCCCCTACTCAATATTCCGTTTCAGTTCGAAGTATAAAAACTTACTGAAATAAAAGTCTCAGCAACTTCCGTTTCAAACAGACTTTAATGTTCACAGCAATTAGAACATTAAAGCACACACATAAAAAATATGGACATGAGGGGGAATTTGACATTTTAAAACACCATTTTACTTAAAGTAATCTGTATTTGAATAGCAATTTATACAATACAGATCATTAAAACAGCTATATACAGACATATAAACAGGCAAATAAAGTAGATATCAATGACAGTGTGAATAATAAATTCAGTTAATTAGCATTCAGTGTTGATTCAGAACAGTTCAATGAGGATATCAGCAATCAAGGATTTAATACAAATGTAGGCAGACCCCAACTAAGCAGGCCAACTACAAATGTGGAATTATACACATTTATACTTCACATTATAATTGTGAAACATTATTCACATTATAATCCAGCCTCTATGTGCCTGTAAAAAAAAAACTTATTTCAACATCTAATCTGCAAAATGTACATTTCTGTTGCAAAATCCAAAAATCACAAAAATTGTCAATTAAGTGACAGCAGCTAAATCTGTCCCACACATATATACTAGAATGAACCAACTAATGTGCATTTCTACATAAAAAGCAGGAATTATTATTTCCCCCATTGCAGACATGGGTTTATTTAGCAGTCTAAGGTGATGAAAAACATGAATAGAAATGTCCAGTGACACTTGGTGTAACACAGTTACACTGGTTAATGCATGTATAATACCTGTTTCTAAAAAGCCTTTTCCATTGTGACTTGAACTTTTTTGTCATAATACAGAACTGTGCAAGCAAAATTAGACTCTTATTACTTATTTCTTTTTTTGTTTTACATGTTAAAAGCTAAAAGTTATGCAGTAATATATCTTGATGCATTTGGGTCGAATAATAAGCTTAAACAGAATATCAGGATTCAGTGTTTGTCATACCAACATAATCCAAAAAAGTTTACAGCAATCCTTGAATAGGTGGCGAGTCTCAGTCAAGGTCAACTAACCTTGGCCATCCTTACCGGGGTAAATGGGTCCTGATTGTTGATAAAGCCATCTCACTTATCCCTAATGATGCCTAGTGTGGATCCACAGCAATATTCTCATTTTAATACATCAATTTAGCATAATGGAAGCGTGAACATGAGAAAGCTCTATGTCACGATGGGAGAACTGAATGAGAACTGCTTAACAATAAAAGAACCTTGGCTTAGCTGGGTGGGTTAAAGAGGCCCTGGGAGGAAGAACCTATTGATTTTAATTACACTGAACAGCCCTTGGGGACACAAGGACTTTGGCTGTTTATTTAGCCATTGCCTCTCACTGTGATTGTACAGGCTGAGATAAAATCAGTCTCCTAATTATTACCATAATAAGCTTGCGAAAGGCTCCAGGCCTTGTCTTTTCTATTTAAAGAGAAATCACTGGGAGGAAGAAGAGAATAAAGCCATCAACCAGCTCTTACCAAACTGTGTGGTATAGACAATTTGTTATTATTCTGTTTTTTAAAGCCTATAAAAATTTGTATGATTCCTTTTACTACACATAAAACATACTGCAGCAGTGTTTGCTAGAGTTCACACACACACACACACACACACACACACACACACACACACACACACACACACACACTCAAAATACGGTGTAGGCAACAGACAGAGTGCTAAACTGTATAGATGTAAAGTTAGTAGCTGGAGACCCCATGTCATGGACGACTCTTGCAGAGTATATCAAGATTTCTGTGCCCTGTGACTGGACAAGGTTTATTCCATGAAGGTTCAATTAGATCCAGATCTGATAATAGTCTGGACCAAGGTTAGATGGGAGTTGAGATTGGACTTTGGAGAAGACTGAGCAAGATTAGTTGAATCTGGACAAAGCTAATGTTTGTCCTTCTCACTCACAACACCTGCCAAAAGTGAAAGGGATTTGATGGGGCGTCATAAACGGCATGGCGGACTCGTTTAGAGGGTAAAAGTAAAGGATGACAGTTTCTGGATTTACCATAAATGAAATTACGGGAATTGTGTTCAACCGCTACACGTGTTGTTGCAGAAGTCTGAGGCAATGGTAAAATTGTGGCCATTTTTATATTTCAATGTAGAAATAAACTATTCTTTAGTGTTTATATACATACATCTTTGCAGATTTAAAGTATAAATACTTAATATTCTGCATAAGTCACAGTTTAAAAGTATAGTTGATTTAGCAATAAACCAAAAGTTGATTCTGATTTTATTAAAGCCACACTGAAACCTAAAAGTGGTCAATTCTAAATTAACATGTTTTGTTCATTCATTAATTTTCCTTTTGCTTAGTCTCTATTTCAGAGGTTGCCACAGCGGAATGAACTGCCAACTATTCTGGTATATGTTTTACACAGCAGATGCCCTTCCAGCGCAACCCAGTACTAAGAAACAGGAGTCCACAAACTCCACAAATGCCAACTGGCCCAGCCGAGACTCAAACCAGCTACCTTCTTGCTGTGCAGCGACAGCGCTAACCACTGAGCCACTGTATGGCTAATGTTGCTAATGTGAGTGTGTACAACACTGGACAAGGATCTAGCTGCAGACCTGGTGCAGATGCAAGCTGAGTTGCATGCAGTGCTTTTAATGTGCACACCGGAAACCGGAGCACGCAAAGGAAACCCACGCAAACCGAGGAGAACATGCAAACTCTACACAGAAAATGCCACCTGGCCCAGCCGGGACTCGAACCAGTGACCTTCTTGCTGTGAGGCGACAGTGCTAACCACTGAGCCACCATGCAGGCTCTGTCTTGTGTTTTGAAATCAAAATAAGGGCCTGTAAACAACAAAACATTTTTTAAATTAGATTTCTAGATTTTTTACAGTGCACATTACAGTGAAATAGCAAACTATTCCACGATTGGAAATAGTAACAATTAATATATATGTACTACTTTTAGCTATCACCAATTTTTATACATATTTTCACCCCTCCCCATCTTATTCCGTTATCAGTTTAATACCCATAAACGCAGCAATGTAAGACTGGTGCTATGGCTTTTGGTTGTGATGGATGGCGTGGAATAGCATATTTCAGGACGGCGACACGTAACCTTTAAATTCGGCAGCAGCAATAGCATTCCCCTGACAGGCTGGAAACCCTGTCCCTCAGCCACCATGCCTAACAGAGTGAAATTGACCTGTATTAAGGTCCTCTCACTCTGGCTAAATTATTTGATCATAGTCCCTGACAGTTGTTTGGGTCAGTAATTGCTTGTTTATTGGGGAAAAGGGGAGCTGGTCAACGGTGGGCTACGGGACAGGAGTGGTGGGCTGGCAGACAGGTCCCAGACCAGCGCTGGTCCTAGCAGATAAGACACTCAGCCAGGTTGGTGGCTCTATCTCACCGCAATGAGCCTGGTAATCTGACGCTTTTTTGCCATCGGCATCCTAACCTACCCCACACGTACAGACACCCACACACACACAAACCAGCCATATTACTGTCTGTTCACCTGAATGTACCTTGCAGAATTGTATTTTTTTCCACTTGTCCGGTTATTCTTAAATGTCAATTTCATGGCAGTCTGTTGGGGAGATTATGATTACATGGAAGCAGAGAGATGGAGCATCCATGTATTTTTTTGCCTCTAAGCAAGGATGGTTACATAGTTAAACATTTTGAAACAATGACACCAATAGTGCAATCCCTGAAGGGGAAAATTCCTACTTTTTATCTTTTAGACAGATGTGTGATCATCACAAAGGTGTTTGATGATGACATGCTCAGAAAATGGCATGTATTATTCTACTCTATTATTTGGTCTGCCAATGCGCAATCAGTGTTGCCATTGGGTAATCAGGTGTTATTATACACAGTAGGAAGTTTGTATTTTATTAGCATAAAACATATTTTTACATATTTGTGTTTTGTTAAGCCTATAAACCTGCATCTCATCTAAAGTTTCCAAAGCTTACTGAGGCAATCCTGCAAGGAAAACTCATTGTGAGCTTGCAGACTTGTCCACCATGCTGCTGTTTAGCTCATGCTTGATCTCACTGCTGAAATTGGTTGACCAAGAAAACTCTTGCTGGTTATGTTCAACCAAAAAGAAACATTCCTTTTACTCATCCCAAAATGTTAATCCAAATTTAAATGGCTTTGTTTCTTTGTGGAACATAGCTGTTGTTGTCCATATTACAAAATTGCCAAAAAGACATATTAATACATTTTTAAATTGAACAAATGGCCTAACAAAGCCTTTTCATTGACTTTACTTATAGTACAAGATTTTTTTTGTTAGCCTTTATTGGGAAAGGAGAGTATTTAGACAGCTAAGTTGTAGAGAGAGGGCAGGGGGTGACATTGGGAAAAGTCCGCCAACTGGGACTGCCCAAAGTACAACATTGCTATGGTATATATTGGCACATTGATCTTAAGGCTGTCAGCACTACCAACAATTTGTTGATTTTAACTATTAAAAAAATCTAATACTCTGCACAATTTGCATAATAGTATGTATCTTTTACTCAAAAAAACCTAGTTAAGAGAAATTAATTTGTAAGGTATCATTTTGTTAAGCCTGTTTCAAGTTCAAAGCTTGCTTCAAAATCTAGGAGTAAATGTTTAAATAAAGTATTATTAAATTTTTGTATTACTATTTTCTGTGTTAATTGGTTTGCATGCTTTTCAAAGAACAAATAAAACATTTGACTCAACTAGTCTTTTGAAGAGGCATAATCAGTTGTCATATTTAAGCCTTTATTCATTTTAAAGTTCAATTTATATGGCTCTACTCTCACACATATTTATTGACAATTTTCTTTTTGATTAGTTTCTATTTTGGGAATCAACATCAAAAACCTATATGCTATAAAAAAATGAAACAGGATAATTGAGTACATTTCCAGTTGTTTATTATTAATAACACTTTACAATATGAAACACATACTGTAGCTAATGTATTTCCTAACATGAACAAACAAGGAATGGTACATTTATTCAAATATTTATTTATCTTTGTTAATATATACAGTTGTCCTTTGTTTGTTCATGTTAACTCACTGAGCATTTACTAATGTTAACAAGCACAGCAGTGAATTTAAATAATGCAATAGTAAATGGTGAACTACATATATGGGTCCCGTATTGTAAAGTGTTACCTTCATTATAATACAAAAACTGCCCCATCCATTGATCTATTCTCAGCACATCAGTGGCAGGTATAGCTGCATGAGAGATCTCTAATCCTGAACAAACCACCGCTTGGCTAGATTGACATATACACTCTTCATGCGTTTGCTGGAGCGTGAAGCAGGCCGGCCACCCATGATCTCGCCGCTGGAACTCTGGGATCATTCAAAGCAAAGAATACCCTTAGCCTGTGCTCTCCAAATCTCCAAGCAATTGGAGCAATACATGGGCTTTGGCGAAACATCCACACTAGTGTCGACCTCGGACAAGAAAGCCAAGGATCCGGCGTGCACCTCTAAAGCGTAAGAATGCTCCTACCCCATCATTCACAAACACAGCATTGTATGCAACACATGCAGATAGCGCTGGCTTTTGGCTCGCTGACATCAATAACAGCAGGTTATCAGTTTGGTGGTCTTGACGGCCTCAGCGGGGTCCCTGTAAACAGCCGGCTTATATCCACGTGTTCCTGGTTAACAGAGACCCTCCCTACCCCTCCTCTGTTCCACTGCACTTATAGTAGCACTGTGGGCAATTTATCTAAATCTCTCCTCTCCTTAAACAGTTTTATCAAAACTGGCGGTCGGGCGGATGGCGTATGGCGGTGGCCTCAATCCTAAATGCAGCAGCACGGGTTTTAATTTTGGAAAGATTAATGTCCTTTCCCGTCCTAATGCTGCAGGTCTCAGTTATCTGCCTTGATGTCTATCAGCTAATTTCTACAGTTGGGTTGGAAACGACCCACATTTGTCTGCACTCGAGGGTGGAAAACACAAACCGCAACAAGACGCTTCAGGCTGAGCAGAGGAAAAAACGAATCTGGCCATTTTACCAAATTTCCTCTAAATTAGAAAGTGTCTGGCCCACTTGGACCATACACTTAAAAATCTGAGCAGGAACCTTTTTCATTACAGAGGCACAAAACCCGAGGGGATCTGAGGAAAACAGGTATTCGCCATTGAGGAAAACACAACAACAACAAAAAGAAAAAAAAGATATATGGTGGATTTCAAAAGAAAAAGGTATTGTTTAAACCCCGCAAAGTATATTTAATTTGCATATTTAATAGTAGTTCAGGCTAAGTCATTTTTCAAAATAGAACATTTAGATTAAAAAAAAAAAAAACTCTGCATATGTGTTGGGCATCATATTAGATACATCAGTTTTTTAAGGTAAATAGGGTAAAATGCAAACATCCCAACAACCATTTTATGTTTAAAGGACATAATAGACGTCCAAGCATAAACATCTCGACTAAATGAAGGCAAAATTTGGGCTGTCAGTGAAATTTTATAGACGTCTAAGAATAGTCCAAAATCTAGTCATCAAATAGACAGGAATGAATGATTACACATATATGTCTATCTAAGCTGTTTATTTAATGACCATTTAATGTATTTCTGGATTATTGTTAGATATTTCCAATGATATCTCAAATTTAACCTTAATTGTTTTAGCCAAAACGTCTATGATTTGACTTTTTTAGATGTCTTTTAAACCCAAAATTACTTGGAGGGATAAAGCCAGTAAGCATTTACTTATATTAATATACACTGAGAGACATACAATACTATATTTGTACTTGTAAAAATAAATTTGTAAATAACAACCTAAAGTCTTCTTTTTAACTCACCATTTCTAGCTCATCTAAAGATTTCTCACTCTATGAAAAACAATCAGAGGCTTTTAGTTTCCTAATAGTTAACTTATGGTTCAAGTTCAAGCCTGGCTGAATCATACAGGTACACCATATGCAATCTATTTTAATTATTATACACTGTTAGTTGCACAGTCAAGAGTAAAATTAAAATGGCAATCACAATTAGAAAATTGCAGAGTCAATTACAACACATTAGCCAGAGCTTGAAAGTGGGGTGGGAGGGACGTTTTGGTTTTTCTTAATTAAAAAAAGGCACCAAGCGCAAATTATACCTGCATAAGATATGCTACAATTATCACAACTGCATTCTTCCTTGATGTTCAATTTAGCTCAGCTAGAATATATCGCTGAAGTGAATGACAAAGCGTGCGTTCGCAACAGGCCGGTAACGCACACTCCATTGAGCGTTTCTCTCAGAGCACCTTGCAGTGTGAAGGTTAATAATATGTCTGTGATGTATAAGTGTTGGCATGCACTCTTGCTCCTTCTCTTTGTTTCTGTAAAGCGCTTTATGTTCGCTGAGCCCGCCTGGGTGCATTATGCTGACTGCAGACTGTACCCTGGAGAATAAGCACCCTGATTGCGATTGTTCTCTATTATCATAGGATGGACTTTGCATTTTCGCTGTCTGAAATGAATTTGTAGTGGTGCGGGAGTGTTTTGTGATGTCGCTAGCATACAGCGTATTGGGGAGGTGGGGGTCAACGCCATTCTTTTATCTGCCACATAATAAAATTACCACGCTTACACACCGGCCTCTGCATTCTAAGATATGTTTAATTCCCTAAACATGAAGAATTAATTACATATCTGCATTTAAAAGGATTTCTTCACCATGCCGAGAACTTAAAGGCCTACAGCGAGCATGTCGCATTGATATTACCAACAAAAGAAGAGCCGTGTAATAGCTTTTCTTTTTTTCAGAGGCTCGAAACTTTAATCTCGCAGCAAATTTACTTGGATATGGCTGTAAAAGAGCATGCTTGGCTGCTTTCTTTTAGTTCGGCTTTTGAACTGGAAAGTGCAACATGAGAGAAATCTGATAGTTTCTCAGGAGTGATGTGGTGAGTGGTCAGAGGAGGACCCTGTGTCCTGTTGTTGGCCTAAAATGACCTCTGTCTCTCGGGCTGAACAAACCATGCTGCGAGACCCTTCAGAGACCCATACAACAGCACAGAAACAACACGACGCTAAGACTGAAGCACAAGAACATAATATGTAAAGTTTGCAGGAACAAAAACAACCATTAATATGCAAGAATAACCACTACTTTTGCTCTTGTGTATACACAGTGATTTAAATGATGAATCAATCAATCAATCAATCAATCAATCAATCAATCAATCAATCAGTCAATCAGTCAATCAATGGCTCATTGGAAATATGTGCTTCAGTCTATATTTTTGTAAAACCCTAAAAACATACGGTAGTATGATGCCAACAGCTTTTGTCAACCCAGGCTCATTGGAAATATGTGCCCTGGGCTACATTTTTGAGAACCGAGTAATATGTACCCTGCACTACGTTTTCTTGCAGATTTTGTTTTTCAAAAATTCACAAGATGCTGCCAGGTACATTTGTGACAATTTCGAATACAATACTGGGGGCACATTTTCTCATACGTGCCATTTCTCGTAAATCCACCAGAGGCCATGTTTTTGGCCATCTCGCTACGTCTTTCTGGCGCGCATCCATTAGAGAAGCCAGTCAGCTTGTTGTCATTGTGCAAAATAGCTTGATTTTGACCCCCAACCGATACTGTTTTCAAAAGCTAACTAGAAGAGTAAAGCCATAGTGGCCACATGCTTTTACCACGGCATCGCACTGCTCTTTGTTTTGGGCTTTGTTTTACCTGGTTTCTGGAACTGTTCTTCGCCAGACTCAAACCCCGCTCTACTCTGCTTCCCAAGTTTGGCACTGTTCACGGTGAGCTACCAAGCAAACAAGTCCCGCCAGTACCCGTATTGCCCCGTAGCATTCATGTTACACACAAAATGCAGCCATTATGTACCCAGATGCACATAATTCTTAGAAATGTATTCCTGGGCACATTTTCCCAATAAGCCTGTGTTGGCTTTTGTTCCCTTTTCACATTAATGATATTTACAGCGACATATTATCGCTGAAAAAGGATAATTTGCACAACACCAAATACATTCCATCCACATATTCCATCAAATATGTTTGCCTCATCTGCCTATCTCCATATGGACAACTTTCATGGTGTGCTCAGTTTGCTCAGTAGCTCACTTTACAATGTGGTCATAGTGCACTTTTGTCTTACATCTGCTTTTGAAACACTATTGGTTGTGTGTAGGGAAGGGTTTAGGTCTGTGGTTGACTGGTCTAGGTGATCTGTACGCCTTCTTATGGACGTGTACATCTGAAACATGCTAAGAGACACATTTTATATTTCACAAAAATGTAAACATGTATTTCCAATGAGTCTGAGATGAATTAATTAATGGTCTATCAATTTGTGCTATTGATTTTCATAAAATCATCATAAAATCCAACACTGTTTTAAAAATTATTAGGCATAACGGCTTAGATAATAAAAATTACAATGGAAATTCAAGCATTTTCGTTATGAGAATAATTAACATTCACATTCTTATAAATTGTAATAACATTTCATAATATTGCTTTTATACTGTATTTTTTTTTATCAAATAAATGCATTCAAAGTGAGAATAAAATTTTAATTTTACTAAAAAACATTACCAAATGTTATAACAGTATATACTGCAACACATAGTAATGTTTATATTTTTGTTGTTCCAAGCTTTAGTTTAATTAAAGTGTAATATTTATACAATAAATATTGTTTGAATTTTTTGGGGGTCCAATTTTGATTTACTGTATAATGTTTGACCCTGTACCCTGTAAAATAAGTTTTTATATATTTGCTGTAGGAAATTTACAACAACAAAAAAACCTTAATGAAACATGATCTTTACTTATTATTTTGACTTATTATAATGATTTTTTGGCAGAAAATCTGTAATTTTGAGCAATACACATGCTATTGAAATCATCAATCATTTATCATTGAAAATCATGTGCAATGGCATATAATATATAATAAATAAATGATGCACGAATACAGTATATGTGGGTGAGGTATTCCTTTTAAGTGTTACATTTGTTGGGTGATTTGGTAAAGTGCAGGTTAAAATGCATTCAGGGCTTTAACAAAGCTTTGGGTAATAGACTAAATCTGCCATTATCCATTCAGCAAAAGTAATAAATTACTCAGCCAAAGCGTCTTATATACCACCGAACCAAGATAAGCTCAGTGGAGGAAATGAACTTCAGCTTTTGTTGAAACGTTATGATTTATGTATTGCTAATATAGCTGTGTGCTGTTTGTGTGTGTATCTATCTTTGGGTTTGAGTAAATGTTCATCTTTGTGTGTGTAAAGCAGAAATCTTGAGCACATTATGGAACAGACATCATATTGTGGTGTTTGCAGTGGAAATACAAAATGCATATTCATGCAGTAAATCATCTGAATTATATAAACTAATAAACTTAATGAAATAAAAAAGCATTCTTAAAAATGTATAATATTAAACATAAATCTGTTAATTGTGAAAATAATTACATTTCTTCAGTTCAGAGGTGAACATTTGAAATTGATGTTAGCTGTGGAATAAACCAAATGCACAATTAATTAATTGATGATAAAGTTATCAAATAATAGCAATCAAATAAACCAATAGCCTAGTGGTTAAGTGTTTTGACATATAGCACCAAGGTGCTTACGGCAACCTGAGTTCGATTCCCGGCCTGAGGTCCTATGCCGATCATTCCCCTTTCTCTGCTCCCAATACTGTCCTATCACAATAAAAGGTGAAAAACTCCTAAAAAATAATTATATTAAAAAAGACATTCAGTTTATTAAAGTCCTGTTTCTTTATTCATGCAAGGTCTGATATATACACATATCCGTACATTACATTTATTTGTTTGCATATATTAAATACAGTGTAAACCACATGGATGGAATTTTATTTGTGATTCAAAGATATAAATATTATCTTTAGACCTATATGCTTTATTGTACAAATTAGCATCAGTTAGATTATTTTCTGAGCATTGCAAACTAATGTTTTAAAAAATAAATAAATAAATTCATTTTGAATGAGAAATGTTTCACTATTTAGCACGATTAATATTTAACACACAACAGAAAAGAAGTGCTTGAATCAAATTCTAAATTGAACTAAAACTATGTACATTTTTCAAAAATAAATGCTATATCTAAGTGTGGCAATTTCATAATAACAGTTCTGGAGTTATCTTTTAACCTCAGTTATTGTATGTTTTCCATACAAAATCAAAAACTGTAATAACACTGCTTTTTCATTACATAATTAACTTATTCTTTGTATACTGTCAACTTCAAACTTCAAAAAAAAAAAAGAAAGGATACTGACCCCTGTGTTCAATTATTGCGTTCAATTGTGAGACTAAAGAGAAAGACATAAGAGGAAATCCATACAGGAGAAGAGAACAGCTGACTCAACCTCCAGGCACAAAACCAACCTGCTTAGTCTGGTAATAAATTGACTTTAAAAAAGGAGCTCTCATAGCAAACAAATTTTAGGGTCTTCATATCACATTAAGAATGAGTCCAGCTAAATCTCATCAAAGCGGCGGGTCCCGCTGCCAGGGGACTCCAGCTAATGGCTGGAAGTTAGAAGAGCTGCAGTCAATTGACCCAGGGCCAAATCACTTGACCTCGGGTCCTCCACGCTCGCTGTCATGTAAGAGACCTCTCAAATGGTGCCGTGCACATGCAATACATTTATATAGACTCAGTCACACGCTGAGTTGGTACATGACAGAATACACAGAGACATGAGAAAGTGGCCAAAACCAAAAAAAGAGATGCATTAAAGTAAGGGAGGACTAGGAGTAAAACTAAAACTCAGCAACTCATGAAAACATCAGCTCATTTAACAGCTGATTTTTAAAGCCACTTACAAACTTAAAAACAGAAAGTGAAATTGAGATGTATTACCACAGATTGTTCACTTTATTAGATTTGTATTTCAAATAAAATAATCAGGTAACACTTTATTTAAAGGTGTCTATGTTTTATGCAACCCAGGCTCATTCTGGAAACATACCCCTATATACATGTCTGGAGAGTGCCAAATATGTCTCAGTAGGTACATTTTTTTGTAGTTTTTGTTTTCGTAAATCCATCAGAGGCCGCTGTGTATGATTTTTGAGATTTCAAATTTCTCTAGCGAGTGCCATTCACACCTGCTCTTCCACCAGAGGCCGCTGTCAACTGACTGACTAAATGACTGACTGACTGACTGACCGACCGATTGACTCACCCACCCAATTCCCTAAACCCAACTGACAGTGTTTTCAAAAGCAATCCAGAAAAAGAAAAGCCCTTGTGGAAGCCTGATTTTTACCATGTTTTCAGATTTTATCACATTCTCACCCTGTTATTTACTTGTTTATTTTATTTTTTGGCTTTTTTTTTGTCTTGCTTTCTGGAACCGTTCTTCAGCGAACTCGAACCCCATCGTCGCGGTCAACTCCATGTCACAAGTGGAGCCGTAAGCCAAAGGACAAACTGGTAACAACGGAAAAGCCATCCACATGGAGGTAAACGGTCAGCTGGTAAGCGCGAAAAGGAACGGCATCATACCGCCCCGTAGCGTTTGTTTTAAAGTGAAAGTAAAAAAATGAAAGTATACCATTCATTTTTCATCCATATGATGCCGTTCCTTCTTGCGCTTACCAGCTGACCGCTTACCTCCGTGTGGACGGCTTTCTCGATGTAACCAGGTTATCCCATTAGCTCGCCATGAAGGTCGGTGGACTTGAGACGCAGAGAGGAGTTAACCATGACGACGGGGGTTTGAGTCTGGCAAAGAACGATTCTAGAAAGCAGGTAAGACAAAAACAGAATCCAAAAAAAAAAAATAAACAAATAAATAACAGGGTGAGAATGTGGTAAAATCTGAAAATGTGGTAAAAGTCAGAGGAGGGCTTTTCTTTTTTCCTGGATTGCTTCTGAAAATTGTTGGTTGGGTTTAGGGAAGTGAGTGGGCAGGCCAATCAATAAAATTGGTTGGGTTTAGGGAAGGAGGATTCATTTGTATTACTCAGTAGTGAAATGAATGTATATAGAAACATGTATATAGTTTTTGGAAAACCTAAACTGTTTATTCAATCTAAAAGCCTAGTAGGTCAACAAGTCACTATCACTGAATGAGTCATTGATTCATTTGGTCATTAATTAAAATAAATAAGTATAAAAAGTGTCATAAATGTTCAGCTTGGAATTTTTTTTTTGAGCAAATGCACTCAGTATTGACAATATAGTGTCTACAATGTAGGCTATGTCATTTAATAATAGCTTAAACTGTATTTTCAATGTATTACCTTTTTATTTATTAGTTATATACTAATTGGATAATGTAGCATAGCCTAGTGATGATCTTTTAAAAAAGAGCATACATGTATGACCAAAGCTGTTCAGTTTAAAGCAGTGTTTCTCAACCATGTTTCTGGAGGACCACCAGCACCATACATTTTCTGATTCCTTAACAAAACACACTTGGGGATCAACAGCCCATTAGCAGAGATTGAAAAAGCTGGAATGTGTGTGACAGACAAAGGACACATCCAAAACATGCAGTGCTGGTGGTCCTCCAGGGACATGGTTGAGGAACACTGCTTTAAACATTCCAACATTTAGTAAAAAATCTTCTTTTGTGTTCAGTGGAAAAAAGAAAATCATAAAGGGTTTGATCAGCATCACAGAGACTAAATGGTGAGTAAATTTTATTTTTTGGGAATATATATAATGTCAAATAATGACATGACCAAAATAGTTGTTGTGTATTTGTATTTAAAGGTATCTGGAAAAGTAAAACTTACAGTTTGTTCCATTTGACATTTGTTTACTTTTTACCAAAAGCATTAATATTAGTTATATTATATTATCATTATAGAAATTAGTAAATCATTATCATGGACAAAACAGAACAGCTTGTATTTTACATTAACAAACATAACTTTTGCATATTTTTTGGTTAAAACATGACCTAATATAACCTAATAGGGCTTGTCTGGAAAGGGTTCCTATGATTTTTTTTCATTTTGTGGAAAATGAAACATGAAAAAGCGTTTTAATTACTGATCAAAGCTAAAGTCATTTTTAAAAATACCATATGACTCATAGATTTACAGTTCAAGATTACAGTAAAGTCTGCTGCCCTCTAGTGGAACATGTCAATGTCAAAACTGACATACTCTTGACTGATCAAGATCATTTACTTGTGACACTTTGGAGATTTATTGTGAGCCTTCATTAAGTTAAATATGTCCAGATTTGCTGTGTACATGCAATAAAAACTCCTTCCAAACACCAAAGTCAGACATTGGAAATGTGCCAGATAACGCAGAGATTAAGCTAAAGTCTCTAAGTGCTGTCTGAAATTCTCTTCTAAACTTAGAATTTTCTTGTGTGTAGGTTCAACAATTTCACATTTATAAAAAAACAATAGGTTCTTTCTATTGCCTTTAAGGTGAAATAACTGAACATAAACATTGCATGTTGAGAATAATGCTCATTTTAGAAGATGGCACTTTTTTGCATCCAAAGTCTTCACTTGTCTTTTTTATTATTATTGTAAGCAATGGTAGACAAATGCAGACAAACCCAGAGCTAAGTGCAGTTATCGAAGCTGTAAATGCTGCATAATGCTATTAATATTACATTAAACCTAGGTGGTAAAACTAGTCTAATGAATAATCACCAGTGTTTAATTAACATAATGTATTTGCTTCTCAGCACAGAAGAAAGAGTCTTGAGTCTCAGCATAAAGGCCTCAGTTATTACAGTACAGTCATAGCAGTGTTTCAAGTCATAAGGCAGGGTTATTTGTTAGACAATTTCCAATTCAAAAAGTTATTTCCTACAAATATTTTTGACTATAGTTACTTCTGATAAACTGTTATACAATTCATCAGGCCTAGTTTCTAGTCCAAATATCTAAACATTCTTAAAATCAAGAAATATTTTCTAGACAAGCAACGCATATTGTCTTAAGTGAGCTTTTCCCTCAACAAAAAAACGAAAGCAAGATTATTTTGCTTAGCCCATTGGCAGATTATTATGCTTGCTTTAAAGAAAAACAAGGCAATATTTTTTGCTTGTCTAGAAGGTGTTTCTTGCACTCAAAAAATGAATCACAATAAAGTTTATCATTAACCTTTTTGATTGTATTCAATTTGTCAATTTTTTTAAAATGTTGTCAGATTCCTCTAAATCTGTTCAAATCAAATACTATGATTTAATGAAATAAAAGATATAAATCTGCTATAAATACATTTACTGTAGCTCTAGAAAAAGCCAGATCCAATTAGTTAAATTCTATGAGATTGGTTTACTTAATATTCGTGGGCAAAATTGATGCAGCTCCATACTACACACAATAGACGAATTAATAAGAAACACTTAAAATGCATTGGATTTATTGATGTTTTTACATAAATCTTGTTCATATTTGTTTCATTTATGTTTGACTAATAAATATCAATCACAAAGTTTATTAGTTCAATTATGCTAAATATAAGTAATCAAAATGGATAAAAATGAATTGTATTGCAGTCAATCATGCCACAAACTCTATTCTACATGTTTGCCAGCTCCCTTGATCTCTTCCAAATGTGATTGTGATGCTGATGCGTGCATTTATTTTAAGTCCCAGAAACTAAATTTCATTCATTCATTCATTCATTTTGGCTTAGTCCCTTTATTAATCTGGGGTCGCCACAGCGGAATGAACCGCCAACTTATCCAGCATATGTTTTACGCAGCGGATGCCCTTCCAGCTGCAACCCATCTCTGGGAAACATCCAAACACACCCATTCACACTCATACACTATGGACAATTTAGTCTACCCAATTCACCTATACCGCATGTCTTTGGACTTGTGGGGGAAACCGGACCACCCGGAGGAAACCCACGCCAACACAGGGAGAACATGCAAACTCCACACAGAAACGCCAACTGACCCAGCTGAGGCTCGAACCAGCGACCTTCTTGCTGTGAGGCGAACGTGCTACCCACTGCGCCACTGTGAGGCCAACTAAATTTCAACATTTTGTTATATGAAAATGCACAACTTTATTTTATAACACTAATACACTTTAAAAGCTCAATGATAAATGTATATGCAACCAAGTGATAGGAGAGGAACAACAATCACAGCACGCCATGTGAAAAAAATGCAATAGCACTGTGTGAACGCATCTGATAATCATTTGATAAAGTTCATCTGCATTCTAGACTTTATAAAACATATATACACTTATTTGTCTCTCCAGCAGATCCAGTGAAATCTTTTGACAGCTATGTCAGCCTGCTCCTCCAAACACCATGAAATGTTTTTTATTGTACTATATTAATATTTAGAATTTTAAATTTTATATTTTACAAAACTATGAACAACAGCCTGAAAACAAATATTTTTTATGGATGCACATCATTTTTGGCTGGCTAAAATTATCGGCTGAAAATGTCTTTCTTTTGGTTTTCAAGCCAAAAATGAACAACATTTTATCCTGTATATGACCTCCCTTTCCTTTTTTTCTGATACCGCAAATGCCACAAATCTAGTTAAACTTTATAATTAAATGCAAAATAATGTTAATAACTGCAAAAAGGTCAACTCTTTGAGAAAAAGAAACATTTTAAGTTACAAGTAACTTAAATTACAAAGCTGTTGTTTTGGTTTTTAGTCAAATACATCTAAGTACATTTTCAATTCGATGCATGCTGAATATTTCCATACTTGATATTTTCCATACTTGACTGATTTACTTACTCCATACATTTCCAGACCTGGAAATGACTCAAATCAAATTGCATACTTTTCCATATTTTTCCAAACTTTGTATGAATTCCACATAGGCTGGCATTATGTAAATTCATTACAAACTTTCATAAAGTCAATTATTGTGGGAGACAACAACTGCATTTATTGAGCATTTTGACCTTTGAAACTTCTCAGAGCTACAGTTGATTACCCACTACATTATTATTGTATATATACACACACACACACAGTGCCTATAGAATATCATCATGTGACAATCTATAACTTTACTCACATTACACCCTGCTTTCAAAAGGCCTTTAGGATAAAGTCTTAGAAAGGCACAGGTTAGGAAAGGCTACACAAATAATTTAAAGGCTGGAAAAGTTAATTGGAATGTGATTTGATTTCAGGGTGTATGACAGATTAAGTAATTATTTCAAAGGGATATGATAATTCTTCATAGGCATTCTTTTTTTTAGCACAACAGGTGCATTTCAAACTAAAACCCAAAATAAATGACTTTGATTGGTTGATTGGTTCTCATGTCTGTCAAATGCTCTCTTGTTGTCAAAGCTGAGCTGATAGCTGACACTCCATGTAAAATCCATATAAATAAAATCTTGACAAGCATTTTATTATTCAACAAAATCTGCTGCTGATTAGAATTACTTCACGATCGGTAGTAATTGAAAATAAAATCCTGTTGCCTATTGTAAGGTCGATGGCAAGCTTCGTCATGCTTGGTAATCCTAACAGTCGTTAGTGTGCTGTAATCAGAGCTAATCATGCAATAATGATGCCTGCCCAGAACAGAGGGGATTCCTATCAATTAGGCGACCCACCGGGGCCCCTGCTGCATCGTGAAGAGCCATGCTAACGCAGCCTCATTAGCTGATTGTCACAGTAGAGAGATTCACAAATTCACACTCATTGCACTGGGATCTGTCCATCTCACTGTGTTTCACTGACCAGACTAAAACAACATATTGTAACACAGGGTTTTACATGCTTTGAAAAGGAGTAAAATGTATGATCCTGCTCCCATATTATTCAAAATAAAAAATATGCACAAACAAAATGTGTGTATTGTGTTAGAACCCTTACAGGGAACATGGCAATGCTTAGGCAATGCAGTAAAAACTCAAAACATATATATTACATAGAAAGAATATGTTAACAATACATTGAAACATCGTCAGACATTGTTGAGCTTTTTTACTGTAAAATACAAGCCTACACAAAAAAACTTGGAAAGTGTTTTGCTATTTTGGTAAAAAAACATTTTTATGTTCATGGCAAGGTTGACATTTGCATGGAATTGGAGTGTTTAAAAGCATCACATTTTGTTGAAGTATTGATTGTTTTTGGGGAGAAATAAGACATTTGTTAACATACTGTTTCATTTATTATTAATTTGAAAAGGGGCTCAGACACTGATAAAATGTTCGTGGTCGGTATGTCTCTTGTACTTAGCATGTTATTTGATTAAAAATAGTCAAATTTGTAACATTTATTTAAAAAATGTTCTTTATAAAGCTGAATTTCCAGCATCTATTATTCCAGGGTCTCCAGAGTTCCTATGATCCTTCTGAAAGCATTCAAATATGCTCATTTGCTGCTCAAGAAACATTTCAGCAACACTTTAGTTTATGTAACAATTTATGTTATTAACTGCTAACTTATTTCCTGCCATCATTAAGATATTACCTGATTATTAGTACTTAGAAAATATGATCTTACTGTACATCCCTAATCCTACCCAATACTTAAACCCAACTTCTACCTTACTAAATAATAATAAGAAGCTATTGAGTATTTTATTGAGTTAGTCTTAGTTAATGGCTTGTTTGGTGTGGCCAACCTTTCTCATTATTGATAGTGCTAAGAATTGTTGTGCTGCTACATTTCATTTTTCTGAAATGTTTCTCTATAGAGATTTTGGTTACATTTTATTTCAAGGTGTCCTTGTTACAGTGTAACTAACCATTTAACATAAATTTGTTACATGTATTAACTACATGGTTATAGTTAGAATGCGGGTTAGGATTAATTACATGCAATTATGCATAATTAATTGTAAGTAAGTACACAAAACATGTGTAACAGGGACATCTTAAAATAAAGTGCTCCCCAAATCTCTTATAAGATTAAAATGTCTTTAAATGTCACTTATGATCAATTTAATGCATCCTTTCTAAATAATATTTTCATTTCCTTACAAACATTAATACCTTAAAATCCCTGAACTCATTTTGGGATCTCTCGAATGTAGTGTGTAAAATCATTTCAGCTCTCATGTGAAATTAGAGGATGTGTATAATTGCTAGAGAAACATCTGAGATTCAGGAGACTGGAACAAAAGTGATGAGTTGCTCCCTGTTCAATCTCATCATTGTGTGATTTTAAAAAAATGTTGTTTGTGATTTCCTATTCCTCTATCTTAAGATGTATCATTATTAAACAGCTGCAAACAAACACACACGCAAGTTCCAAATAAGCAGCAAAAGCACACAAAGAGACATCCAGCGTGGCCATCTCCAGCATGTGCAATCCCTCACGCAACTCAGGCCCATGCGATAGCTCTTTCGTGAATCACTGATCCCATGTGTTCCAGTGGCCCGGCACCGCTGGTCCCCCTGCCAGTAGATACAGGCTATTTAAATGCTCCATTGGAGAGAGATTAAAGTTTATGCAAGGTCACTGGGGATGTGATAATTATAATCACAGGTTTTTGGCTCTGCAATGACAGCCATTTGTTATTTTCACTTGAGTAATTCCCGCAGCCCAAGGATGTTGACAAGCGTGCACTGATTTAGTGGCCTGCAGTCCCCTCTTCCCTCCGGAGCCCCCCTATACACGCCGCCCACCCCTCCGAAAGCAGCCCGAGCTCAACCAGACCAAAGCCAGAGACTGACACTCCCTGTGGGACTGAGGCGGCGTTCAGCCCCCCTGCCCCATGCTGGAACAGAACAGGGCTACAATTGTTTCATGGAGACTAGGTGGAAGAGACCTTTTGTAGGGTACGATGTGTGGACATATATTTTTTTTCTTTGAGTTTGTCGGCCATAGAAGCACAAGCAGCAGCAATACTTTCACTTGTTTTAAAAGATTAATTCTTTTCAAGCAAGCTAAACTAAGATTGTGGTGTTCCCTGAGGCAATAATAACTATTTGAATATTTATTGACATCTTTGGTGTGTGTGT
>CAIGQW010000952.1:2525867-2563303 GCA_903798125.1 Danio choprae
TGTGTGTGTGTGTGTGTGTGTGTGTGTGTGTGTGTGTGTGTGTGAGACTTGAACAGACCCTTATCTAAATATCACCAATCTTACATTTTGGTGTGTGCCTCAAATTAAGGGTTTCTAAGCAATTAAAATCTTCTAAAAAACTTTTTTATTGATAGATTTTTTTAAAGTCACATTTATTTATTTATTTATTTATTCATTTATTTATTTATATGTAAGCTGCATGGGTATATTTGTAGGAATAGCCAAGAATACACTGTATAAGTTCAAATGATAAATTTTTCTTTTATCCCAAAGATTATTTGAATATTAAGTAAAGATTCATGTTCCATGAAGTTTTTTTTGCAAATGTCCTACCGTAAATATATCAAAAGTTAATTTTAAGTTAGCTAAGGATGCAATTGGATGTAATTTGGAGCTTTAATGGTTATTTTCTCAATATTTAGATTTTATTGAACCCCAGTGTCGTCAATACCCCCATTTCATAACACTCAGATTCTTTAGATTTACTTTTTTATTGACCTTTAAGGTTTTGTGGTCAAGAGTCACATACAGTGCATCCGGAAAGTATTCATAGCGCTTCACTTTATCCACATTTTTTTTATGTTACAGCCTTATTCCAAAATGGATAAAATGTAATTATTTCCTCAAAATTCTACACACAATACCCGATAATGACAATGTGAAAATGGATTTTTTGAAATCGTAGCAAATTTATTAAAAATAAAAAACCTGAAAAATCACAGTACATAAGTATTATGGTCACTTGTGTCATAAATAAGTATTATGGTCACTCTGTCTGAGCTCCAGCGTTCTTCTGTGGAGAGACGAGAACCTTACAGAAGAACAAAGATCTGTGCAGCAATCCACCAATCAGGCCTGTATGGTAGAGTGGCCAGATGGAAGCCACTCCTTAGTAAAGGGCACATAGCAGCCCATCTGGAATTTGCCAAAAGGCATGTGATGGACTCTCAGAGCATAAGAAACAAAATTCTCTGGTCTCATTGGAGTGAATGCCAGGCGTTACGTTTAGAGAAAACCAGGCACCGCTCATCACCAGGTTAATACCATCCCTAGAGTGAAGCATGGTGGTGGCAGTATCATGCTGTGGGGATGTTTTTCAGCAGCAGGAACTGAAAGACTAGTCAGGATAAAGGGAAAGATTAATGCAGCAATGTACAGAGACATCCTGCATGAAAACCTGCTTCAGAGTGCTCTTGACCTCAGACTGGGGTGACGGTTCATCTTCCAGCAGAACAATGACCCAAAGCACACCGCCAAAATATCAATAGAGTGGCTTCACAACAACTCGGTGAATGTCCTTGAGTGGCCCAGCCAGAGCCCAGACCTAAATCCTATTGAACATCTCTGGAGAGATCTGAAAATGGCTGTACACCGTCGCTTCCCATCCAACCTGATAGAGCTTGAGAGGTACTGCAAAGAAGAATGGGCAAAAAAAAAGATGTGCCAAGCTTGTGGTATCATATTCAAAAAGACATAAGGGTGTATTTGCTGCCAAAGGTGCATCAACAAAAAATTGAGCAAAGGCTGTGAATACTTCTGTTCATGTTATGAACCGCGAGTAGCTAACGTTAGTTAACTTATCTAGCGCTTATGGATAGCTCAAACTGCTGTGTTTTGTGTATTATATTATTTTTAACGTCCCTTGATATGTTTCTTCAAATTCGACGGTGAATTTTTAAAGGCCATTATATCGCAATATTTCGGGAGGTAGAGTATGTCTTTCACTCCGACAAATGCAAACATGGACTCTAAATAGGGCCACGGGTGGTCTTCTTCCTCATCGCCATGAACAGTTGAAAGTGAAGGAGTTGAAGGTGGATTTTCGGGGTTTTCCATGTCGAAAACAAAGCTGCGTTGTCTTCTTTGATCGTCTGATTAACTCAATGATGACGAGCCAGCTTATTCAAACCTGTGACAGAGCCATCTGCTGCTCTGGCAGTTATAATGTGGGTTTGGAATAATTCGTAACATTTTTATAATTCTAACGAGTAACGATGCAGCACATAAAAAAAACTTTGAAAATAAACTCATTGAAAATATGTACTGAAGTAAAAGTGGAAGTAGGAGAAAAAACAATACTCCAGTAGAGTACAGATACAGCCTTTTGGTACTTAAGTACAGTAGTGAAGTAGTTCTACTTCATTACTATACTATCTCTGCTTTTAGGACAAAACCTATTTTGATAAGTGTGTTATTTTATCTTAACTCCTAAGATAAACCTCCTAACTTAACAAAAAGAAAAACAAACAAACAAAAAAAACGTTTTAATCGTCCTGTCAACATTAGCCTTATTTTTATTGATGATCAAAAATGTAGAACCAAGATGGTTAATGGTACACTCTTGGAGGACCCTGAGGATGTGTTGCATTATTTTATATTTTTACTATTGCCGGACACTGCAGACACAAAGGTCAGAACTTACCAAATATAGTATCAACTTTGCCTTTTCTACCAAAGTCATCAACGTTTCAGTTTACATAAAGCTTGTTGGTTTTGTTTATCCATTTTGTTTAGGCTAACTGATTAGCAGCTTGAGCAGTGTTGCTTGCTTGGTAACAGACCTGAGAGTGGATTGTCAAACTTTGACACAATTTAAGATTCCCTAACTAGAGATATGATTTTGTAAGATTTGCATCTGTAATACAAATTTGTGAAAAATCCAACTTTAACCTCATTTAAATTTATCTTAAGTTAAAGACACAACAGGTATGATATTTTCCTGAAAATATCCAAAAACCACTAGAACAGAGTTATATATTTTCTTTTTTTAATTATTATTATTTTTAATTTTCATATATTTCTTTATTTTATTGCTTCAGTGGTCTAACCTCGCTTCAACCATTTTCAGCCTTACTTGGCTTCATAAGTTTTGAATACTTTAGATCAGGGGTCACCAAACTTGTTCCTGGAGGGCCGGAGTCCTGCAGATTTTAGCTCCAACCCTAATCAAACACACCTGAACAAGCTAATCAAGGTCTTATTAGGTATACTTAAAACACCCAGGCAGGTTTGTTGAGGCAAGTTGGAATTAAACCCTGCAGGGACACCGGCCCTCCAGGACCGAGATTGGTGACCCCTGCTTTAGATCATCCTTGAACATGATTGTCCATGATTGTCCAGTAGGATTTTATTGGTGGAAAAATTAGTCCAGGAGACTTGTTTCAAGCAGAATTCTTTAATTAGATGTTTTGGTTGTTTTGTAGTGAAACAGCATCTTCAAGAAGTCTTACAGGTCTAAATGAGTCTGCAAGTCTAACACAAATCTGAAACAAGTCTGAAACAAGTCGGCAGTCTGCAAGTTTAACAAGTCTATTATAATGTTTTTAGGAGGGGGCAGTGGCTAAAGGTGGAGATGGCTAACCAAGCATGCAAATGAAGTAGATTGATGAAAAAACCTGCCCAGCCACTGATTGCACAAATTTATCAACAAAAAAAGTTTTTTTGGCCTGAATGGATCCACAAAGACACAGTCGTTGAGACCCTGCCCATAGCATTTGCATCACTTTGGCTCAGCCAGTGCTCAGGAAGCAAAAGGTTTAATGTCTCTTACACCTGGGCTGCTACAGTTTTGAATGAAATTATATAATTAAAAACCAAAGAACACAACATTTCAGTTATATAAATATCACTGTTAACTAGATTATATAAATTTATATTTCCACATTATGTGGATGACAACTCTCATGATTCCACACTCGGTCATAGCATCATCAAACTGTGTCTTTGTTTGTACGGAATATTCACTACTAGTGGTGAAAAATACGATAACTTTATTTTTATGGTCTCTATTGCACATTTTGTATTGCACATTGCACTACATGACAATTACTTCTCATTTGAGTATTAGTAGACTGTCTGCTTAATATCTGTCGATACTGCTCCTTCAACAGACATTTAACTGACTATAAGAAACTTTGCAAGTACATGTCAACTTACCCTAACCTAACAGTCTACTTATAATCTATTGAGAATTAGTTGGCATGTAGATGAAATGTAACTTAAATTCAACAAAATGCATTAAAGGGATCATCAAAATAAAGTGATATCAAAATGACATATTGTGTCCTTAACAGTAATGTACGCCCCAGCATACAGTCAGGCCGGACAAAGTACACCACACTGGCAAAAGAATGGCCTGTTTCAAGGTCTGCAACTTACTCTCAGTCTAACTGAGTCACTGTAGAAAGTGTCCCAGTCAACAAATGGAGGACAACCTATTTGCCATTCAGTAGAAAAAAAAGCATGAGAGAGTGAAAGAAAAAGAAGAAGAAAAAAAAAACACTCATTAAGCATTCCGCTCCAATGGCCTTAATCCCAATTGGATTTGTGAGAAATCTGAAGGCAATGCAATTGTGCAATTTGCACACAAAGTGGTCTGAATTGATCTAAAATAAACCCTCAACTTTAAATGTGCAAAAAAGACTAGCAGATAATTACATCATTTAGGAAATTGATCGGCCAGGAGTCAATGCACGAGCTTTCGGAAACTGAAGATAAATGGCAACAGTGGCCGTTTTAAGGGAGCCATTGACGTTGACGATGACCAAAAAGAGATTAAATATTTCAAACGGCACAAGAAAGGTGAGGACGAAAATCAAAGCGCTTCAGGGGGACAATGGAAGACAGAATTAGGGCCAACAAAAGATTTCATTAAGCCAAACAAGGCTTAACTACAAAATCAATATGTCATAATTAAAGCTAGGACCATGCCTTTAGAGCAAAGAAAAAGAAGACTTAAAAGGGACTTATTTGGCCTAAATGATGGTCAGGGTTATTAAGATCAGACGATAAAAGTATTTCCTGCACAAAAGACACTACTTAATACATACTATATATTTTCTTTCCAGCCCCTTTGAGGCTGGGCCTTCCTTTCAGAGCATCTCAAAGAAATTGCAGCAGATCTATCTACAAGAGCCAACCAAGCAAAGGATTAAAACAAGCCCCTCATACTTGAGACAATATAGCAGGGCGACGATTTTAATTAGCTGCCAATAACCAATATGTTCTGTTATGAGAGTGCAAATCCACATGTTTTCTGATATAAATGTGTAAAAAGTCATGCCACCATGCTCTGTTGCTATGCTGTTCAGTTTAAAGGAACACTCCACTTTTTTGAAAATCATTTTACAACTCCCCTAGAGTTTAACAGTTGAGTTTTACTGTTCTTTTTAATCCATTCAGCCAATCTCCAGGTATGGAGGGAGAAAGTTTATCTTAGCTTAGCATAGATCATTGAATCAGATTAGACCATTAGCATCTTGTTCAAAATATTAAACAGTATAGATAATTTTCCTATATAAGCTTTATACTTCTGTAGTTGCATACAGGTAGTGTTCATTTGATAATATGGTTCCTCTTCAGTTTGCACTCCTGTTTAAAAGTTTGGGGTTTTTCAAGATGTATACAAAGCACAACAGGTATTAAGATAATAACGAGAATCTTCTTCAAATTCATTAGCCCATCACTGATTTTTGTTTACTTATGTAAATGTGTCAGTTTAGATTTGTTCAGTTTGTATATTCATTCAGTGAAATTATTGACTAATATGCAAATTTTTGTATGATTTATTTACAATACAGTTTTAATATTTTGTCTTTTAGTAGATACATCTTATCTACTTTATTTGTTTACCAAACAAATAGATCTAGTAGGATTTGCATTGTAAACCTTAAATAAAAAGTTAAAATGTTTGTTTATTTCATGTTTAAGTTTTTAGTTACTATACTCCCCAAATCATTCCGCATAAATCTGCATATTTCTTATATTTTTTCTACACAGAAATAGCAACATGTCTGCAGATTCTGTATGGCCCTACTTATAAGTGTGGTACTCTATTAATGTTTTACTGTAATTTGGATGACATAATTTCAGCTGTCACAAAAAAAATAAAGGCTCCAACAGGGGATTTCAAAGTCATACTACAGAAAAGCCGTTCCATTTTAATCATCTAAAGAATAATAGTTCTACACTCTGAAGAATCTACATGCCGATTTTAAAGGTTCTTCACACATTCTATAGTCTCTATATGATTTTTCACCTGTTTTATCATCTGTCAGGCAGAATCACATCAAAATAAAAGCTCACCTCTGCTCAACAAGCCACATGCTTCAAGGAATCATTTATGTCTGTGACTCTCTGGCTGTTTGACTGATAACAGTGCAGGATAAATTACACACTTAACTTTCAAACTAAAGTTAGGAGGTTGTTCAATTCACTACCCCTAAACATGAGCAAAAGTAATAGCGATGCTTGCCTTAGCGATAACTAAACACTCATATCAGCATCTGAGATAGTCTGGATTCAATTTCAATTGCATTCTGGGTAATATCCACAGCGCTTAAGGCAGGGCTGAGCAGAACGCCATCACTTTAAGCAGCTTTCAAAGAAACCCACACGTTCTGTCACTCTAAAGTCATTAGCCGCAAATGGCGTTTCACAAGCTCAGCCCTGATCAGTCTCCGTGATGACTGCTTTTTAGGGCTCATCTGTGTAGAAAAAGGTCATAATTTGAGTGGATCCATTCGAGGTGCGCTGCGCTGCGCTCGAGGGGGGGTTAATACATTACACTTGAATGGGAGTACAGAATACCTGCGCACACATCTGACAAATGAACATTTGTTCTGCTTCATCTGAATTTTATGAATACGGCTCCACGATCCATCAGAAAGCCTTTGTTAGTCTCTTCCCAGTTCTCATCTTTTGGCCTGTTCATTAATCTATATTTGTGGGAGTATCGCAGGTTGTGCAGTTTCCCCTGGAATGACCCGTTTCGCTCTGTTATTAAAAGCGTTTCTCGCAGGGATGTGCAGAGGAGATACAGCCAGCGTGTATGGATATTTCAGATGGCTTTAATGTTTGACAAGGTTGTCATTCGGGTCGCTGTGAGGTCACGCGAAAAGCCCTTAGGCTACGAGAATGGTCAATACACTAGTCTGTCTATACAATCAGTCTTTTATCTTTCCATTTCCATTAATTAGCTGTTATCAATTAATAGACTTGTAAATCTGAAAAACCTTTAACAAAAAAAATCAATTTTTAGAGTTTGACCTAAAGCTATTGTGTCTGTTTCTTTTGTTTTCATAAAGCGTCTCTATAAAAATCAATACAATTAATAGTGGAACTAAGGCTGAAGGATTTCACACTTCATACTTTCATATTATAGACTTTTGATGAGTTCAGCTTGAAGGTGGGTAATCTAAAAGTAATAAAATAAGTGGGACAAATTTCAGTTGTTATTATTTTTGTTTATATATATATATATATATTTTCATTATTATCTTTCCATTACAGTTTATAAAAAGTCACGCTTGGCTTTAAGGTAAAATTCTTGGTATTAACAAATCATTAACTATGACTTTTAGTCCAATAAACTCATACTTTGCTGGTTATTATTAATAGTTATTAAGGTAGTAGTAGGTTTAGGAATCAAGTAGGATTAGTAATGTAGAATAAGATCATGTGGTGATCTTGTACAAGCAAACAGCCAATATCTTAATAATAGGCAAGTAATAAGCCACTAGTTATTAGTGAGAATAAAGTGTTTCCGAATATAATGTTGATTTTTAGTCATTTAAATAGATAATATACAAAAAATGCTATATATTCATATACATATACACAATAATGCAAATATGCAATAATATGAATATGCTTTTAAATGATAAAATAGTATTTTAGCACGATCGCCTCACAGCAAGAAGGTTGCTAGTTCGAGCCTTGGCTTGGTCAGTTGGCATTTCTGTGTGGAGTTTGCATGTTCTCCCCGTGTTCACGTGGGTTTCCTCCGGGTGCTCCAGTTTCCCCCACAAGTGAATGTGAATGAGTGTGTATGGTTGTTTCCCAGTGATGGGTTACAGCTGGAAGGGCATCTGCTGTGTAAAACATATGCTGGATAAGTTGGCGATTGATTCCGCTGTGGCGACCCCAGATTAATAAAGGGACTAAGCCGAAAATATACATGAATGAAAGAAAATACTGAGTCAAACTGAAATGTTGATGAGCCACAGCACATAAACTAAAATCCTAAAACAAAATCATATTTGTTTAAGCACTGCTTCAAATACCCACAGAAAGATTAATACTGCTGACAATATGTTTCTGTCTCTATCGTGAGTTTGTGATTGAGTACATTTTTAAGACTGAATATTTCCCGTAGGTGTATCTCTAATGAACACGCAACAACTTAGGATTCAATTATGGAATTATACATGAATTCAATGTAAAGTGGTGAATTAATCTGAAGTGGGTCAGGAAAAAGGGCTTTCATTAGCGCTGTGGCTGATGGCAACTGAGAGGACATATGAGGGGGTATATCTGCCCATAAATAACAAACCAGCCCACTCTGCTGATAAGAGAAGCTGGTCGCCGGCTGCGTGATGATAGTGGACCTCCACTGCATCTATCTAATTTTCAGGGGTCAGCTTTCCCTTGCTGCCCACACGCCGCAGAAATACAGAAATTAATAGTACTCCTACCACCCTGTCATTACTGCCACTGATCTCCACTCACTCCTTAAGACACACTGCTGAATACTGTGTTTTTTAAAAACTATTGCTGAAAGGAATCCACAGTGATTCTTATATGCAAATTAAAAAAGAAAATATTGTTAGAGGTGGAAAATGAAGAGTTACCTTCTTGTTTTTGCAAACGTATAATTACATGCCTTTAAGTTATGTGCCTTCTAGGTGATATAGAAAAAAAATGTGTTGAGTGTGAATTATGAAGCAGTTTCATTTAAATTTTCATTTACACATTTGGTGACACTTTGGAGCATGACTTACGGTTTATTCAAGTTACTCATTTAACAATGTATGTGTTTCTTTGGACCAAACCCATGATTGTTGCCACTCAAAAATGACGTTTGCTATGTGTTCAACCTACTTAAATAAAATAAGCTGAAACAAGACAATTCTTGAGCTTTTTTGGGACAACTTAGTGCTCTTCCAACCCAGCTACAATGATATGGATTTTTTGTAAACATTGCTATGGGTGTTTTTACAATAAAAGTGCTTATGTATAGTAATATAGAGAAATAACCCAGTCTACTTATTATACAGTGTTCATTGCTCAGTTTAGAGTTCTAACTAGTAATACAGCAAAATGTTAGTCAGGTCAAGCCGATTAATTAGTCAGTGTTTCATCATTTTGACATGCCTGATTATTGTGCTCACTTGGGATTAAAAGAAATGATCTCCATTATGACCATACTGGATCAAAAATCCAAATCCCATCCAATTCCTGAGGTAATAGTTTATAAAACTACTAATGGTGGAATTGAAGAGTTCAGATGCAAAAACCTCTCAAAAAGTGCAATCTGATATTTTCTTGTAGGTTTAACTTTTTTTTGACAAATTATTTTTGCCTTTGCCTTTAATGTTAAATAACCAACAATAAACACAGGAGACTGAGAAAAATTTTAATTTTAAAAGAAAGTTTTAGATGGCGAAGGAAAGATTGGGACAAATAAACACATATTATCACCCTGGGGTGCCTCTTTTATAAGAACATTGTTAGAAAAATATGGTCGCAAGTTACCAACATACATAGTTCAGTGATTCTGTGTTTCCTAAACCCATGCTTCCACATACATATGCAAACGGCATTGCACATAAGACCATTTTGTGGTCACAACGAGCGCTCAACCTGTGAATAGAACCATATTTATTCCTAATACATGTACGACATATGGACTTAAACTGATAATGAGGATGCAGTACATTCTATATACAGTAATACAATCTATATCTTACATTCAATGCATATAAAAAGGGTTAATAATTTAGTTTGTCACAATTTACACTATTAACTACTGGATATTACCTGCCTATTATTAAGATATTAACTGTGTTTTAGTATTTACAGTATGACTTTATTCTAAATTCCTACCCAATAACTTACTAACTATTAAGCTGCTATAATTAGTAGTTTATTGAGCTAATAGCCTGAGTTAATGGTTTGTTAATTGCATGAATTGTACATTAAAATAAAGTGTTACCAACATTTGTCACACTTACAGTAACTTAACAGATTGCATAGGTTAGTGTTAATGTATTTACTAACATGATCAAAAAAAAGAACAATAACTGTTCAGCATTTATTGGAAGTTAATGTTTATTTCAAAATTTACTAATGAATAAAACATTAATTCACTGTGAGTTAACAAGAGCTAACAATGATTGTATTTTCATGAACTAATGTTAAAAAATATAATAAATAGTGTATAAATGTATTCTTTATAGTAGATAACATTACCTTATTGAACCTTATTGCAAAGTGTTACCAAAAATTTTATTTTACGTCTTTTGTTTATTACGTTTGTTTGTTATGTTTGTACGTGCTCATACTACGGTGAAACCGTGGACTGACTTGAGGAACCTGCATAATTATAACTGAGAACAAAATAACTGAGAACAAAAATTTCGAGCAATAATCTGACACTACTTTGATGTTAAACTTTTTAATTAGTAGAAGATATCACTCCACCACCTGCATGACATCCCTGCTGACAGTTTTAACAAATGTACAGTAGTTGGAACAATGTATGTGCTACAGTTTGAGACAGTCGTGACTGCTTAGCTTCTTCATCACAATATAGTAGATAAGCAGTACGTTGCTTTATTCACTTGCTTGAATACAATTACATGTATGTGCAGTTGAAGAAATTTATTAGCCCTTTTGTGAAATTTACACACAACATAACATATTTTCCAATGCAATCTTAAGACAATTAGTAAATTCCTGATTTACAGGCTATAATAATTTGTATGACCTCACATATACATTTTTGTATGTTTTGCTTATCCCCCAATGAGGCGTAGGTAAAGGGGTGGGGTTTGTGGGCACATCGTCTTTTAAAAATTTTAAGTTTTCATATAAATGCAATAGTATGAATTTGTACAAATTAGCTAATTTTTTGAATATTTTCTACTTTTTCAATTATTTATAGACTATATTATTTTTTCTTCAGTGGGATTTGGGACCTCTTTTGACTGGAAAGCAAGTATGGCATTTGACTGCAATGAAAAGCTTAGGCATATGTGCATTGTAAAGGACAGATGACTTTTTTGCCACAGCTTAACACAGCATTACATGCCACACTCAGTGCCATTGCATCAGCTAAGAATTGTCAGTCCCATTCAACCAGTGCCTTAAGTGCCTAGTGATTAATTGGTTCTGGGGAGAGAGGGCACTTTCTTTATAAGAAAAATATAATAGGAAATGCTATGAAATATTTTTTTTTGCTCTGTTAAGCCAAGAACACACCAAGCTGACAGTCGGCCATTGAGTAGCGTCTGGCTGTCGGTCAGCATTGGTCTGACTAGTAGCATAGCCTCACATTGAATTAACATCGGAACAAGTTTCAGGCGCGATTCAGCATGTAGAACTAGCATAGGTCAGCGGCTCAAAAGAGAACTCTGACTGGCTCCTGAAAGACCAATCAGAGTGCTCTCTTGAGCCAACAAGCAATGCCAATCAAAGTGACATAACCAAGTAAACAACTCAAGTCAAGAGAGTACACAAAGACGGCGGCTGTAATTGTGCTACATTTCTTAACCATTTGCCAACAATATGGATTATTAGATTATCAGACATATTTGCACAATCGAATCTCTCTGTCTTGAGTGTTACTGTGATATTGGTACTAAATGCAGCGTTGTCTGTGTGCATTTCATATTCTGGTTTCAGTTTGTGAAGTGAGAAAACTGAGTACTGCCCTAGTAGTTGCAGAAAGACACATTTTCTAATGCAGGTGCAGCTTTTTGGTCCAGACACAAGCCAATATGAGCTGACATTTGAAGACAAGCGGATATGAGCTACATTTGAAGACAAAATTATTAGCCAAGCTGACACACCAGACATACACCAAGCCGATGCCAAACAACTAGTGCCGACAAATAACTTCAGTTCAGGCTTGGTGTATGTCTGGTGTGTCAGCTTGGCTAATAATTTTGTCTTCAAATGTATATTTTCCCCTTATGGTACTGTATATGAAGCTCACAAACAAAGATAACTTTGACTTTTATTATTTTTTTTGGTTCAAATGACAGATATCACAGTTTTCCACATTGTTAGTGGACAAAGTGTATTTTACAAGAGTATATTTGCTAAATGACACAAAAGTGACAAAAATGTCTGTTTGCACATTCTGCCCTAAAACATTCAGCTTAGCCATCCTGCCAAAAAGCTTTGATTTACTGGCCTTTTCTGAGTGAGCGAGCGAGAGAAGCTAATGTCATTATCTCACACCAAGATGGAGCTGGGATTAGCAGCCAATGTAAATGAGATATGAGAAGGGTCCGGCATTAGCAGCAGCCTTTCTTCAGCAGAATAGCTTCAGCAAATAGAGGGAGATAAGGAAATCCCTGTAATTACATGGAGACACATTGGTCAATTCAACGCTGTAAGTACCTGAGCTCTGTAGCCTCTAAGTGGGAGGGGAAAGGCCGAGCGGGAAGTGTTATCCTTGGCAATATTAAGTGATTCTGCAGGATCAATAGAAGTACACCGAGCCAAATGTAAAGATGAGCACTGGCCGCGCTGCCTCTTTGTGCCCTGCTATCGCTCCATCATTTTTTGGTAATATCATTTTTGAATTAAATTTTATGGCTCATTACTTTCCAGTGCGGACTGTCTATAATGGAATCTCAAATAGGCGAGCGAAGTCTTTGTGCCTAGGGTCGGCGTTGTTAAGATGTTATTTATTTCTAATTGTTGGAATATAAAACGGTAGCTTATCATTTCGGCTATTTACATGCCAAAAGTCAATCCCCACTTGGTCCAAACATCGCTTGCAAACACTCGAGATCAAATAGGACCCACGCTTCAGTGATCCACGTCAAAAAGCTTCGACCTTGATATTGCGGTCTCTGTATTGTGAATGTCATGACTACATGACTCTTTTCACATCTGCGCCAAAGAAAAGCAACCTTTTTTGGTCAAACTGAGCAATACAGATAAAGGCTCCCAGTTTTTGTGGCATAGTAAATAATGGATGTTGTAGCGGCTGAGCACCAAACAGGCCAAACTAAATCAGTTGTTACAGTGTAAAATAGCTTTAGCTTTACAGTTCCCTTGTACAGTGATTTTGGCTTTAGACGACTCGCTCTGCAGCAGCATCACTTACTGGATCACGCTGGTCAGTCATCCAGAAAGTGCAGTGAGTCCCAAAGTTGCTTTCTCTCTTCAGAGATGACTTTGTGAACAAGAGAGCTGAGCGAATCCCTTAAGATTCATTTTCTCCCAAGTCCGTCTTATGGAGTTAAAATTGAACCTATTCTGCGGGCAAGATAACCTTTTCTAGATCCAGCCCGGCTCAACTGAGTGAAATGAATGGTTGTAAAGGAACTCTATTAGGATGACAATTCATGTTTTAGGTCTGCAGCACAGGGTTTCGAATTAAGGTGAGCGTAGAAGCGATATGAAAAATATATATATAATAATCCAAAATCACATGTAATATATATCTGAAGACACAGGAGCCGACATTAAAAATTACTTTAACATAATTGAAAAATATTAATACATATATATATATAACATAATATTATATTTAAGCATTTCATAAAATAGCTTAATATTGACTAATACACTATTAAAATTAAATTGATTGACTATTTATTTTACCCCATCACTGTAAGTACATTTAAGTACTGAGTAATATTAATTACCTATATGGTTAGGGTTGGGATGAGAGTTAATTGCATGAGATTATGCATAATTTATTTGTATTACAAGAAAAAGTACATTAAATATATGTTTAACAAGGACACTGTAAAATAAAGTGTTACCCCAAAATTTAACAAGTTAATACTATTTAATGGACCTGAATGGTCATGTTTCTATTGATCAATATTAATTGCAATAAGTAATAAGAATTTATTAAAAGAAATAAGAACTTTTTATTCAGGAAAAATGCGAGTGATCTTGCCAATCCCACTGTCAACTCCATAGGGTTAACTGTTAACTTACCTCAGTGTCTCTAACTTTAATTTAATTTCAGCGAAACATTAATTTAAGTACCAATTCTCACTATTAACTAGTGGTTGATTACCTGCCTATTATTAAGATATTTGCTGTTTATTAGTACGTATAAAGTACATATTTTGCATGTTCTTATTCTACATCCCTAATCCATCCCAATACCTAAATCTAACCACTAGCTTAATAACTATTAAAAAGCACTAAATGATGAGTTAGGCGGGACGGTGGCTCAGTGGTTAGCACTGTCACCTTACAGCAAGAAGGTCGCTGGTTCGAATCCCGGCTGGATGAGTTAACATTTCTGCGTGGCGTATGCATGTTCTCCTCGTGTTTGTGTGGGTTTCCTCTGGGTTTTCCGGTTTCCCCCACAGTTCAAAAACATACGGTATAGGTGAATTGGATAACCTAAAGCGGCTGTAGCGTATGAGTGCGTGTGTGACTGTGAGAGAGAATTAATGAAATGATGAGTTTATTAAGCTAAAAGTCATAGTCAATTGTTTGAATATTATGAAATGTTGTTTGTATCATAATTTGCCTCAGAAGGCACTGCCAAAATAATGCTTACTTTTAAAAAGTCAGTGATTGGACTCACAGATAGTTCAGCCCTGAACTCACCCCATTAAATGAGCCAGTGTTGTGTCAGGATCATCAGGACACAAAAACAACCCAAGCAATGTTTTAATAGAGTTGCAGATGTTTGCTTTTAAGGGAATTAATGTTTCTATTATTACTTGTTTATGGATACTGAGCTGGAAAGTAATATAATATCTTTAAGGATCATAGAATAATACTTCCAAATCTTTATTTTGCAAGAAAAATGTGATTAGCTGTCATAAAATATCTATATATTAAAGTTTTTAAAATATGCTTTAAAGAAAATATCATTTATTGTTCATGAAGTGTATCCTGGACATGCAGACAGAGATTTGCTCATGGGATTAGCTTTATAATATTATTAATGCTATCACATGAAAAATACATTTTATTAAAAAAATTATTAGAAAATACTTTAAAAAAAAAGCTGTCCTGTATTACATGTCCTGTCCACCCCCACTCCCCACTTTCCTGTGGACTTTCAGGTCCTTGCTTGTCACAAGGTCACTGGGAAGGTTTTAATTGCTGTGGGCTGTTATGTGCTTTCATGGGCTTTGCCATGATAAATTACTCATTGGTTGAAAAGCAAGTCTATATAAACAAGCTTATCTCGCCTCCTCTGTAATGAAAAATGAGTTGTGAGTATCATTGTTAATCACAGTAATTGTTAATGTTAAGAGGCCTGGATTTCCAAGTCTCCTCATTATTGATCAAATTTCTTTTTACATTAAAAGTCTGCTGATTCCCCGACACATCCTACTTCCCAGTAATTCCTCTAATTAGTTATTTTTAGCCCCCGCGCCTCTCATACCAGCCACGAGAGATAAAGCGAATTACTTGTCGGACGGCTCACACTTCACTGTGTTGATGTGCTGTAGTTGTATGGGGCATGAATTTACCCCGACTGCCGAATGAATGGAGGGTCTCACCTCTCGCTTGCCACTAGATTACCACCTACGGCCTCTATCTGCAGGCTGGGACAATGGCAAAGGCTAATTAACTTTAGTCGTTTAATATCTGCTGCAGATTACATAGTTCGGCTTTTTCACCAGGGCCTTATAATGCTAAGCTCGGATGTAAACAAAGCATGCGTTTAAACTTTCGAACGATCACTGGAAGCATCCGTCTTTTCGTTCGCAAACCACAAATGAGCAATCAAACACACAGCTGTTACAAAGTAAAGCTAATATTTCAGCATTTCATGCCACAAGATTCACAATTACGCTGTTAATTAATTATCTGCCTAACGATTAAAAGAAGCTCTGGGGTGTAGCACAGTCGCTGCTCTGATGTTACGCAATGGCAACTAATTAACCTTTCCTCTGCAATTGGATTTGCTACAAGATCATCACCGTGTTGATGAAATAATTAATATAAATTCCATCTCTGGATTCTGTTGACATTGTTAATTACTTGTCAGTAATCAGCCACCGTTGATTGCGCTCCCCTGAAGCGTGTGGCGGGACGAGTCGACTCCTGGGAAACTCGGGCAGCTCGTCTACGGTGTACTTCACGTGACAATGGCACCCGCACTCATAATTAATTATCTTCTCGCCCAAGATTTGCTCCAGATCACAAACTCTCCCCATCTAATAAGATGGCTTCTCCAATTATCCTGAGCGGGGAGCCAATGCCCAGTTGTCAATAAATCAGGGAAAGCGATGGAAGCTCATTGAGGCTAAATTTCAGAAATTATCCTATTTGCAGAGATGCCAATAAGTCACATTACTGCACTGAACACTCTTAAACACATTTTGCCATGTTTCCCCTTAGTGGTAATTGCTTTAAAAGGTTCAAGAGCAATTTTCTAGAGGAGAGGGAGGGAATGATGACAGTTGTTTGGTCCAGGTGGCTTTTATTAGTCTAAGCGATGAAAGTGTGTTTTATCCATTTTTATTTGATTTTCCACATTGTCTTGCATCACCCATCTAAATGGCATACATACAAATAAAATGTCAGGGATTAGGACATTAAAATTATAAAATACATACAAATAAAATATAATTATTAAATAAATAGCATCAATTCCACCTGTTTGTGACACTAAGACTCACCATATCAGTGTTTGCAAATGAAACTATAATGATGAGGGTGTGGCAATAGAGATGGAGTTTCACTTGCAGCTTTATTTTAACACAATAGTCAGCAGGCAGAGGTCAAAACAGGAACAAAACATTAATGGCAAGGGCAATCCAAAAAGTGTAGTCCAAAGGCAAAAACAAGGAAGTCAGGGCAAAACATAGAAAAACAAGAACAGGCTATGAATTTTCCAAGTGTGTGAATGTGGTGCTAATATAGTGTGTTTAATCACTGATGATGTCCTGTCTGGTGGGCACTCTAGCTAGTGACCATAACAGAAACAATGTTATTTACCAGTTGGGATGTAACTTTTTATTGATCAATAAAATATAAGGAGTAAAAAACATCTTGACTCAAAGCTGTGCTTAAAAATTTCTTGTCATTAGTTGTCATTAGGTCAACTAACAATTATTTCAATAATCGATTAGTTGGGCTGTGTATTTTTTGTGTCTTTTTTCGATTAATCAAATAAAACCAAAATCATTTGACATCATTATTATATTCTAATATAGTTATAATATTCAATATCATAACTACATAAAACTGATAAATAGCGTAAGATGATATAGCAGCCATATGATCTTTAGCCAAACTGGCATGGTGCTTGCGTTTAAACAGATTTTCATCTCGTGTTACTCTTGAGATAACTTCAATCGTTTACTCTGGCTGTCTTACTTTTATCCTTCACTCTGTTGCTTTTCTCCATGGTCTGTTGGTCTGCTGATACCATGACTTCTCGCCATCAAACAACTTTTAACTATTGAATGGTTAATGGTACTGCTAGCTGTGATGTTGTTTAGCTGCAGAATCATCAGCCACATGAGCTCAGACATTCATTTTCTTTTCGGCTTAGTCCCTTTTTTAATCATGGGTCGCCACATGAAACGCCAACTTATCCAGCATATGCTTTACACAGCGGATGCCCTTCCAGCTGCAACCCATCTCTGGGAAATACCCATATCCCAATACCCAATCTCATTCACACACATTCACTGCGGACAATTTAGCCTACCCAATTCACCTATAGAGCATGTCTTTGGACTTGTGGGGAAAACCGGAGCACCCGGAGGAAACCCACGTGAACACGGGGAGAACATGCAAACTCTACACAGAAATACTGACCCAGTCGAGGCTCGAACCAGCAACCTTCTTGCTGTGAGGCGACAGCGCTACCCACTGCGCCACCCTGAACTCAGACAATTGATGGAAAATTTAGTTGGTTTCTTAAGTTTATTTTTTCTTCCAAAGTCTGTCTTGTGGGGTTAAAATTGAACATATTCTAAGAAAAGTTTTTTTTTCTAGATCCAGCCCTGAGTGAAGACTGAGTGAAGTGAATGGTTATCAAGAAACTCTATTAGGATTTCAATTCATGTTTTAGCTCTAGAGCACAGATGACTTTAAATTAAGGAAAGAGCAGACATTATATTTAAAAAAATAATTATATATATCTAAGATTAAATAACACAATGCACTCTATAAAAGGTAAAATGTCATGACAACCAATATTGTTATTTCACCTGAATTAATCAGTTAATTAAACTAAACAATTAATTAGGTAATTAGGTTTCAACTTTTTTTGTAATACAATGTTTAACTTAATATTTTAGTCAGTTTTACTGTTATAAGTTGGCATGACTAGAAAAACTCATTGGCCTCAACAAAAAAAAGCAGCAATATTGCAAGATGGTACAGTAACACAATAATGTTCCGTGTGTTACAGTACATAAGCATGAACTTACACTTAAAATCAGTTTTTAAAAATTCTAATACTAAATTGTACCTTTAAGATATGCTGACATTTTAACAAAGTTTTATAGTTAAATTCATGAGAGATTTTATACCATATATTTGTAAATGATTATGTACCAATCAAAAAATGCCATCGAAATGAAGGGGAATTCATTTATAGACATCCACAGTTCCAGGAAAATGTCACTTTTAGTTACATGACATAATTTAATCAAACAAAAGACGAACTGGAAGTTCAAAATAATCTGAATGAAACTGTAACTCAAACCAACATGTATATCAGACTAGAAAAACCATAGTCTCAGATTTAATGTGATGTTTCTAAAAACATTACTTAGTTTTGACCAACAAGTTTAATGGCACTTGTTTGTCCTGTTTCACTAGTCACATGATTCACATAGTGGAAGGACATCAAACCCGTAAACCCTTGGCCTTGCAATTCTTCAAACCCAACAGAACCTTCAGAATAGGACGTAAGGTCTCAAATCATGATTTTAATTAAAGATAAGTTCCTCTTTGTCTAAGTCTATGCTTAGGTTACTAATCTGAATTCAATACATCCATATGTTGCTGGTGAGAGGCTAATGTGCGAACAGGGAAAATATTGAAACCCACTGCATTTAATTTGGTTCTGATCAATTCAGATTGACCGCACTTAACATGCAAATGCTTCTCAGGTCAAATTTACCCTCCTCTTATTTGGCCGTGATTCAGGAAGTCTTACAGCACAGCGAGATACGCTCTACCTGTCTTTTAGGATACACATGCTGACACTAATAATATAAGACTCCCAATAATCACTAGCCAGCTGTTAAGCCAACTTGTCAGCAACAGTAAATGCAGCCATTGCTATATTAGCCCAGACATCTTCATTGGCTGAAAACATTTATCAAAGAAAAACAATGGCTCTTTTCCAAATACTCAACAAATGCTCATAATAGGCTGAATTCTTAAAAGAGTGCTGCCTTCCATTTTGTTACATCAGCATTATAATTTACGGATGAAAGGTTAATGCTGTACCAAAAGCAATCTTGAAATTACAATTCCAGAAAATCAACACATTTGGAGTTGGTTATGTGATTCAAAAATCAAAATGCATTAGTTCACAAAGCATGCACAATGATAATGTAATGTTTGGAGCTCACTGCATTGTTCTTATTCTGTCTGTAAAAAATATCCATGATTTCCACTGTAAAAAAAATGTACAGTAAAAATAAATAAACCTGGTTAACAGTGGGATTTCTCATCCATACATGCTTATAGTTGTGTTTGTGTCTGCATATGTAACAAAGGATATGATGTGTAGATGTTAGTACTTCAGATCATTCATGTATTAATACTAAAACATATTGAAATATGGTAGTTCACTGTAAAAAGTAAACAATTCAGCAACCTGGTAAACAGTAAGTTTCCTTTATATACTATATAATATATTTCCATACACACACGCACACACGCACGCACACACACACACACACATACATATATATATATATATATATAGGGCCTCACGGTGGCGCAGTGGATAGCACGTTCGCCTCACAGCAAGAAGGTCGCTGGTTCTAACCTCGGCTGGGTCAGTTGACGTTTCTGTGTGGAGTTTGCATGTTCTCCCCGTGTTGGCGTGGGTTTCCTCCGGGTGCTCCGGTTTCCCCCACAACTCCAAAGACATGCGGTACAGGTGAATTGGGTAAGCTAAATTGTCCGTAGTGTATGAGTGTGAATGGGTGTGTATGGATGTTTCCCAGAGATGGGTTGCAGCTGGAAGGGCATCCGCTGCGTAAAACATATGCTGGATAAGTTGGCGGTTCATTCCGCTGTGGCGACCCCAGATTAATAAAGGGACTAAGCCGAAATGAAAATGAATGAATGAATATATATATATATATGTGTGTGTGTGTGTATGTATGTATAGCAGTACGTTTCCTTAATATATAAGATTAATAATCGTAAATTGACTTTCTCAGAATTGCCTGCACAATTCTGTTGACATTACTATGATTCTTTTTGGATTTTTTTTCTCATCAGTGATGTACATTAGAGTTTTATATTTTGATAAATGCTGGTTTTATTGTTTATATGCATATTTTTATATTAGTATGCTTCTCTGCTCCTGGGAAAAGTTGTTTGTGATGAATTTTGGTTAATATGACTTTCTCATCACCACCTGCTTATGGTTGTGTTTTTGTCTGTGTAACAAAGGTATGATGTATAGATGTTCATACTTCAAAACACTGGTGTTTCTACTATAGTTTTAACAGTGAAGTTCTGGCAACCACAGCTGCTTTTTTACAGGAATTAAAAACGGTTTTCCTATATTTAAGAGCAAATAGTTTTAGCTGAAGGCTAAAACTAAGTTTTATATATATTTATCAGATATTATTGTTGTTTCTGGCTTTATACTAAAGTTTTGATTACTCAAGATAAAGGTAGCAATGTTGTTAATAAAGTAAAATGTATAATCAGGAGTCTTTTTATTAACTCTGTTTTGCCTGCATATGTTTTTGACTCGGGCCTCACGGTGGCGCAGTGGGTAGCACGTTCGCCTCACAGCAAGAAGGTCGCTGGTTCGAGCCTCAGCTGGGTCAGTTGGCGTTTCTGTGTGGAGTTTGCATGTTCTCCCCGTGTTGGCGTGGGTTTCCTCCGGGTGCTCCGGTTTCCCCCACAAGTCCAAAGACATGCAGTATAGGTAAATTGGGTAAGCTAAAATTGTCCGTAGTGTATGAATGTGAATGAGAGTGTATGGATGTTTCCCAGTGATGGGTTGCAGCTGGAAGGGCATCCGCTGCGTAAAACATATGCTGGATAAGTTGGCGGTTCATTCCGCTGTGGCGACCCCAGATTAATAAAAGGGACTAAGCCGACATGAAAATGAATGAATGAATGTTTTTGACTCTCAAAGTGCTGGCAGCTGTTTTCTTGCATTTTATGACTTAATCTTAGCTTTAATATTCAACTAAAACTATTAATACTTTGCTGAAGAATAATTTTGATTTACAGTCATTTAAAAAGCTAATTTCAGGAAAACTAAAATACAAAAGTACGCTCAAATATTTAGCAGAATAACTCAATGTTATTTTCTCTGAAACACAAATTGTCTCCAATACTGAGTAAAATTTGTATTTTTATTATAAACACTCTTGCATTTGTCATCTTGAAACCTGTGCTGTTTGTCTCCATTGTCAAGCTCTTGACACAAAATATATCAGAAGCATGTCAATGATGCCTTAAAGTACAGCTCACTTGGCTTCCTAATAAGTTGAATCTCTCAGGTTTTCAGTAATTTCTTCATTCATTTGAATTTCTTTGCAAAAGTTAATTAAAAACCTATTTAAAAGAACAAGCAGCAAAAGAGGACTGTTAATGATATAAGCTCAAGGCCTTGGGGCAGAACGCAAAGAGAGATTCCAAAAATCAATAAAAATGTTACATCCATGTCGACTCCTTGATATTTTTCCAATTACGCATTTCCACACTGCTGCTCTGTAAACCTGTTTGTTAGAGCTCTAATAGATGAACACTCAGCACTGCCTGATCAGGAGTGACTGGAACAATCGCACTGTTTTACAAGGTAAGCGTTTTCAAATTGATTTGTTAAACAGCATTTTTAAAGACACTCCATACAGGCATTTTTTTGCACCGACAGAAGCATGAGACTGAGACGGCCACAATTACAGGCTGCATCTGTGAATAATTTCATAACGCGCCGACCCGTTTTGACATTGGTAAGAGGCGGCAACACTCTCTGTTTCCCACTGAGACGCATCAAGGAAACTTCACATCTTTAATTCGCAAATTAGTGCCTCCTTGGAAAAGTGGGAGTGTGTAGAGCGCTAAAAACAAGTAATGGAAAGATAATGTAGCCCATCACTCTCCAAATGACTAATAATATATCACCCGGGGAGATTGCACGGTCTCATTTCAGTCACAAACACTAGTTAAATCCCATTTAATGACCTTAACTATGAATTCTGCCCAAAATACATTTTTAGGAATGTTGATATTGCATTAAAAACGTGCATGCGTTTGCGGTGTGAATTAATGAAAATCAATTTTTTGGTACACAATATACAACATTACATACTTATAAATAATATAGCTGTTTTCTGTTAGCTCATGTTCCTGCAGCTCAGGTCTGTTAAATATTATTAACCAGGGGAAAAAAAAAGGTTTTTAAAATGAACTGAGATTTAAAGGTATTTCTTATTCCTTGTTCAAGTTAATACAAATAATTAATCCTAACAAATGAAATTTCAAAATGTAAAGTGTTGCCAATTTTTTACTCTGCTGCTTTTTTTCCTAGCGTAATTGATTCAAATGCACACATGTGTGTTAGCAATAGTTGTTTTTTTATGTACTAGTCACATTGTTGTTGTTGTTTCAAAAATACTGTAGGCGATTGCGCCATCCACCACTTAATATAAAATATCAGCATTACCTACGGTTCACCGCCCACCGATATGGAGAGAAATGCTGTTATTCAGTCAAATATCATGGTCGAAGCTAAATAAAGAGCAGCGGAGATGAATAAAGATCAAAAGGGCATAAACAAGCCCAGAAGCGACAGAAAAGAAGATGGCAAAACAAAGCGCCTTGCCTCTTCCCTGCTCTGGGAAGGTAAGGCGTCCCTGTTTTTATGGGGGAAAAGGGGATGGTTTAAAGGATGAAATTGAACGGATTAGCATGAGCCGCTCTACCTTTGATTGCCTCTGACTGAAAATATTTGAAAGCCACCAGGGGCCCCTCAGATGTTATGATATGGTCAATTCAGAGCCCTGTGTGTTTTGCTACAGGCTCGGGTTATAGAAATTGAATTGATATTTTGTAAACTTCATTTGCGGATAATATGATCTGACAGGGACAAATGCACAGGCGAATTGTTTTCAAACCGACTCCAAATGAAACTTATTACGGGGGTAAATGTGTATTTCTTTGTCTTCCCTCCGCTCTCTCGGGCTCTCTCTCTTAGACCCTGAATATGTATCCATTTTCAGGGTAATTGAATTGATACTGTCATGTGTGGGGGCCAACAGATTCACGCAGCAGGGCGGATGGCCCCGGTGATTGAATCGAAAACAGGGAGAAAAAAAAATTTCCTTGGCCACGAGCCCGGCTAGGTCACAGTGCCATCATAAGATAGACACACCTCACTGTTTTCTGATTACACCGACGGCCCCAATTGTCTTTCCAATAATCTGCCCCTCTGATATAATGCAGACTTTTCCAATTCCGCCCGCTCTGGCCAGACCTCAGATGTGTTACATATTAATTTCCTTCCCCGTAAAATTTGCTCAGCTTTAGCTCAAATTCAGTTAGCCGGATTGATGAAAGTGGCAAAAGGATACGACGTTTACTGATTCTCCCTTTTCACCTTTGATTAGCTCCACTTGTGAATTATTCCTTTGCTGTCAGTCTGCTATTTAGCAGCTGGGTGGGCCGGTCTCCAAACCGCAGCCAGGAGAGAGAAAATAAGGTAGCTCACAATCTCCTGGAGCTTTTGGAAAATGGTGGCTTTGTTTTTTGTATTGTTTTTTACTGTGTCCTTATTGCATACATTGGCCTCTGAAACCCCCTACATAGTCTGACATTTCTTTTTTTATATTGAAAATTATATTTGCTATTATATTTTATCTTCTGAAGAAAGTTTTACTTCTTTTAGTTTGGCTGGAATTAAGGTTGTAATTCAATTGAAGTCATTTTTAAATATTATTAGCCCCCTTAAGAGATGTTTTTTACTGATTGGCTACAGAACAAACCACTGTTGTTCAATGACTTGCATAGTTAGCCTAATTAACCTAGTTAAGCAAAATAAGCTGAATACTAGTACCTTACAAAATAACTACAATATTATGTACTGCCATAATGGCAAAGATAAAATAAATTAGTTATTATCATGGTTAAATATGTGTTGGAAAAAAAAGCATTTTCTCCATTAAACAGCACTTTAATTCATTCAGCAAACGAATTCATTTCACAGGAGAACTAAACATTTTTCCTTCAAAAATCCATCACTTTTTGGGTCAATGCTGATTTGGGCATTTGAATCTCTGCTGACAGTCCTAGTTCAAACCAGCAGCCTTTACAACCACACAGGAAGTGGAAGCAACTAAAAGTAGCTCCTGTAAAACACATGCTGTTGTGCTTTTAGCATTCATTCTTTAGCCTCTTTTGTTAGTGAGTAAACATCAGCCTAATTGCCTATCTCATGTTAAATTATCTTTTATGGACATTTAGAGGGCATGTAATTGCCATGGTAATAAACATTGACTTCTGTCTCCCAGACATGACTTGAATCCTCTCTATAAAAATCATCTGCGATGGCAACCTGCCAACCTCCCATGATGTTGGTGAGCAGTTTGTCATAAAATGCTAATTGCTTATTGACCGAGACCCTATATGGAGATAAGAAGGCAGGGTACACAGCAAGCATAAAGCTGCAGATATCACGGATCATTTGAAGACGTGATGGGCTGAAAGGACTGCTTGAAAGTGCAGAATTCAGCTCGTAGCTCATTTCAACATTTCTATCAAATTGGCGGGTCCCATAGACCTTTAGGCTGGGAGACTGAAAGGCCACAATTTCAACTGAACAATTAAATGCCCCATATGAACATTTTGTCATTCGTTCATTCTGTTCCTGCATATGCCTTTCTAAGATATAACACAGAGGACATAATAAAAAATAGATAAATGTCGTCTTTTTGCCATATGATGGGTGTCATTTGTACATCTGTTTTGTTCCAAGCTTTCTTCTAAATATTCTCATTTATGTTGGTTGAAAAAAAAAACATGTAAATTATGAATTTTGGTTAACTTTCTTTATCGAATCTCTTTAAAGTTCTGATATGTACAGCATTTGCGATATGCACTGTGGTCATTTCCAGAGGTATGGCACATATACAAAAGCTATATAAACACAAACATGTATTTATATGAGCAATATCATATAAATGTTTTACAGAGTAGCTATGACTATCAGCACAGCTTTTATTTGGCTGAATAATTTGGCTGTTTTAGTTATAAATCACATATTAATGCCTTATTCTGCATATGCTTCAATCTTAACCCATACCTTAACATAACAATCTATTAGTAATCTAACTAATAATACAAATAAGCAGCAAAATAGTTAGATGCAAAAATTGTAGTTGATACTGAATATGTGTTCCCCCATACTGAAGGGTTCCATTTTATTTTATATATGCAATATTAGATGTGATCTCTGTGGTCTTTAATACATTTTCTCTCATTTTAATGAGAGACTAAAGAGCTGTTAATGATAATGCAGTCGCGTTTTCATGGTGGTTTAGAACAGTGTTTCTCAACCACGTTCCTGGAGGACCACCAGCTCTGCACATTTTCCATGCCTCCTTAACCAAACAACATTCAGATCATCAGCTCATTAGCAGAGACTTAAAGACCTGTAATGGGTGTGACAGACAAAGAAGACAAGGTCCTCCAAGAACGTGGTTGAGAAACACTGGTTTAGAAAGTGAAAATATCAAAGTACTGTAAGTGTGACTAATAAGCCAAGTGGTTTTATATATTTTGTCTACTCAAATAACTATAAGGTGAAGGTCTTTCTGATAAGTGGAGCTTCAGTGAAGGTATTAATTTTATATGGCTTTTGCACACTTGTTTTTTTTTTTTTTACCATGTTAAATAAAAGCAGTGATTAAATTGCACTTCCATTACAGTCTAAGAATAAACTTCAAATATCTTAATTAAAAAATATAGCACAATAATAGTTGGGATAAGCTTATTCTATGTTGGTAACACTTATGATTAAGGACATTTACTCATTTAGCAGACTCTTTTATACAAAGTGACTTAAAATGAGTATAATGAGGAATGCATTCAATACAACTGAGTTTAATTAATTCTTACTGATCTTGTGCTGCCTATTGACAGTAAGTAATGTACAAGTTTCTTTTGTGGCACATTGTTAAGTGGTTTTGTTTAAAAATAGGGTTAATGAATATGGTCATACATCATAAATAATCAATATGTGATTTTTAAGTTACTATTTTACGCTAAAATATGTTTTCCCAAAAGATTTGCCCATATAAGCATGCAAAAACCATTAGAACATTTTTGAGATATTTAACCTAATTCTCCAGCTTAAAGGTGCCATATAATAAATATTTGGATACACCTAGGCATAGCTGAATAATAGGAGTTCAGAATGTCGATTACTACTGTGAGCCCCAAACAGCTTTGTTGCCTCATTCTTTTTGCAAAATCCTGCTGAAAACCAGGCAAATAATAACAAAACAAAGATTCTGATAATCCACGGGATCAATTAAATGCACGCCCAAGGCTGTGTTTGATCAGCCACAACATTTCTTTGTAAGATTACAACAATGATAACGATTCTCTTATTTTTAAGTTAATCTAAGCTTGTATTAAACATGCAATGTGACTCTCATTTTGAAACTGGGAGAGACAGTAAAACTAAAAAGAGCAGTTCTGTGAGCATCGTGCTCAGCTTGTCAGAATGCAAAATATGGGATATATAGATTACAAATTTATTCAGCAACACCCCGAAGAGACATAAGGTCAGTTAAAGTGTATCTTTTATGTGAATATTGTGAAATTTGCCATGCATGTTTGTACTGAGGCAACAAATACATGTGATATCACTCAGCTTTTACTATGACCTGTCTGGAGTAAAAGGTTGCTAATATATTGAATAAAATTCATCTGTTTTTGCAGAGGTTGATATTGATTCTTGCCTGTGTTTTCATATAAGTTAAAGCTTCAAAATACAACTCTAAATACACCTCTGTCAGTCCATTTAGTTGGGTAAAATTATAATAAGATAAGGGTAATTCCTCTGGTTATATATGAGCACATATAACCATTTCTGGAGAATGTTTTAACTTATCTAAAGCACAACAATTGAATCAATGCATTCCATGGCACCAGTAAGCATCACCTACAAAACCGTAGCAACTGTACAGCAGAAAGTTAAAACAACAAATCAGAACATACTCAGTACAAATGCTACATAAAATTGTAATTATGACATTGTGATTGACACTGATCTTTCCAGTGGTGTCTTCTGTTTAAAGTTTTTGTAATTGTAATTAAAGTTGGATAGAAATCAGATGAAGTGACTTATTCTTAGAAATAAAGAATTAAAGGTGCTGTATGTAAGCTTTTGACTCTTCTAAAACATAAAAATACAATAATATGTTTGTAGATATTTAAGAAACATGCCAAGTGAACATTCTTGTTTATCTGAAAAACAATGCTGAACTCAGTTATTCTGCTTTGAAAATGTCTGTTACGTGCCGGAACTCTGTCTTTGTTCTAACCCGCCCACTGGCACTTTAGCCAATTATACTTCAGCACCCTGGATTGCCTTGTTAGAAAAGCACATATTTCATTCAGTCAGTCAAATGTGACCTCCGGTGGACAGTAGCAGACTCTGAAATGAGACGCAGATTCAGAGTTCCACATGAGGTTATTAATTAGCAAATAATATAAATATTTCGAGCGTAAACATTAGGTGAGCAGGTTACATTGTAACCCTGTGTCCTAACAACACGCTACGTGATGAGATTTGCAGTGATAAGCAATTTGGCTGTTTGCACCAGGTGAAACACTACAGAAATTTAAATATAGCCATTCAGAAGCACAGATGCACTCATTCATGAAATGGTAAGGTTTGTAATCGAATTAATACATATTAAACCTCTTTAACATTATTAAATGTGCATGCTGAATCACTAACATGTGTTGGTTTGCATTATTTTACACTCCTAAAGTTCAATTTCAAACGGTTTATTTTATTTTCAAGATCTGAGGTGAACTATCTGCTGCTGCTTTCAGTAGTATGGCAATAAATGCCATGTAAACTGGCATTCAAACTCACATTGTTACCATTTAACACTGAATAAAGCACATGAGGTGTACCTGATGTGGTCATTGTCAGTTTTCTGTTGTTCAGCTGCAAGAAATAGAAGCCGTTTCTAATATATCAATTCGAGGTGTTGGTTAGAACAAAAAGTCCTTTTAATATAGAAATATTCCTTCTATTGCGTGCCGTTGCTTTAATATAGAACACAATTTTAATCAGCCTTTGGACTCGCTCCTGTTGGTACTCAATCTAGCAACCTGTGCTTGCGGGGGTTTATTTGATCCAGGGATGCAATACCTAGTTCAACCACTGGGTGTCAAACTTACATACTGCTCCTTTAGCTCTTCAGACTAGACCTAAATGGTTGATCTAGATTAGACTTTTCACACATTGGGCAAGATATTAAACAGTTCTATTAACAGTTAAGGTGTGATTGTGATCAGTGAGCACAACGACATATGTTGTAGTGAATTGTGTATTCCCTTAAGTCTAGAGAGTATGGCATGATTTAGTATTCACATTTGCAATATTGCTGCTAAATTTTGCTGTCACTATCAATCATCGCAGCAAATTCATATGACCAATATGAGTAAAATCAGCACTGGGGAAATTTTTTTTTCACAATGAACCCAATTCTGATCTGTTGAGCTAACTACCAGGTACTGCCATTCATTTACCGTGCTTTATACAGTAGATTAATTTCCAGCACGAAGAAGATGGAGCCTCAGTACACATCCACATACATATAGCTACCATGGACAAATGGGCATTTGTTTACCAGTCAGAGCAATCTTTTCCAAAAAGTTTGTTTTGGATAGCTGTTTTAAAGGTGCCAGAGAATGAAACATTAGAATATAACTAGTAAAATTGTAATTATGACTTTGTGCGCTGATCTTTCCTGTGGTGTCTTCTGTTTAAAGTTTTTGTAATTAAAGTTGGATAGAAACCAGATGAAGTGACTTAATCTTAGAAATAAAGAATTAAAGTAGCTCTTCAGACTGGGCCTAAATGGTTGATCTAGATTTGACTTTTCACACATTGGCTGAGATACTAAACAGTTCTATTAACCGTTAAGGTGTAATTGTGGCGTCTAAGTCTTCCTCTGCTGATTCTGCATTTATCTTATGGTGTGTGGATTTTTATCTAAGTGCTCTGAAATTGCAGCCACCCCTCTTAAAACATTTGATCAATGAATCAATTTCGAACCTTTGCTCTTTTTATGAAAGCACTAAAGTTGCTCACTGCTGGAGAATAGTGCCCTCTGGCAGATCTGCTCCTGTTTAATGTTATGTGAATATTCCACCAGCAGGCTGGATTCACTTCTGCATCATTCCCAATAATGCCCTTCTCAACAGCATTCACTTGGGCAGAACAGGACTGCTACACAGAGCACTGCTATCATCAGAAACATTCTACACATATAGAAAAATAAAACCTTCACCAGAGATGTTTCAGACAAATAATTGACTTAAAAAGCAAATCATGTTTGGATCTCAGTAGTATAAAGTATATACCAAAAAATAAGGTAGGATTTACTTTTAAACATGTTTCACTTGGAATCTGACAGAAAATTATATAAACAAAAATCTTTACAACAAAAAAAAAACAAACAAAAAAACCCAAGTAACACATTCAGAAAATAACAGATTCATATTAATTTAAACCAAATGAACTAAGCCATTTTATAACTTAAAATTCAAGTTTCATAAAAACTTTAATAGGTAAAAGTTAAAGTAATATACAAGCATATTTTTCCACGACTTAAATATTTTTTTTAAATTTTGAAGTTCATTCATTCATTCCTTTTCTTTTTGGCTTAGTCCCTTTATTAATCTGGGGTCGCCACAGCAGAATGAACCGGCAACTTATCCAGCATATGTTTTACGCAGCGCATGCCCTTCCAGCTGCAACCCATCACTGGGAAGCATCCATACACACTCATTCACTACGGACAATTTAGCTTACCTATAGCATGTCTTTGGACTGTGGGGGAAACCGGAGCACCCGGAGGAAACCCACGCGAACACAGGGATAACATGCAAACTCCACACAGAAATGCCAACTGACCCAGCCGAGACTCGAACCAGCAACCTTCTCGCTGTGAGGCAATTGTGCTACCCACTGATTAAATCTAAATTTCTTGTAAGTGTACTCTAATGACAAAAATATATTTTCACTAAAGCAGGTAACATTATTTACACTTTATTTAATTAAAATTATATACTTTATTAGTGCCATGGTCCATTAATTAATGTTAGTAAATACATTAACCAGCATTAACTAATTAACTTATTAACTAACATTATTCTAAAGTGTTACCCCAATTCCTACTATTAATTAGTGGCTTATTACCTGCCTATTATTAAAATACTGGCTGTGTATTAGTAGTTATAAATTACATATTCTGCATGATCTTATTCTACATCCCTAATCTTACCCAATACCTATAACTAATTATTACATCACTAACTATTAATAAACAGAAAATCAGGAGTTTATTGAGGCAAAGGTCACAGTTAATGATTTACTAATTGCAATAATTGTACCTCAATATAAAGTGTGACCAAGATACTTTTTTGTAATGTGCACTACAAATAATTTGCTTAAATAATAATAATAAATAAGATGACACACTGCCATATCCTTTTTTTTGTGGAGGGGGGGCGGGGGGGTCATTTGTCTTAAGTTCAATTGTACATATGGTTCTATCCAAAGTGATCCATCTGCCATGACCAGTGCATGCAAACAGTGGTGTGGACAGTAGATTAATAGCAAACTTTCTTTACACTCTGGCTGAAGATCAGGAGGCGTCGAGCACTTACAGGAAGAGATAACGTTAAAACCATACCGAGATATAGAACCTCAGCAGCTATGAGGGCCATTATTTCTGCTTCATAACTCCAGAATTATTTTGCTCAAAAGAGCCAGGCTTCACAGATAATTAAAAAAAATTCACAGTGCAGATCCAATTTGAGATTATTCTTCATGAAGAATATCAGTGAGAAAATGAAAAAAAAGAAATTATCTATGTGTTTGTGTGTAAGAATGCAGTACAGCACATCTTTTGTACACTCTTACAATCCACAGTGACTTCATATGCTTGTATTTACTAACTTACACTTGGAAATGATGATATGGGCTGGTTGTTGTAGCTGATGAGCATTTAATGTGAAGAAACTAAATGCACAACGCTGCATTCAAAGGTTCATGTTTAGTAGGCTCTGACCTGCATTGTTGTATTATGTGAAGATTTAAGAACAACTGTATAACTAAATTTAATTAAAAGAACTTTAAAGCACAAACACTGCTGGGAAGTAAAGTAGATTCTAAATTTTTAACCTTTGTGATTCTTTATGTTTTTATAATTTAAAAAAAAACTGTTGCTAAATTTTGCTGTCACTATCAATCAATGCAGCAAATTCATATGGCCAATATGAGAAAAATCGGCACTGGAGAAATTTTTGCTCTCAAATTAAACTCTTGAACACTACTAAAAAATTATAAATCTGATCTTTTTTTTTTTTTTTTACAATGAACCCAATTCTGATCTGTTACCTAAATCTGATCTTCAGAGCTAACTAGGTTAGGTACTGCCATTTATTGAATGTGCTTTATACACTAGATGGTTTAAATGAACCAGACAAAATTTCCAGCACAAAGAAGATGGAACCTCAGTACACATCCACATCAATATAGCTACCATAGACCTGTGGGAATTTGTTCACCAGTCGAAGCAATCTTTTTCAAAAAGTTTGTTTTGGCTAGCTGTTTAAAAGGTGCCAGAGAATGAAACATTCGACTATACCTTGGCATAGATGAATAATAAAAGTTCAGTACACAGAAAATGACAAACTGTTCCCATTGTTTCATTATTATTATGTAAAGCCTGTGAAAAACAGGTCAATAAGAGCAAATCAAAGACTCTAATGACTCCTACAGGATCGTTAATATGCATAAACCAGGCAGCATTTGATTGGTCACATTTCCTAATGAGATTTTCAACAATGATATTTGAACTTAATTATATATAAGCTTGTATTAAACTTAATATGTATGTATGTGGGATTCTTATTTTGAAATCTTTGTGAAGCAGGCACAGTGTATCAGAACTCAAAATGCGGGATATACAGATTATAAAGGTATTCATTGCTAGCCCAATGACTCATAAAGTTTCTTTAAATGTATCTTTTATTAGTTTAACGTGTTTATTGTGAAATTTGTATGTTTATTATAGGGCAACAGAAACATGTACATGTGTTGAATTAGAGTTTAATGCATGTTTATGCATTGTGTCATATCACTTGCCACTTACTGTGATTTTTCAAAATGCCAATAAACTTTTTAAAAAATATCGGTTTATCCAGGAGGTTGTTATCACAGAATAAAGATCGGCAGCATTATCGAAGATTATTTGAAATTAGCAAATCTGTCAAAAAATTTTTTTACAGGTATCTACAACCCCAAATCAGAAAAAAATTGGACAGTATAGAAAACGCAAATAAAAAAGAAAGTAGTGATAAATTTACTTTGACTTCTATTTCATTGTAGACAATACAGGAAATATTATGTAATGTGTTCCTGGTGATTTTTATTGTTTCTTTTTTTTTTTTTTTAATAAACACGTATTCCAATTTTGGTTCTTGCAGCACATTTCAAAAAATGTGGGACAGTAAAGCATTTACCACTTTGTAATGTTGCCATTCCTTTTCACAACACTTAAAAGACGTTTAGGAACTGAAGACACCAAATGATGAAATGTTTCAGGTGTAATTTTGTCCCATTCTTCCTGCAAATAAGTCTTAAGGTGGGCAACAGTATGGGGTCTTTGTTGTTGTATTTTGCGCTTTAAAATGCATCACACATATTCTATTGAAGATAGGTCGGAACTGCAGACAGGTCAGTCAAGTACCTGTATCCTCTTCCTCTGCAGCCAGGACTTTGTAATGTGTGCAGAATGTGGTTTTGCATTGTCTTGTTAAAATATGCATGGGTGTCCCTGGAAAAGAAGGCAGCATATTGTGCTCCAAAATTTACTTTTTAGCATTAATGGTGCCAACACAAAAGTTCAAGTTACCATTTGCCAAGGGCACTGACACAACCCATACCATGACAGACCCTGGCTTTTGGACTTTTGGTTGCTGGTAACCGTCTGGATGATCCTGTTCTTCTATGGTCTAGAGCCCACAGCGTCCATTTCTCCCAAAAAGTACCTGAAATACTGATTCCTCTGACCACAGTACCCGTTTCCACTGTGTGATGGTCCATCCCAGATGCCTCCGAGCCCAGAGAAGGTGTGTTGAAGGTGAAATATCCAAATGTATTCCTATCTTTCTTTGAGTTGTTTCTTTGAAATGTTTTTAAACATTTCAATAATTTCTCACCTATTTGTTGGCAAACTGGCGATCCTCTGCCCATCTTTGCTCCTAAAGGACTAGACCATTCCTGAATGCTGTTTTTGTACCAAATCATAATTACAATCACCTGTTTTAAACCACATCATTATAGACCCTTTTCACATTTCCTGGTTTCTCAGCAGCAGAAGTTATAGTTGGGTAAACTTAGAGCGCAGTGAATGGGAGAGTACAACAATTTTTTTTTTTTTTACAATCTTATTTGCTGAAATAACAAAAGAAAAATTGTCTAATCAAGACTTTCAGAAAAAAGAAAAAAAAGAAACTGTGTGAGACTGATGAAGGCAACCAGAGGTGAGAATAATGTCAAACTTACTCTCAGCCCCAAATACGCTGCATTAGAAACACCTCGCATAAGCTGTAATTCGTGTTTTGCAATTTGACGGAAAGATGATATAATACTTACATAAATGCATATAAATATTAAAAACTTTCAAGGATTAAGATTATGATGACCGTTAAATGCGTCAAAGTCTTGTGAAAAGTGTTAATTACATCAGTTTACCTGATTACTAGCTCCTGTCCCAACTTTTTTTGAAACGTGTTGCAAGAACCAAAATTGGAATACGTGTTTATTTATTCATTCATTCATTTTCATTTCGGCTTAGTCCCTTTATTAATCTGGGGTCGCCACAGCGGAATGAACCACCAACTTATTCAGCATATGTTTTGGATGCCCTTCCAGCTGCAACCCATCACTGGGAAACATCCACACACACTCTCATTCACACACATACACTACGGACAATTTAGCTTACCCAATTCACCTGTACCGCATGTCTTTGGACTTGTGTGGGAAACCGGAGCACCCGGAGGAAACCCACGCTAACACGAGGAGAACATGCAAACTCCACACAGAAACGCCAACTGACCCAGCCGAGGCTCGAACCAGCGTCCTTCTTGCTGTGAGGCGAACGTGCTACCCACTGCGCCACCGTGAGGCCCGTGTTTATTTAAAAAAATTAAAAATAAAACAATAAAAATCATGAGGAACACATTAAATAATGTTTGTTGTATTGTCTGCAATGACATACAAGTCAAAGTAAATTTAGAAATCATTACTTTCTTTTAATTTGCGTTTTCCATACTAGCATAACTGTTTCTGATTGGGGTTGTACATAAATAATGACACATCCAGTACACACACAAATTAAAAAAAATAAATCACAATGAAATTAAGTAACATATATTCTTATTCAGTATTGTAATGGACATCCAATGGTAGAAAGAAAGACTTTTTTTGTTGTTTTGTCTGTTGGTTTACATGACACCAGGGTTTTTCCAGTACGCGTTTAGGAAGGTGTAGATTTAGTTTAGGCAAGAGCGAACAAACACACAACAATGGTACATGGTAAAGTGTTGCTGTTGTCATAGTGTTTGCAAACCCTTCATCAGCAAAGTGTGGATTTACTTCACATTACAGATGCATTATACACATACAGTACATTCTACATACACACCAGCGTCAAGACGTCAACGGCAAATTGTCACTTGGTTACAGGTGTTTAGTAAACATGACAATAAAAAGTGTTCAGTGCCAAATCCATAATAAAGTGGTTTTGACCATTGTTGTCTGTTGAAACATGGATTGTTTTGAAACATTTCAAAACGTAAGGGAAAAACTTTTCAATTTCTGGGCTACATTGTAATCATGTAAATGTAGCCTAAATGATTAGAGAAACATCACTGGTAGATCCTGGTAGTTTTGACATCAAATAAAAATAAAATGCAAGAATCATGCACAGATAGATTCACTATAAGCTCTATAACATGCATTCCGAAGGAAAAAAAAAAAAAAAGTCTTGAACTACAAAGGAGTTGCACGCGTACAATGCATGCAAACATTTACATAAGCATACCTGCCTAAATCAATGCATGTTCTGATTATTGTACAGGCATTTTAGTTGATTTTTCTCCCTCAGCCATGTCAGACTCTGACAAAGCTTCGACATGCTCTTCTGTTGTGCTTATGGCTCAGTGCCACCCGCTCGTGGCACCTCCTCTATAATGTTGAGAAAAGCCTTGCCAAAGTAAGAGAAATGAGATTCCTTTTTTCCATTTATACAATGTTGATAGCGAGTAAAAAGAGAAAACATTCTCTAAAGATAGAAGATACACGCAGAGGCCGATAAGAGAGCACCGAGGCCAGGACACGGTGGCGCTGTAACTATTTCATCTTCCATGGTAACTTAAACAGCAGACAAAAGCCTTCACACTCCAGGGCCCTCTGCCAGCATGCCAAGATTGACTGGGATTGTAATAATTCATAGACTTTGGGGCTTCGCTCTCCAGAGGTGAGCGACTACATTAAGCTCTGATCAAATGGCCACTTGAATCCAGTGTTGAGCGTCAGTTGAGCTCCATGTGTGCCGCATGTGGTCAGTTCAGCCAGCGAGTGACCTGAGGCTCAAAACAAGTTCTGGGTGATGTGAATGTCACCCGCCGACTCAACTTGTGAACGCATGAGATCACACATGACATCAGAAAAGCATGCAAAATTGCACTACAAAAGCTCTCGTCCTTGACTTCAGCAGCATGCGCCGCATGTGCAGAGAACACATGGCATGTGCAGCTGTAGAAACATCTGCCACAGTATTACCATTCAACAATATCTATACAGTACTGAGCATCTGCCCCAATATTACAATTGTTCTTGTGGACTGTTTATTTTTTTCATCAAAACATGTCTGGGTCACATTTCACTATGAATTAAAAGAAATGTATGGACCATTTAGATTTTTGTTGGCATTTGTTTGCATTTTTTGTAAAATTCATTACCAATCCAAATAGCCAAATATGCTTTACATTCTTATTATTTACATTAATGATTATTTCTATTTATGCAATTCAAAGACATATTACAGCACCAAAACAAAACACTTAATGCATAACGACAATGAGAATTAGATTTTTTTATTACAGTATTCAAATTATTATAAAAAAATGTTCTTAGTTATAATGAAAATGTAAATAATGCCAAGCACTAGATGAACAATATTTGAACACTAATTTGTCCCTGGGCCACTAAACTGTCTAATGTTGCATGATTTTGCAATAACCAATTAAAAATTTTGTGTGTCAAAATTATTTTTATGGGATTTTTTTTTCTTTTAAAATCATTCGAAAATTATGTACAGATGATACATAAAGACATTTAAGAGAGGACATGGGGTGACGACAGCATGGACAATATACCAGGCATAGACACTACAATACCGGACAAGGATGAAACAAACTAAGGGGTATAAATACAAGAGGGATAATGGGACAGATGATACACAGGGGTGAACACAGGTGAAACTAATAAACATTGAAAACGGCGGGAAAACAGAACAAAGGAATCACATGACAAGGGAAAAAGCACATGGAACACAACAACAGAACCTGACAACTATACATTTTATTATTATTGTTGTTATTAGGGACCGAGCACCGAACGGTGCGTAGGCCCTATTGGAATTCCTCCGTTTTTTATTATTAGGGACCGAGCACCGGAACGGTGCGTAGGCCCTATTGGAATTCCTCCGTTTTTTATTATTATTAGGGACCGAGCACCGGAACGGTGCGTAGGCCCTATTGGAATTCCTCCGTTTTTTATTATTATTATTATTATTATTATTCCGCCCCTAACTTGGGGGATTTTGAGAGTCTAAACATGCTCAAAAACTCATGAAAATTTGCACACACACCAAACGCGGTGTAAATGATCAATTGATTTGGGTCTCGAAAGTGGGTGT
>CAIGQW010000952.1:2573303-2588553 GCA_903798125.1 Danio choprae
TAGTTATGCAAAAACACTACAGCAAATGTGCGTAATGAGGTAAAATGAGAAAACCTTTAACATGAAATTGTAAAGCCAGGAACCATTGAAGACATAGCATCTGCCTCCCTGCAAACCTTCCCGCAATCCCCCACCTTATCATCATTAGCCACTGGATACAGATACAAAATAAGTAGCCCTTACAGTGGGCCATTAAAGTGTCATTTGGGCAACTGTGCATGAAGAGCCCCAGATAACACGCAGTGCTGATGCAGATCCAAGTTTTTGAATCATAGCCTCATATACAGTGCTTAAATCACACTGCACACTAAAGCAGTCAAGGGTTTCATTAAAGAACGAGTCACTCAGCAAGACAAATACTTTCAGAATGAAGGGAGGCCACGCGTCAACAAAACCATACAAACTTATTGAGCAGTGTAACGTGTTTGGCTTTTTGTAATCTCATTTGCATTTAACAACAACTGACTTAAAATGGTTTGTGCCGATTAAAATGTAAATAATATGACAATTCCCAGATAGTCTAATGCACTGCACAAATGTTATATTTCTTGTATGTATTAGAAAAAATATAGGATAGAAAACAGAACAGAGAAATCACAAAATCATGATAGAATAGAAAACAAAATGGTTAGATGGTTAGTTACAGAAGGTTAAGTGACTTTGACTATTTTTTTTCAATATTTAAGTGATAAAAAGATGTCAAAAAATCCTTAAAACCTCATTGTAAAAAAAATGCAGGGTTCCACATAATTAACTTATGCTGTCCCAAGACTAACCCATTAAGTTAACGTAACTAATTTAAGTAGATTGAACATAAAACAATTACGTTTCCCCAAAACAATCTCCAGAATTGTGTTGTTTCAGCTTGTTTTAAATAAGTAGTTTGAGCAAGCAACAAAAATCTTTTTTTTTTTGAGTGCTTTCACTCAAGTCAACAAAATGAAACAAGAATTTCAAATTTGATTCTATTTATATAACGAATTATATTTCTTTTCTGGAAATGCATGCAAATTAGAGTGCATTTAATTATAGAATGCATCATTTGCATATTCAAACACAACAAAAATTACATAAGAAACCAATTTGCATTATGACATCTTGAAAAGTTCACCGATTCAACCAAGGGTGTGAGTTTTGGGCAGAGCTATTTGTTTGACTGACTGAATACAGATGAGAGTGGGGGTCTTTATTCTAATATATCCTAGCCATTAAACTGCCCGCATCAAATCAAAATTTGCAATGTTTATTTTGCTAGTGCAAATTGTGTCTAAACATGTGAGACACAGCACTCAGGAATAGTAAAAAAAAAAAAGCCTCATGTTACGTAAAATAAAACTGTAAGCCAAAACTCGCAATGCTCGCCCCCTCCTCTAAATTCTTCTAATTGGTCCACTCTTTTTGTACGAAGTGGTACTGCATGTAAAAGAGGAAATTATTTAACTAAACATGCTGTCTTAAAAATGCAGCAATCATGTGCGAGCCCCTACAAATGAGGCGAGACGTGAGTGTAACGGTCCTGCACGTCGATCAAGTGCATTAACATAGAAAAACAATGGATAGGTAGCGCATTGGAATGGGAAAATGTGTGGCCCCTTGAGATGTTCAATTAATTCATGCAAGTTAATCCATTGCAGGAAAAAAACTGTTTGTTTTGGTGATCTTTAATCAAAATGTAATCATTTGCTTCAATTCTGGAATGGCAATCCTTCTCTAATGATGTCAGTTTGACAGCTTGGGTGTTAAATGCTTAACCACGCCCCTCCAACCTTTAGTTTGCTGCGAGTGAAACGGGTCATTATACGGGGTTGAAAATGCGTCATTATAATGAGGGGAACTTTCCAGTTTCACAGACATTAAGAGGTATAGTAAATCAAATATGTATTTATAAATATTTTGTTTTGACCCCTTATGGCACTTCAAATCATTTTAAGGGTGAAAACCTGATGCTTGCACCTCCAAGTGTAGATTTCTGCAGACCATTTCACAAGTAGGTCAGCAGCCAGACCACCACTTCTGATCATCCTTTATCATTTTATAGGCAGAAAAATATGATATTCCTCCCCCAAAACATTTGAACGAAAGATACAGATTATAAATGGTGTCGTCTGGCTTAATAAACAGCTTTGGCTGACACAATCTGCAGCATGTTGTGACCCGCTTCACATCTGTAAGAGGTTGTCCACACGCCAATGCATTAAATACATCAGAGCATGGAGATAACATCGCTTATAGTGCTCGTTCCTGATGTGTAGCCTGTCGGCATGGTAACATCTCTCCGAATAGCCTCCTACCAGCCCGTTTTTTAAACCCACTAAATCAGTCCTTGAAAGAAGTATATATTTATGTATTGCTGCTAACCTCTTTTCTAGAAAGTATTCATTGAAATGATATAATAACAGACAAGCAAGAGGTAGACAGTGCAAAAAAAAAAGCTATTTGATAAATAAAAAAATTTGCAACTTCCTTTTTGGACATGGGCTTTTATGATGGGAAGAGTTTAAGCATCCCGAAAGGCCAAGTCAAATCGAATGCCAAAAAACTCTTAAGCTCGCGTGTCTAAAAAGAAATTCAATTAAATGGGATTTTAGCGTTCTGAATGCATGAGAGTCTTTGCGCAGCTGATAAGGGCTTCACCGAGCTAAGACCACCTTTATGCCAGCAAACGATCTGTTCCCTCTAAACGTGTAATCCTTACTCGCAGCACAATATGGATAGCTGAAATATCAATGCGCTGGGGAACCAATTTAAACATATCGAATCAAGCGAGAGGGACTGTTGAGGATGAACTTCCTGTGGCTTAAAGAACAGCCACACAAGATTTAATGTCTCTCGCTGAATAGAGCTGAAGCCTTGATAATGGTCCATGTCCCACTAGTGGCAAACAGTCTGTATTATTCGCCATCAATAGAGGATTTTGTATTGTCCTTCACTTTCCAAGTGCCAGTTAAGGAAAACTTGAAATTCCATGGCGGTGAATGTGCGTAAGGATGAAATACTATCATCTGAACACTCTGTTGATACAAGCTTTCAGGGATAAACACCAAATTTGAGTGGTTTTAAAGTGATAAAGGACTGGTGTGGTGATTTGTAATGGTACGGATGATTTAAAACATGGCATTGAACATGAGAAGGTGCTGATGTTCAATACTGTCAGATCAGGATCATGTTATAACAACTAGAGCACGTGAAAACACTGGACATTTGGAAAGTTGGCAATTAATTTCATTCATTCATTCATTTTCATTTCGGCTTAGTCCCTTTATTAATCTGGGGTCGCCACAGCGGAATGAACCGCCAACTTATCCAGCATATGTTTTACGCAGCGGACCCTTCCAGCTGCAACCCATCTCTGGGAAACATCCATACACACCGATTCACACTCATACATTACGTACAATTTAGCTTACCCAATTCACCTGTACCGCATGTCTTTGGACTTGTGGGGGAAACCGGAGCACCCGGAGGAAACCCACGCCAACACGGGGAGAACATGCAAACTCCACACAGAAACGCCAACTGATCCAGCCGAGGCTCGAACCAGCGACCTTCTTGCTGTGAGGCGAACGTGCTATCCACTCCGCCACCGTGAGGCCAGTTGGCAATTAAATGATCCAATTAGATGGCCTATCCAATATTTTACTCAACATAATTTTTTGATTTACTGTGAATCTTGACTGACTGTACAGTTTAAATTGCATTGCATTGTGTTGGTGAAAATTTGCAGAAAAGCTTTCTACAGCAACTAGGTAGCATTTAATGGCATTACAACTTGTAGTGTCACTGCAAGTTGTGATGGAAACAAAATAATATTTTATTATCTTGAATCAGACAATAATAAAGAGTATTATTCCATTGATAATTAAGACAAAAAGTTGAGGCGTTTGAGGTGACAAGCTAGCATAAAACAAACTCTGTCTTCCTCATTGCAGTAAATGAGAAAATACACTATATAATACACAATAAAATAAAATAAAATCATTCCATAAAGGTTTTCTCATAATTTGAAAACCCATTAAATTGCAATGTTGATTTTTACCTCAAAGCAGGGCTATTATAGTTATACTATAAAAAAGAGAGAAAGAAGAAATAAAACTAGAAATGAAACAAACGTTAACTTTATTTCCATTCGACTTCTTTGTTTCAAAGTTGTTTTAACTTTAGTTTAACATTGTGTACTAAAATAGACATGGTACTTATCTAGAATTTAACAAAAACTGTAAATAAAATGAATAAAAAAATATATGCTTTTTAAAATAACAATAATAACACAACACGAACACATGAACAAAATGACTAAAACTAAAAGAAAAATAAGAACTAATCAAAATATGAATACAACTATAATAGAATATTAAATATTAATGATACTAAACTAACACTGCCTCAAAGATATTTGTGGTGTATTTACACTATACCAACCTTACCAAATATTGCATAAAAATGTAAAACTGGTTTTCAAAATCTTTCACATTGAAAGCAATAATTTTGAATTACTTAAACATATATGGAGAGTACGCATGCTTATTTGAAACTGCTTCAAACCAGATAGGAATCATTCTATAACCAAAGTCATCAAACAGTAACAACACAATTTTAGAGATGCGCAAAATTCACAATCAAACAGAATATTATATGCACATACATTTAAATGAACACTAACATTAGACTCAGCAGCATTTGCATAACATCAAAAGACAACCGAATCACAAATTCAGGCCACTGAGACAATAAAAGAAGATCTAAAGGCCACTGTAATTGCTTCAATAACAGTTTATGGAGAGTGTCCACTCTTTAACTGTGTAATAAAACTTCAATTACCTTCAATGACATCAGGAATCCTTAGCAAAGAAAAGACTAGTGATGTCCAGCAGAAAAATAGTCAAATAATCATTTCTAAAAGACATTTCCTAAAAATAGATTTAGCCAATTTATCTGGGAAGAACTTCTTTCTTTTAAGGCTCCAATCAAGAAGTACTTTGTACACCTCTAAATTACCCATCGCACACGAGTAATTGAATGCCTAAGATTACGCTTAATTAATAAATTACAGGGCCACGCACAATGAGCAGTCATTAATGTTGCCAAGAGGCTTGATTTGATACATAAATGTTTTAACGGCTTTGGCGATCACATTATGCCATCTCAAATTATTAATTAAAGAAAGCCGATTAAATTATTTGCTCCATTATGTATTTTAGGGATTCAGCGGGCATTGTGGAGCGTTTTCTCCCGCACCTTTTTAGCAGGCAGGATTTAAGTGCCTATTTGAAATCAATTTCTCTAATAATGATCCTAATGAGCTCATCAATTAAGTCTGCCATAATGGGATGTTAGCTCGGCTTGTGGTTATCACTTTAAGTCTGCCACTAATTTCCATGCTTCATCTATCAAAGATGATTGGCTAATACGGTGTCGGCCTGTTAGGGGTGATATGGAGATCAGAGGAGGACGCCAAGTCGAAACCTTCGCCAGCTACGAGAGCGGATAACAACGCCATCGCTAATATCCTCTGAGACCCCCGCGTCTGTCTCTATGTTTCTATATGTCCTGTTCTTCTCTTTAGGTGCGAGAAGGGGTCCTCGTTCGGTGGGCGGGGACTGGTACGTAGACTGGGCCGTCCTGCACACCCCATTTAAAGCGCTTTATGTAAATGAGCTCGATAATGGATTTCAACATCTCGCTCTTATTTACATAAGCAAGCTTTTCAATAGTGGTTCCACATCAGGGATCCCATTATTTGCCTCCTTTCAGGGCCGTTTATGAGCTTTGCCCTTTCCTCTGACCCTCCCATTTCAGCATCTCCCCAAAGCACAGGCCTGTGATGACAGTGACAAGCGCACACTCTTCATGTTCACCTAATGTATGCTTTGCTTAACTGCCGCCGAGCAGCAGAATATAATAGGCACTCCAGCAGCGCTATTGTTTAAGACATGGTGGGGTCTATACAGAGGAATCTCATGACGAAACCTCTCAAGAACATCATACTTCATCTAGGGTTAAGATGGTATCCAATTTTCTTGTTGTGATTACTGAAGCTTTTATCAAGATCTTTGGTATATCACAATATTGACCTAAAGCTGAAAATAGTCACTTTAACAGGTATAATAACACACAATACTTGTTCTCTTTTTGTGGATAAGTGCTAAAGCTTTAATTAATATATACGGTATATCACAATATTGACCTAAGCTGAAAAAAAGTTACTTTAACAGGTATAATAACATACATTACTTGTTTTTGTGCAGATGAATTGCTGAAGTTTTTATCATGATATACGGTGTTTCACAATATTGACCTAAGTTGAAAAAAAGATACTTTAACTGTCATAATAACACACAATACTTGTTTTCTTTTTGTGATTAATTGCTGAAGCTTTCATCAAGATATACGGTATATCACAATATTGACACAAAGTATCACAAAATTAAAAAAATATATACTTTAACAGGTGTAATAACACACAATACTTGTTTTCTGTGATCAATTGCAGAAGCTTTTATCACGATATACAGTTTATCACAACATTGAAAAAAGTTTAGGTATCACTTAACAATGAAGTCTCAATAGCAAATGTTACTTAACGCATGAAAATCAACAGTGAGAAAAAAGCCACATTTTTATTTACAGTTACCATGTTAAAATTTGTTTAAAACAATGGAACTGAATTTTATAAGTTATTAACTTTATGGTTTTTTTTTACTTTATAATTAATCTAATAAAAAGATTACAGCTGATTTTAATGTGTTTTATGTGGCATTCACTAAGAAATGAAGACCGCTTAAAATGAATACGCTTTTGTAGTTTTTTTGTTGTTATTTAGTTTATTTAACTAATGCTACTAAATGGAACCTTATTGTAAAGCATTAACAAACTATAGGCCTATAAATAGTCATAGAATTAACATGTGAAAATGTTAATGTTTGAAATCTGCAAGTTGTTGCTAGAAGGGATACAGCTGCGACGTGAATTTAACAATATTTATTTATAGTATTTATTAAATGACCCATTAATTCTGTTTTATCAACGTCTACCCCTACCTAACTCTAAACCCAAGCATTACAGTAATGTAAAAACAGCAATTATACAGAATATTATTTATTAAATTACCCTTTAAATGATATTTCATTAATGCCTACCCCCACCCCAAACCCTTCACAGTAGTGTAAAAATATGAATTATTGTTGCACAGTGTCACAAAAATGATGCTATATTTACGTGAGTATCAGCAACTGTATCCCATCTAGACTTCAACGCATTTGGTGCTGTAATGAAAACAAATAAATATTACAAAGCACTCTCAAAGTTGAAATATTAAATAATTATTCACTGTATTTTGAAGTGCCCATGATATCACAATATATTGATTTAGTGAGTATCAGCATGCATCTGGCTTCACCCAGTTGAAAAAAAGTTGAAAACCTTTGAAAATAACTAGTAAAATATTGTATTAAATATATTAAAAGAAATGTGTTATTAGAAATGAGTTATTAAAACTCTTATGTTTAAAAATGTGTTGAAAAAAATCTTCTCAATGTTAATCAGCACTTGTGAAATATTTGAATATTTATTACAAAAAATACACACGTACATATATATACACATATATACACAAAATAGGACAAATATTATTTATAGAAAAAATTATAAATGATCATTAATTTTAGTAATGTATTTATAATAAAAACTCTGTCTGCATGCTTGGCTTCATTGATTTTACATTAAGGTTTTAATTTGCTTTTATCTTCAGTATATAAATGAGTGTAGAATAAGCGAGTCGTACAGACAGCCAATAATGTATAAATATGCATATGCATATGCATGATTAATACAGCAAAATTAACTGTGACACAACCAAATGATTAATTAACGCATGACTTTGTTTGATTAATTGATTTATCAAAAATGTTAAAGAACTCATTTGTTATTTCATGGTAAACTAGGTAAGTAGTGCAAATACCAAGTGAGTAGAGGTTACCAAACCCTACAGCTTTTGCACAGCTTCAAGCATATATTCCATGTTTTCTGTCCTTAAAAAGTGAAAGAAAAACCAATATTATAGTTAATATCCTTTTTAAAACATTTTCTTTCACACATTTTAATCTAAAAGTGCAATTTAATGATGCTCTGGGAAATTTGACAGTGCAGTTCTCAATGTTTCGCGTTTAAGTGAATTGTTCGAATTCAGAATGCTCCAAAAAGATATTGTTTCATGTAGTTTTATGTGCACGCAGCGGAGTGCGAGCAGGGTTTGCACATAAGTGGAGCTGTACATAATTAAATGCAAAACCTGTGCAGCTAACAATTGGAGGCTTGTGTAGCAGCTTAGCCTGTTGGTCCAAGGCTATTCGTCATAATCAGCGGCACTTTTCTCATTAGTAAAAAGCCATTACTCGTCGACTTTATCAGCCACCCAGCGTTATCGGCGCTGCAGCAGCAATCCTTGCATGCAGTGGCGGGGATGAAAGGTGTCCCAGCGTGCCTTAATAAGGCTAGTGTTTCAGAAGTCCTCGGTCAGGTGTCACTTCATGCCTGCGTTGAGTCAATTCTCACCCACTGCTGCAACAGGCTTATAAATTGAGGAGAAAACGTTCACAGTAGGCCCCTATCCAGCACAAAAGAAACGCGCCGTTCTGTGTATTCGCTATTTAGAGGCCCAAAGATGGGAGTTCATTGTTAGGCTGTCAAGAAGACAAGTGAGGTCCCACCACGACACCATTGGGACGACGCTACTTAAACATTTTGGAATTTGATCTGACAGCATCGGTTAGATGATGAGGAATTGGATGGCATTTTCAGCTTATGGTCTCGGACAGCACATTTATGCATGTTAATATTTGAACAATACCACAGACTGATGTCTGTAACAAGGTTTTCAGATTTTTCAGTTTGTCACACTGATTTTATGGTTAAATGATTTAACGGTTGATATGTGACTATGGACCACAAAACCCAATCATAAGTGTGGATTTTTGAGATTTATTAAAAAAATGAAAGCTGAATAAATATGTTTTCCGATGATGTGGTGTTTGTTAGGATAGGACAATATTTGGCTGGGATACAACTATTTAAAATTCTGGAATCTGAGGGTTTGAAAAATTCTAAATTGCCTTTAAAGTTGTGTAAATTAAGCTAGCACTGCATATTACTAATCAAGTTTAGTTAAGTTTTGATATATATTTACAGTAGTACATTTCCTAAATATCTTCACTGAACATGATCTTTACTTATTATTCTAATGACTGGTGGTGTAAAAGAAAAATCTTTTCATTTTGATCTGTTAGATGATGAGGAATCGGATGGCAATTTCAGCTTATAGTCTCGGACAGCACATTAAGTCTGTTAAAAACAGTAAAACCTGTGAGGCGACAGTGCTAGCCATTGAGCCACTGTGTCGCCTGGCTCTGTTTTATTTTATTTTTTTCATTCATTCATTAAAAATGGTTTCTTTTTGCAGTTTACAACTATATAGCTAATGCTTATTTCCATGGATTTGGAATACATGCAAAATAATAATGTATTAAGTGCTTTAAGTGCTTTATGTACATGTTATATAGGCCAGACTTAGAATGCAACAAGTTTACAATCACTATGCAGAATAGTTTATTGATTATTGATAAATCTTTGACCTAAAAATAGTTAAAGCAAAAAAACTAAACAAAGACCTGGTCCTCATATGTTTTGCTCAAATTAGCACAAAGGCCCTTAAAAGCATGCAGAGCTGCACTTCTAAATGGAAGCTGGTGAATGTGACTCAATGCTCTGCAGGTACATCTAACATCTAACACCTTGATTATAACACATGCACTCATGCACCGGAGTGCGCAGAGGTCATTACGGCCTGGCTGAGCAGTTTGTGGGCATGTAATTAATACTGTAGCTTTAACATTTCAGCGGCAGTGGCCATGGTGGTGAGTGAGTTAATCACCAGGGGAGCCAGTGCTATGAAATGACTCTCCGCTTTTTACGAATGGCTCCCCATCTCCCCTCTTAATCTGTATTTTACGAGTGAGAAACTTTGCATTATGCAAATCGGTGGATGGGAACAGGTGACATTTCAACAGAGAACACGAGCAACAGCCCAGTCTGGTCTGGGACGCTGATTTAGACATTAGTATCTGTCATCGCCTAAGCCTTGATCTGCATAGCTGAAGAAGATATCTACTTTAATATATCAGATTTAAGGTGGAAATGGCAGGAGTGTGTTTAAGGTTCTTTGAGTGGACTCTGAGTGGACTCTGAGTGGATATTTGTATGACAGCGTATGAGATTAAATAGACAGTGATCCAGACCTCAAATACAATTTGTTTGCTGTATGTTTGCTTTCTGTGAAACCAGCCCAAGCCGCTCTTCAAGGTCACTTTGAGCTTGACAAGCATATTTCATTGCTTGCCTAATATTGGGCTAAAGAGCCAATAAAAATAGGTTCACATCAACACTGTTAATATTATTATATTATACATCATATTGCATAAGGCGACACGGTGGCTCAGTAGTTAGCACTGTCGCCTCACAGCAAGAAGGTCGCTGGTTCAAGTCCCAGCTGGGTCAGCTGGTATTTCTGTGTGGAGTTTGCATGTTCTCCTCGTGTTCGCGTGGGTTTCCTCTGGGTGCTCTGGTTTCCCTCCCAGTCCAAAGACATGCGCTATAGGTGAAATAAATAAACTAAAATGGCGGTAGTGTATGCGTGTACGCATGTGAGGCTGTATGGGTGTTTCCCAGTACTGGGTTGCAGCTAGAAGGGCGTCCGCTGTGTAAAACATATGCTGCATAAGTTGGCAGTTCATTCCGCTGTGGCGACCCCTGATGAATAAAAAGGACTAAGCCGAAGGAAAATGAATGAATGAATAAATGAATCTTATTGCATATACATATTAAAAGGCTATTTTGATGTACTTGCTCTGTTCAACTCTTCATCATCTGAACCCTGAAATCCCAAAAAAATTCTTAGCAGATGCATGTGGATAATAAGAATATGTGGATTTGTTGAGTCAAATGTTTGGTTTACTTGTGTGAAAACAAAATACCCAGCAAATATTTTTATTTGTTTGTGTGTTTAAAAGATGTCTAATAGATGTCTTGGTGGAAGCAAAACAAGGGAAAATCTAATAGGCATCTAAAAATAGACAAGTCATCAACTAGACAGGAATGAATGACTACACGTGAAGTATGTCTAATCTGTCTATTTGATGTGCAAATCCATTCAGAAGAAATCCCACAGATTTTCTTCTAAAACTAGCACATAAAACAAAGTTTAAAAGGAGATCTAAGATTGTGTGTATTCAAAATTAGATTAAAAACTATTTATTAAACATATTAAATAAAATAATGATTAAGCACATACAACATTTTTGTTGTACATTTTTTAAGTTGTAATAAACTAATGTTACTGTTCATTTAGATTATGGAAGCACATTTTACAAAAATGCTTGATGTTTAATTTAAACTTGTTTACTTTGCTGTCTTTTTTAAATTATTTCTGCAATTTTCTAGCAAATGTTCGAAAATTGTTTCAATTTGAATCATGTTGGACATTTATTTAAAATGTATTTAAAATCCAAATAAGCATTTATGAATAAACAACTATATTGAAACAAAACCAAAGCAAAAGCAGTCCTAAAACAAAACGCTCAATATACCACCACACTTACTTATGTAAACCACAAACTCAAGGGTGTGCATTTAAAACGAGTGCTCCTTGTCCCCCCTCAATCCCAGGGATGAAAACCGTCGAGCCTCCGTTCCACCTTAAATGAGAGCATCAGCACAAGCTTGGCTGCCCCTGGCTAATGTTTGCATCCAATAAAGAACAAATCAGCACCCAACTTGGCTCATCTTATCACGCAGTCATAACTGATGATCAAAGAAGTCATAAAGATCCCATTTAATCTTTCGCCTATCTATCACACTGATGTCTTCATCGTCTTTGTGCAGCGGTAATATCAGCCCATTACCAAAGCAAAATAGATCTGGCGTGCATACAAGGCGAATGAAGTGCTCACTTTGACGTGACAGCGTGATCAGTGAGAGCGGTAATCTGCAGGAATAAAAAAAAAAGATCTCAATTATTCGCCCGGCGTAATGTGGGAGAGCAGCTTCACGCATGCACATCTGCTTTCATATATTGTGACACGCGCTGATAAAACATCCTTGCCAATTTACACTCTCTCTGCTTGACTAATCTCCAACAGCTCCCGGCACCTCTAATCACTCCATCAGCCACCAGAGAGACAGCTCCAGTCCAACCGGAGGAAAAACACAGCCTTTCCGAAGAGAGGGCTGTTCAATTGCCACCCAAATGAGAGGGATATTGGAAGACTATCCTCAATTCAAATTACATTTGTAAATGAGGCAAGCTCTTTTAATACGGAGGCATTAGGGATTTTTATCTTGCGGCTTGTGAATATAAAGGGACATTATACAGAGCCCAGAGTGCTGCCTGCATTCAACGGCTCAGGTAAATTACAGCGGCTCCGGCCGAGAGGAGCCGTTCGCTATGGACCGCACCAGTGGAGACCATTATTGTAATAACTTATCTGCGCCGTGCCGCTGAAATGCATAAAATAACTGATATGAAAAGCAACCAAAACACTCATTTTTCATCTTAAAACACAGCCATTTAGTCAAAATGTGTGATTTAAAGAGAGTTACAGAGCAGTGAGGTGCCAGAGTTTGAGAACACTATGGAAATGTTTTGATTTGCATTTGTTTTACACAACCATAATAATAGTTTTTAAAACCAATTTTTAATTCTGAAATATAAGAATGTTTCCTGGGGGCGTCACGGTGGCGCCGTGGGTAGCACGATCGCCTCACAGCAAGAAGGTTGCTGGTTTGAGCCTTGGCTGGGTCAGTTGGCATTTCTGTGTGGAGTTTGCATGTTCTCCCAGTGTTTGCGTGGGTTTCCTCCGGGTGCTCCGGTTTCCCCCACAAGTCCAAAGACATGCAGTATAGGTGAATTGGGTGGGCTAGATTGTCCGTAGTGTGTGTGTGTGTGTGTGTGTATGTGTGTGTGTGTGTGTGTGTGTGAGAGAGAGAGAATGAGTGTGTATGGATGTTTCCCAGTGATGGGTTGCAGCTGGAAGGGTATCCGTTATGTAAAAACATATGCTGGATAAGTTGCCGGTTCATTCCGCTGTGGCGACCTCAGATTAATAAAGGGACTAAGTCGAAAAGGAAATGAATGAATGAATGAATGAATGAAGAATGTTTCCTGCAGCAGTCCAAGTGTTACTAATTTACTTTAATATTAACTTAAACTGAACATAAATGTAAGTTTTTTTGCTCAAAATTGCTAGTAAATGAAAAATAATTAAATTACAATGAACTAACAAGAAACGTGAATTAAACATCAATTTACACAAACAATCCATTTATTACAACAAAATCAGTTTATAGATGCAGTGCAAAATCTTAAATGTTTCACATTTTAGTATTTAAATTTTATCATATCTTAAGTCACAAGTGCAAAATGCCTAAGACCACATAAAACAAAATAATTTAAGAAAAAAGAAAAGAAAATCAGTCAATTTTATTGGTAAATTTAAATGGTATTAGTTTTATGAAAAAAATTATAAAAACTATAAATGTATACATTTTTGTGGGGTTTTTTTGCAATAAAACCTCTAAAATTACAACATTTTTTAAATTTATTTTTGGAAAAAATGTCAGTGGTTTATAAAATAAAAGTAAAACTGCTTGTAAACAAAAACAAAAACGCTGTACTGTAAATCAAGTGAAAGTGGCCTCTTTTTTGCATAGCTGTATATGAAAATAATCTTATGCCAAAGAGGGAAAACCCCCTAAACACCAGCCAAAATCATCACCAGAAGACTGAAGGAGTTCAAGCGCTGTAAATAACACCAGTGCACAAGATTCAGTCGTATTTTATAATTACTCCTCTGGCAGGCTTGGGAACGGCCCCTCACGCAACCATCATTACCCCAATTATCATAAATTTCCCTGTGCACCAATTAACAATATGGGAGGGCAGTGCTGCATGTATTTTAAGTGTTATAATTAAGCCAGGCTCTTTTGTTAATTAGCCTGTTCTGACTCTTTGCTTTTTATGCTGCTCGTCTACTCATTACCAGAGTCATTTAATTCAATTAGCACCTTAATTAGATGAACAGCCATGTTCTGATGTTGCAAGTCTTGTTGGAGGAGCGAGGCATGATTAGCAAAGACAAACACGGCATGCAAATCGTGGATGCCACTGCTGGAGGTGTACCCGAGCTATGGAGATGAGCCAGATCACACAAGCGCACAGCCAGGGACAACAATGAGCACCAAAACACGCACAGCAGGCCACGTCCTAACATGCAAATGAGTCGCTGACAAACAAATTGCTGTAGCTGGTTAACATTTCTTTTAAAATGTCAACATTTTTAATCCCTTTTTTCCAGTTCACAGAAGAACATTTTATATATTCCACACAAATCAATTAAGTTATCTTGATTGGTTTTTTTTTATTTTTTACAAAATTTAAGTGGATTGAACATAAAACATAAAAGTTGCCCCAAAACAAAAACCTCAAGAATTGTGCTGATTCAGCTCATTTTAAATAAGTAGTTTGAACAAGCAACAAAAACAATTTTTGAGAGTTGGCACCAAAAGCCTTTTTAGTTTTATCAGAAAAACAGATACATTTGACAACATTTTAGTTTATTGGTGGTTGTATGTATTAAATGTATGCAACGTTTATATGATAACATCATATTTGTTCTTTTCGCGATGTGCAAGCTGACATTACCAAATAACAAAAACACATCTTTAGAGTCTTAAAAGTGTTCAACTTTGTGCATAATAACCCCATTGCAATGAAGTTAGGCACTATAATTCAAGGGTAAAAAAAACATCCAGTATGTTTTTTTTTTATTATAATTGTGAGAAATGATAGTTAAGTAACTGCCTTCTTTATAGTATACTAGTGTGTGAGCATGATCATAAATAGGGCTGTGTGATATTGAAGAAAAATGCAATATGTGATATCATGATTAACAATGCAATAGTCTTTTTAAAAATATTTTATTTTAAATGTTATAACTGTTTTATATTATTTAAGGGAAAAGAAAGCATCACTACATTTTAATAACTAATTTCTAATAACTGATTTCTTTTATCTTTGAGAAAATATATTATAGGAAACACTGTGAAAAATTCCTAGCTCTGTTAAGTTAAACATAATTGGGGAGGGCTCATAATTTTGACTTCAACTATATATATATATATATATATACATATACACATATAT
>CAIGQW010000952.1:2588953-2602012 GCA_903798125.1 Danio choprae
ACACACACACACACACACACACACACACATACATACAGTGCTCAGCATATATTAGTACACACCCTACAAATCTCTCATTTAAATTAATATTTTGCTTTACAATATTATATTTGTGCATATACATTAGTTTAGTCAGCACTGAAGCCAAATCTGGAGCTAATCTAACAAAATAACTTACGATAATGGTTCAAAAATTAGTAGCCTAAATGTATATGTTAGGGAAAAATATTAAATTAAATGTTTAAAAATAGCAAAAATCAAGAAAACAAAAAATATATAAAATTTTGTTGAAATGTTGTAGTTTGTCTTTTTTTTTGCTATATTTTGCATTATTGAAATGTATAATCTTTCCATTTCTAAAGATGTTCTGTGACTAAAATATTATTTTAATAAATGTATCTGTTTAATAAATCTGTTTTGTTCAAATGCACCAATACATATTACCCATATTCACTGAGAATTGTCATTTACAAAATGGGGTGTACTCATATATGCTGAGCACTGTATATAGTTTTTCCCCAGTGTAAATAAGTTTGATATTACACCTATACATTTCAATTCTCAATACCAAAGCAGAATGGGACAAAGTAAAAAAAACAAAAAAAAAACTGAATGAAACGAAATTTTCACTGTAGGAATTAAACTAGATTTGTTTCTTGTAAAAGGTACAAAAGTCCATCAGTCAAGAGCAGTGAGTGATTTTATCCTTGTCTTTTATAGTTTGGTTAATAATGATAAGCACAGTAACAGGAATATAGAGTGCTGTCATATTAAGAGGTGCGCAGTTCAGATCTACAGTTGCACTTTCCTATTCATTGTAAAATCTTCATGTTCATTTATTACATAACAAATTAGGGTTTACATAAATCACTAAGCAAAGCATTTGAGCATTGAGGCACAGCTTAAGCCAAACAATGACTTTACTTTTTAAACTAAAAGATGTCATGTGTGATGCCATGTGATGTGATGCCATGTGAACTAAAAACACTTCAATACGTAATGCACATCCCATGCTGCAAAGGTCACATTACATGATTTCACTAATTTCCACATAAAACTGAGCTTTGCTGAGGAATGAATGGAGACTGCTTGTAAAGGAAGGGAATATGATGCATAATTGTTTGGTCTCGATTGGTGCTTTTTCATAATCATTAGAGGCCAAAATCAAAATCCAATTACTCACTATTTACTCACACTCAAGAGGTTCCAAACCATTATATCGAGGTTATTCTAACCATTGACTTCAGTATTAGGAAAAACAAATACTGTGGAAGTCAATGGTTACAGCTTTTCAGCGTTCTATAAAATATCTTCTTTTGGGTTCAACAGAAGAATGAAACTCATAAAGGTTTTAAACAAGTAAATGATGAGTAAATAATGACAGAATTTTCATTCTTGGATGAACTATCCCTTTAAATCTTGCAGATAGGTAAAATGGCTGGATGCAGACTAACCTACTAATTATTATTATTTAGTCACAAGATGGCAAGGTTAACACTGTCGCCTCACAGCCCTGGCTGGACCAAGAGGTCTTTCTGTATGGAGTTTGCATGTTCTTCCCGTGTTCATGTGAGTTCCCTCCAGGTTCTCCGGTTTCCCCCACCGTCCAAAGACATGCATTATAGGTGAATTGGATGAACTAAATTGGCCATAGTGTGTGAATATGAGAGTGTGTGTGTCTTTCCCAGCACTTAGGGTTGTCGCTGGAGGAGCATTTAATGGTAAAACTTATCCCAGAGTAATTAGCGGTTGATCCTGCTGTGGCGACCCCTCATAAAGCACAGAATAAGCCAAAGGAAAGTGAATGAGTCAGTGTAAAGATGATTCATAGTACCCAGATGAGCCTGTGTTATCAGTTTAATTCCTTGTTAACTGGGAATAACCAGGCTGATCTCACAAAGAAATTAAACAATTTTATGTAATGTCAGAATATGGCTAATTCATATATTATTCTTATTATTAACCCCACCCATAAACCTTCCCCTCAATAGGGGGGAGAGGAGCAAATTGTACTAAAAAATGTACAAATGAGATTGTACAAATTAATACAAACGTATGAATTGCAGTAAGATTCCCTTGGAAAAAATATCTGGATTGTTATGATTCCTCATTTGTAAGACACTTTAGACAAACAGTGTCTGATATATATAAAGAAAAGGAAAAAGGCTGCTAGTAATATTAGTTTCTAAACAATTAGAAATGAAATATACAGTACGTCACACTGCAAGACACGACAAGCAGCCCAAATACCCACAGTCATGCATAAACAAGGCAATATCAGAATATTAAGAGGAAAGAGGGACATTTATTGCAAAGTGCTGCGGTTGCGTCTTGCCGTAGAAGCCCAGCGCTGAGACTGACATGTGAGATTAAGAGTGTGGGATTGGAGCAGAGGTAGTCTACTCTCACATCCCTGTTGACTCCGATAAGAAAGCCCATTCGATGACATGGAGGGACAAACTCAATTAACTATAATGGAGAGAGGCCATTCCAGCCCTCTGTTGACGGATGGCTACAGAATTCAGTTTTCTTGCTCCAAGAGATCTTAAAACCTGCTGAAAGGACGGGAGACAACAGGGACAAGCTGAATCAAAGGCTATCAATGAGAAATATCCTAATCTGTGGATTAAATGCCTCACGGCCACAGTTTAATTTGAAGTGGAATACAAACCATCTCCGTGGAGTAACTCCAGTCGTATCGTTGAGCGAAAGGATAAAGAGAGCAGGCCGGATAAAGAAGGTAGGTCAAGCCGGCAGAATGCTGGGAAAACACTTCAGACAGTCATCACTGATCAACAGTGTGAAGCGGATCATCTGAGGCAGACGGCGTGCTCAACAAAGCCTTGTCCAGTGCAATAAATCATTTGAAAAACAAAGTCTGCCACACTTTCCTTTTAAAGGTCAATGCTTCCGAATGATTATTCTCAAGGAAATTGCTGGATTATTGTATTTAATCTGTTCCTAAACTGACAACATACTTTTTCAGCAATCTGTTCACCTGAAACACGCTGGATTGTAATCATACAGGATCTTATGCTTTTAAGTTTCTTGCTCTCAAAGGCTGCATTTATTTGATTAGACTGTAAAAAGAGTAATCATTTTAAATATTTTTGCAGTTTTATATTGTAATGTATTTTAATATGCAACTAATATAATATAATAAAATTATATGCATTTTTAGCAGTCTTCATTGTCTGATTATTATTACTATCAGTGCCGAAAACAATTGTGTTGCTTTGTATAATTGCAGAAATTATTATAAACGTTTGGACACAAAAAAATAGTAAAAAAACAGTAAACAAAATAACAGGTTTGATGCCTCCGCCAAAATTTTATATTAAGAAGAAACTATGCTTCTAACAGGGTGACACGGTGGCTCAGTGGTTAGCACTGTCGCCTCACAGCAAGAAGGTCGCTGGTGTGAGTGCCGGCTGGGCTAGTTGGCATTTCTGTGTGGAGTTTGCATGTTCTCCCCATGTTCACATGGGTTTGTTTCCTCTGGATGCTCTGGTTTCCCCCCCCAGTCCAAAGACACGCGCTATAGGTGAATTGAATAAACTAAATTGCCCGTGTGTGAATGAGTGTGTATACTGTAGATCTTTCCCAGTACTGGGTTGCAGCTGGAAGGGCATCCGCTGTGTAAAACATATGCTGGATAGGTAGGCAGTTCATTTCGCTGTGGCGGCCCCTGATGAATAAAGGGAATAAGCCGAAGGAAAATAAATGAATGAATGCTTCTAACCACATGTTGGAGTTTGGGATGCTTTTTGGAAAGGTCAGATAATGGCAGAACAATATCATAGTTGGCTAATGATGCTTTTGGGAAATACACCCCAGAATATTTCACACATATAGAAAATAAAAGTGCTGCAATAATGTGAAGTATGTTGTAAATTGTGCTAATAAAGAAAGTTTAAAAACATGTACCACTGGTCTTTTTGATCTGTGTTTCGCAGAGTAAATATGTTGTATTTCATGTAAGCTGTGATCCATTTTTTATTACATGGGTTTAAATATAACCTCTATACTCTACTTTTCAGAGGGTTGTTTTAGTGAAGTTTATTCATAAACTAATTTCAAGAGGAGCATGTGCTTATGATTGCTTACGATTGACTGCAGCTGGTCCTGCATTAGCTAATGCACAATCCACCAATCAGATGATTCCTAAATCGCTATAAATAACCAAAGTATCTCACCTTAGCCATCTTTCTCCCAAAGAATCCCCCCTTCCACCCCTACTCCTCCCCTTTTCTTGACAGGGTGGTTAGCACCCAGTGGTTAGCACTGTCGCCTCAAAGCAAGGATGTCACTGGTTCAAATCTTACCTGACCAAGTGACATTCCTGTGTGGAGTTTACATGTTCTCCCCATGTTTGCGTGGGTTTTCCCGGGTTCTTCGGTTTCATCCTACAAGCCAAAAACACGTAACAAGTAAATTGACCAAACCAAATCGACATCATAGACGAGCTATCAATCTGCAACATTTCTCTCTATAAGTATTCATAATTTGCACTTCACCATTAACAAGCAGGGGAGTTCTCGAGACCTACCGGAGCTGAAACTCCCTCTTGCCCCGCAAACGGGAGAGAGCCCCGGGCTCGAGGATCTCATGAGCTCATGGCTCTCTCCTGGGACAGCATGCCAAACTCGCTTTATATATTCAATTATTAGCTAAGCGTGAACTCTTGAAATGAGGTTTGAACTGGTGAATGCTTGTGGAGAACGAATATGTTATTGTTTTCATTTTTGCATTTTGTACCTTTTTTTTTTCTCCTTGTCGTGTTTACCTGTTTGTTGTTGTGTGAGTACTATTTGAAAATGTAATGAATATATTTTTAAAAATTGTCTTTTAAAACAACCTGGCTTCTCTGAAAGTTCTAAATTGTATGGAGTTTCAAGCTCAAATGGTTGGTCTACAAAATGTGTGCTTTATCATAAGATAATTTATCAATTAATGAGAAGACAAGATGGTATACTCTCAATTTTCTTGCGGCTAACTACTCAAATAAAACTCTAGACACTGTGAACCTTGCAAGCCTCGTCAAATGTGACAACAGTCATCAGAAGAGCTCACTGTAACAGCCTCATATCTCGTAAACACTCATTTGTTTCTTTGCAGATAATAAAACGGGTCCAGTATGAATCTTCCAGCAGCTATAAAACAAATCGCTCGTGTTAATCTAGTAGACTTCTTAAATCTTTTAAATCCCACAAATGGAGTCTTGAGTAAAAGGCTTGTGTCGTGTGTTTTTGTGACCTGCCTACATGACAACTTTGAGAGTGCGATGAACATCAGTTTAGCGCATATAATTGATTTATTACCCACAACCCCATTCACAAAGCAAAGCAGGTCAGATACGTGGAGGAAAACAGATTTATTCGTCTTTAAGAAAGTGTCTTTAACAAGCTAACCAGGTAGAACAGACAATCAACACTAGGCTACAGCCTCCTTCTGAAAACCAAACAGCTAAGTCTTCTTATACATTCATTCATTTTTGTTTCGGCATAGTCCCTTTATAAATCAGGGGTCGCCACAGTGGAATAAACAGCCAACTTATCCAGCATATGTTTTATGCAGCGGATGCCCTTCCAGCTGCAACCCATCACTGGGAAACTCCCATACACACTCATTCATACACATACACTAGGGACAATTTAGCTTACCCAATTCACCTATAGCGCATGTCTTTGGACTTGTGGGGGAAACCGGAGCACCCAGAGGAAACCCATGCGAACACGGGGAGAATATGCAAACTCCACACAGAAATGCCAACTGACTCAGCCGAGACTCAAACCAGCAACCTTCTTGCTGTGAGGTGACAGCGCTACCCACTGTGCCGCCCTTCTCATACATATTAATTTTTATGATATTTTTAAATATATCTCTGTATCTCTTTCCAATTTCTAACAATGCAAATAAGAAAGTAAACTGCAACATAAAATACTCTAATTACAGTAATTCAGATTCTTCTTTCTCTGCTAGTTAATTTAATTAAAATAGTTTTAAGTCTAAATAATCTTATATATACATTTATCAATGACTAAGTATAAATTATATGTATATTTATACATTTATTAATTATTCCAAAGCATAAATAATATTTCTATTTACGACTCATATATTGGCACAACGTATTTTATATATTTTCTAAAAATATATACTATATACATACTAACCCATAATACTTCAAGGACAAGTTTGATTTGGCTATTCCAGCATTGATTAGTTTTGTACCACTACTTTAAAAATTATTGTTCTCACTTAAGGTAAGCCATCTGACTGTTAACTGGTTGTGAAATTCCTCCCTCTAATTAATTAGAGTAATAATCAAGTTAATGGGGAGACATAAATGGTAGTCTGTGTGTCTAAGTGCTTAAATTACAGTGCTTTAGTGATCTTTAAACACAATTCGAGAAGTGATGTAGGAACAAATGAACCTTGAGATTGTTTGGCCTTAATTTGGAAGGGCTCCAGTCCTCATTTTAGAAAAAGCTGAATTTTTGAGTTTCTGCATGCATCTGATTAAAATGAAAATATAAATCTATGTATGTGTCGTACAAATCTCATCATCCAGGCTAAGAAACCCCCCCCAGAAAACAAACAGGCCAGCAATGTCCCATCCACTCCAGCCTTAGGAAACAAATCAGCCCCATTATTGACACCCCCAGTGGAATGATTACAAGAAAAAAAGGGATCTTCACACCAGCACCATCCCGACAACCTTCCCAGACGAAAAAGGCTGACTGTCAAAACAGCTAAACAATAGAGTGGGCTTGTAAGTATCCTGCTTGTATCAACTGATAAATGGGCCGCTCTTTAAGGAACTTATCTCTTTAGGACTTGCAGCATGAGGAATGGCATCATTTGTACTGTTTGCCTGGCTGGACGAGTCAAGCTGGATCCATTTAAAAGATAGTGAGATACTGTCGACAGCAATAGACAGGGTAATTGCAGAGCCACTACTGTGGTATAAATTACATCACTCCAAATGGCAGAAGGGCCCGCAGAGAGCGAGAAAAAAATCTGACAATTCACTCCACCTGCCACCCTACCATCGCTTATCACTGCTTAACAGAGAAAAAAAGAGGCAGGTGAAAAAAATTAGGTATTGATCAAATTAACAGTTTTAGCAATCTGTTTAAGATGGGTGGGGGCAAAGGAGATGGAACAATTAAATTCCCCAGACGATATAAGGTCTCGGGATATCTCTCGACCCCTGAACAGCTAGCTGAGAAATGACTCAAATATACAGCCTTTCAAAACTGAAAAAGAACAACAGCCAATCTGAGGACGACACTGTGACGACGTGAAAAAGAAAAACTACAAAGAAGAGGTTGCAAAAGCCTGGAGTTCAAAGTGTGTCTTCTTGTTTCTTTTCATCCCAAATCAAATCTCTTTAGAAATATGCTTACAACTCCCCAAACTACCTAAGATGTATACTTTGAGACTGCAGAATGTCGGCTGGTAATTAAAGTGTTTAAAGGACAATTGTTTTTAAAAATTCTGGTGGTAATGGCCTTCTCAGATGAGATCTAATATGACAAAAATAGTTTAAAATCCTTTATAGTAAACAAATAAAGAGAAAATAGTAGTAAATCCTGGGAGATTAACACTGGTCTTCCAGTTATGGACTTTATTTTAAAGAGAGTTCAATAAATTACTAGGTTCTTTATGTAAAGATTTTTTTTTTAATGTTTTAAAACTAAGTGCTTTATAGCCTGTCAAAGTTATTGACAAGTAGCCAGATTTCATCCTAATCATCCTAAAGTTTGCAAAAAAGTTATAATGATAATCACAAATGTGAATTAGGTGCATTTCCATCAAGTTATGCTGGCTTGAGTTGAATGTCTTGAACTTGAGCAAAAGCACAGCAGAAGCTTGCCTCTAATCGTGCGTAGGTAATCTACTTGTGCAAATACTTCAATTCACATTTAGTGAATGAGGCTGTAGTACTGGAAACCTAGCAACCAACAGTAAATATAGCAAACATTATGAAGTAATGTGGGTGTAATGTTTGCTACGTCAGAGTTTAGTTAGCAAATGCATTTCAATCTCCCATTATTCGCATTAACCTTCTCAAAGTCCACAACCACCTTAGGTGTGCATAAAAACGTTTTTGCAAATGAAGAGATTTTTATTTGAAAGTTGTATCTTTACTCATCATTCCTACCCACTGTTCCCACCCACCATCTAATGGTTGAACTTAAATGTTACGTTGTCTTTCTTGCAGTGTACTTACCGAAGAAATTACTGGGTTATAAAAAGTAACAACATGGATTAAGGTTGGGACTTAAATTAGTATTTTCATTTAATGTAATTTCTTTTCTTCTTTTTGCTCAGCAAAAAAGTGATAATGCCATTGTTTTTAACTGTTATAATTTGCATCCATATTTTTACATGATGTACCCTAGCTTAAGGAAAGACACTGAGGTTTATAGTTTTGCCTCTAAATATGGTCCAGGACCCTCTTTCCCATTTAATACATAGGCTAAGTAGTTTCCTCAAATCCAATAGTGATGATTGCTTGATAAGATGTTTTAAATACGGACGTTTGTCTTTATTTAATATTCGATCTATATTCAGAAAGCAGCTGGCTGCAACCAAGACTCAAAACCCAGTTGTGTCTGACCTTACTGGCAGACAGATAAAATGTATTGGGTTATTATTTTTCCGCACCATAAAATAATAAGTAAAAAGCCAGCAATTAGTGATGAACCATAAATCTAAATATTCTGATATGTATTTTCAAACATGAATTGTTGCCACCGCCTATATGCATCTCCAGACATCCTTCATTTGGATGAGCAATATAATACTTCCCATTTAAAAAAAATTTCCTTGCCATTGTTCCGAAGAGAGGGCCGCAGAGGGGCTACGGGACAATTTGTGTTCTGCATGGTGGTTTTATGCATCACCTACTTGATTTCAATTTACATGTATGTCCTGGGTTACGGCTATATTCATTTGGCTGAGGTAGTTAAATCAATGGAGTACAGTGTAACCTTCCCTGGCAAGACAAGCGACACATTATGACGCATTAAAATGAGCTCTTGGGGCACAGGGCAAAGGTAAATAAAAGGCTTGTTTTCCGTTCATGCAATTTGTTTTGACCTGAGCTCTTCAAAGCCAGGGAACCAGTACAAGCTCTTGATGATAAAGGATGTATCGGCTAAACCAAATTTGCTATTGTTTATTTTATAATAGAGACCCTTTAGTTTGAATTTCACACATTTTTTGTGGATACAAAAATATAAGCACACAAAAAAAAAATCCACGTCTTTAAAAAGAAATAGCTCAAATCCATGGCATCCGTGGAGATATATTTCGAATGATGATATAAATCAAAAGTTTTCAAATCACAGCCTGTTCTGTGCACATTTGTCACACTGGAAACAGCCGTGTGCACGCATTATCACAATGCTGTCTCTTCTAACCATTTCTGGAATGGTCATTTCTCAAAAAAAGATTTTTCTAAACACAATAATATCTTTTTTTCCCCATATGATGCCTTTCCTTCAGTGCATAATGTCTTTGGCAAACAAAAACAAAAAAAATCCCAGATCTGTGTTGTAAAAGGTCTATCTCCCTGGCTGGCTGAACTGCTTTAATTCCCAGACACCTTATAGTGATGGCTTCAATTTCCAGGGCTTTTGATAAAATCGCGCAGTCTCTCATGTATTGGGATTGAGTACCCTGCTATGGACGCCGTTTAATGAAGTGTCATAGTTTCAGCGGCTGGTGTTTGACATAACCTCGTTCAGCGCACTTGTGATAAATGTGAGCCTTGCAATCATAAAGTATATAGCTATAATTGAGTTAATATGATTTAAAATACTAACCATTTGTACAATCGGATTTTGCTGTCATTTGCCTTCCACAGGTAAGCTTCTGACAATACAAGGTTGAAATGTTTTATTGTTGTGTGCCTGGAGATTTAGTTCTCAATTGCTTCATGTTGAAACTGTAAACGTATTCTTTCAATTAAACACAATAGACAAAACGGGGCCTCACGGTGGCGCAGTGGATAGCACGTTCGCCTCACAGCAAGAAGGTCGCTGGTTCGAGCCTCGGCTGGGTCAGTTGGCATTTCTGTGTGGAGTTTGCATGTTCTCCCCGTGTTGGTGTGGGTTTCCTCCGGGTGCTCCGGTTTCCCCCACAAGTCCAAAGACATGAGGTATAGGTGAATTGGGTAAGCTAAAATTGTCCGTAGTGTATGAGTGTGAATCGGTGTGTATGGATGTTTCCCAGAGATGGGTTGCAGCTGAAAGGGCATCCGCTGCGTAAAACATATGCTGGATAAGTTGGCGGTTCATTCCGCTGTGGCGACCCCAGATTAATAAAGTGACTAAGCCGAAATGAAAATGAATGAATAGACAAAACAATACTAAACAGAAAATTCAATATGTACTTAGATTACTATAAAATTCAAAAGGCATTACCTGTAGTTTAACAAAAGCAAGTAGTTTCACTGTAAAACGATAACAACTGTATTAACTAACAATCTGTTGTTGACTTTACACAATGTTCAACAATTTGTTGAATGTAGTTGTACGAATTAGTTATGCTGTTTATGTCCTATGCATTTGTTTCTCAGAAAAGCTTACTTCAGATACATAGATTTGTAGGAAATTTGTTTAGCTAAATAAATTAATCAAATGTCTTCTTTAGTGTGCCTTATTTCTCTTCAAAATGAGGTGCATTTTTTTTATCTCTCTAAAACTCTTTTGTTTAAAATCATCATTATGGTTTTTGATGTATAAACTGTTTTACAAACTTCAAAATCAGTTATCTGTGGTTCTAGAGGAAGAGAAGACTAATATAATTGGGCTGCTATAAAATAAATACATAATTATCATAAATACATAAAATAAAGTCTTTATCTCATACGAAAATATATAAAGTTATGATATAAAAAAACGACATATCACATGTGACGCATCACACTATCGATGTGGTTGATATAATTCCTGTCAAAACTGAATTTTGCTAATGATAAGCAAATCTAGATTAAAAAAACAAAAAAAAAACCTAGATTTTTGTCTAGCATAGGCATTAGCATTCAGCATAAGAAAAAAATATAAGTGTGTGAAAATTACAAAACAGAACTATTTCTGACATCAAAAGACAAGACAGCAAGAAATAAATGAAAAATAGCTTGAGTAAATAAACAAATACATGGCTTGAATAAATCAATAAATCAATAAATAAATAAATGCCTTAAGTCAATATACAAATAAATAAATGGCTTGAATAAATAAATAACATAAATGGCTTGAATAAATAAACAAGGGGCTTGAATAAATGAATAAATAAATAAATAAATAAATAAATGGCTTGAATAAATACATAAATAAAATTAATGGCTTGAATAGATTTTTTTTATAAGTGATTTTCAAACTTTTGTGCTGAGAAAAATTCACAAAACTATGTAAAGATAGATTGATTTATGGGGTTAAATGGAATCAGGGTGAACATTCATTCATTCATTCATTTTCTTTTCGGCTTAGTCCCTTTATTAATCTGGGGTCGCCACAGCGGAATGAACCGCCAACTTATCCAGCATATGTTTTACACAGCGGATGCCCTTCCAGCTGCAACCCATCTCTGGGAAACAACCACACACACTCATTCACACTCATACACTACAATTTAGCTTACCCAATTCACCTGTACCGCATGTCTTTGGACTTTTGGGGGAAACTAGAGCACCTGGAGGAAACCCACGCAAACACGGGGAGAACATGCAAACTCCACACAGAAATGCCAACTGACCCAGCCGAGGCTCGAACCAGTGACCTTCTTGCTGTGAGGCGATCGTGCTACTCACTGAGCCACCGTGCAGCCCAGGGTGAGCATGATCCCTATATTAATTCTAATGATTTTTAAACTTGCGAAAGAGATATTTATAGGCTTAGCACAACATTTTATTAATGTTTCATGTTTGATCATGTTGTTTACAAACCTGCTTTATAATCAGATATTTCAGTGAATCATTATATAACACATTTTCTGAATTCCAACCCTACATTAGAAGATCATTATTCAGGCTGTGAATCTTTATTTGCAGCTATGAAAATGTAGACTAAAGGGCATTTCAACAAAGTTAAGAAGAAAAAAAAGTGACAAAAATATATACATATATACAGATATCCTGCTGGACATTGTTTGAACAATTATTAGGTACTATATGCTTATTAGCAAATTATATTGAATTTACTTTCTGAAGGAGCATTTCTAAACATAATAACTGATTTCTTTTATTTTTGCCATGATGACAGTACATACTATGTTACTAGATATTTTTTCAAAATACTAGTATTTGGCTTCAAGTGACATTTAAAGGCTTAACTATGTTAATTGGGTTAACTAGGAAGTCATTGTTTAACAGTGGTTTGTTCTATAGGCAATAGAAAAAATATATTACTTAAGGTGACTAATAACTGACCTTAAAATAATTAGTTTAATTAAAAACAGTTTTTATTTGAGCTAAAAAAATGCATTGCTCTGGTAAACATCATTTGGGAAATATTTGAAAGGAAAAAAAATTTCAAAGGAGGGCTAATAATTTTGGCTTTCACTGTATATACAGTCGTGGCCAAAAGTTTTGAGAATAACATAAATATTGGAAATTGGAAAAGTTGCTGCTTAAGTTTATATAATAGCAATTTGCATATACTCCAGAATGTTATGAAGAGTGATCAGATGAATTGCATAGTCCTTCTTTGGCATGAAAATGAATTTAATCCTGAAAAAAACTTTCCACTGCATTTCATTGCTGTCATTAAAGGACCTGCTGAGATCATTTCAGTAATCGTCTTGTTAACTCAGGTGAGAATGTTGACAAGCACAAGGCTGGAGATCATTATGTCAGGCTAATTGGGTAAGAATGGCAGACTTGACATGTTAAAAGGAGGGTGATGCTTGAAATCATTGTTCTTCCATTGTTAACCATGGTGATCTGCAAAGAAACGCGTGCAGCCATCATTGCATTGCATAAAAATGGCTTCACAGGCAAGGATATTGTGGCTACTAAGATTGCACCTAAATCAACAATTTATA
>CAIGQW010000952.1:2615180-2625459 GCA_903798125.1 Danio choprae
TTTTTTAAATCAGTTTCAGAAATGTATAACTTTTTTTGAAAATCACAGTTGTTCTGCTTTTTACTGTATTTTTCATAAAAGAGCCTTTTTAAAAATGTTTTTAACTCACAGCAGTGTCTGAAGGGCTCCCAGCCTCGAGAGGGCAGGTAGGGTTTTGCCATAGGTTGCTGAAGCAGGCACACAATTGCATTATCCACTTGATGAAAGACACGTAGTGACAGCAGCTTCTGATGCAGCTCCTCTGAGAGACTGTATTCCTCTGAACGAATCAAGTCTCGAATCAAGTCGAAGTCTTGTTTTAGCTGAAGAGCTCCCTGAATACTGCAGTGAATGAAGAACTGATGTAAACAAACAGTGAACAGAGGAACAGATTATCATCCACTGAACTCCACTTTTCCAACCTGAACTTGATCTTCTGTTTGAGGATGTGCTCCATCCAGGCCTCCATGAAGGCAGTCATGGCCTCAGTGAGAGCAGGAATTCGAGCATTATCTGGCAGAGGCTGAACACCCTCCAGAATCTGACCGATCACACTCTGAACCGCACATGCTGCATAATCACTAGGACTGCTGGGCAACTCTGACAACACAATTTTAAGCATATTTAGAAGGACTGAGCATTCTATAAGCAATATTGTATCCTAGTGTACATTTTTGTTCACTGCGTCTGTACCAGTTTTGTGATTGATCCTCCAGTGCCTTGCTGATGGCATGGTTTGCTCAAAGATTTCCGATGACATTTTCTTGCAGTCCATAGAAAAGATCCTCAGAACAAGATCAGAAAAAGCCTGCAGAGTAAGAATTTTTTATTAAACAAGGCATATTGTAAAAGTGCTCATATCATTCATTATTTTATTGTTTCCAGGTTGTTATTAAATATTCACTGTTAAACTTAAAGGTTTTGTACCAGGATTTAATTTGCTGTTGTTGTCTATTCATGTGATGAATAGACATCTATTCATGTGATGACAAAGCAAAAATCTCAGCAATCCTTTCTTCAGTCTTCTGTCCCACATGATCCTTCAGAAACCATTCTAATATGCTGATATGCTGCTCAAGAAACATTCATTCATGTATTTTCCTTCGGCTTGGTCCCTTATTTATCAGGGGTCGCCACAGCGGAACGAACTGCCAACTATTCCAGCATATGTTTTTATACAGCGGATGCCCTTTCAGCCGCAACCCAGTACTGGGAAACCCCCATACACTCTCACATTCACGCACGCACGCACGCACGCACGTGCACACGCGCACACACGCACACACGCACACACACACACACACACACACACACACAACCTCTGGCCAATTTAGTTAATCCAATTCACCAATAGCGAATGTCTTTGGACTATGGGGCAAAACCGGAGCACCTGACGGAAACAAACCCACGCAAACATCGGGAGAACATGCAAACTTCACACAGAAATGCCAACTGGCCCAGCTGGAACTCCAACCAGCAACCTTTTTGCTGCAAGGCGACACACTGCTAACCACTGAGCCACCATGCTGCCATTTCTTCTTCTTCTTCTTCTTCTTATTATTATTATTATTATTATTATTATTATTAAAGTTGAAAACTGTTGTGCTGATTATTATTTTCAGGGAAATCATGTTAATTATTTTTAGGATTTGTTGATGAAGAGAAAGATCACAAGAACTGCACGTGAAATAAAATCTGTGGCACTTTTGATCAAACCAATTAATGCTTGCAGAAGAAAATAAAGAAAAAATATTTTTTAAATTGTAGTTTAATTCAAATGTTTCCATTTCATATCACACCAAGGAAGAGTTATGCAAAAATTTAATTTCTATCCTCACCTTCACGTCTTTGCAAACCTGTATGACTTCTATAGGTATAGCAATTAAGAAGATCTGCATAAGACACCAAATTATTTTGGTCACTAATGACCTTATTTTAAGAACAAAAATATCCATATATCAAAACATCATCATCATCATCATCTTTTTTGAGGGATGGAAAAGAAAAAAAAGTCACACACAGGTTTGAAATTACATGAAGGTGAGTAATTGATGACAAAATGTACATTTTTGGGTAAACATCCCATTAAGAAGTTATGCAAGCAATGTATATTAATGCTAGAATTTCTCACTTGTAGGTCTGTGAGTGCCTGAGAGAGTGAATCTGTCTGCTGAACTATCATAGGGTGAACGGAGTCTCTGATGACGGCTTGGGTAAAGTGAACCAGGCTTTCAACTGAGTCCTTGAGATCCTTATAACAAGATAAACAAAGGTTAGATTAAAATATGAACGAAAAGATTCTTAGAGGTGATTTTCAGCTTTACCTTCAGATCTCCTTGTGTGACCAGCAGAAACTTAGTAAGTGACCAGGAGGCCAGAAACTGGTAGGCTTTACTCATAACCCAAATAGTAGAGGAGTGGACAGTGGCGACAGACCTACACAGCAATGCCATATGATTTCCCTTAAGGCTCTTGGATTCACTGTCACCTAGTCAAACACATAACAAGTATATTTTAGTGCCAACATGATGAGGATAATTGATCTTATGTGCCTTGATCATTGTCCAAAATAGTAATATATAAATGACTGGTGCGTGCGTTTGGCAAAACAAAAATACTAATATTATTATATGAAAAAACCTTCCATTACATGCATTTTCACAACTGATTATGTTTCTGTTATTACTTTTAATTTGTTAAATGAATATCTATCAATGATGCATTTAATTAGGCGACCTTACAGACTTTTAATCAAATCAAATCAACTTTCTATTCATTAAAGAGGGGTTTTAAAGCCATTTCATGCATTCAGAGTTATTTATGTTAAAAGGTTAGACTCTTGCTTAAACATGGCTCAAGTTTCGATAAATTATTTGGAAGTAAGACAGACTATTCTTTATTTTACTTCCGGTTCGTAACTTTGCGAAATCATTTTTCAAGCCCGGCTTTTAGTTACATATCCAAAACCCGGTGTGTGACCAATGTGAGATTCACCGCCGACAAGCCACAGCCCCATGCACTGCAGACAAGATTAGAGCTGGATTAGGCACTCAAGATAAATATGAGTTTGGACAAAGTGAAAATGATACATTCCCTTTAATAACTATTGACTATTGTTAATAGTTTGCTCTAAATCGTAAATTAGGCACAATATCACAAAATCGTGAATTTTAAAGTTTAACATTTAAGTATCTTCAAGTTATGGTTTACCACAGACCTTATTTTACTCATTAATTGAACATTCCTTTAGTAAAAACCAAAATGAAACTCTTGATGGAACAGGGTAATTATTCTGGATTCTGATATAATTTCACTGTATTCGGCTTAGCCAAGAAAAGATTTTTAAACAGATTAAAAAAGAAACATATGTTACTAACCCTTAAGAACAAAAGAAACGTGTTTTCAGGTGATTCAAAAACAGTGGTATTTATAAAAATATGACAAAGCCTATCTAAATATCTGTTATACTGAAGATGGCAAAAGTGTAAAGCTGAGTACCTGACTCTATGTCTGGGTGTTGCAGTAGCTGAAGAACTGTATGGAGAGGCAGGAAGCGCTGAAGAATGAGATCCATGGTGGCGGTCCTTATTGCACAACTTTCCTGATTAGCTCCAGGGACACATTTCTCTTTCAGTCCTGAGCCCAGCGACAAACACATCACTGCAGAACAACAGGATACATTTAAAATACCAGCAACTCCAACCAGTAATCATTTAGTCATTGTTTGGTTAATGTAACTTACTTTCATCCCACTGAGTGAAGGCAGCAGTAGATAATAAATAAAAGCAAAAATCGCTCAAACTTTCTTTACATTCCTCTGGAATGAGGTCTAGAAAGACATAAAACAAAGAATGTAAAATAATAATAAAAAGTCTAAAAAAAAAACATCTCTTTAATTTTACAATAAAAGTTAATTTAACTTAATTATTACTTGAACTTATATTATTTTATGCTGTGCAATGAAATGTTTTACAATGAATGTGAACACTGAGTGTAGAGTAGTATATAGTTCTTTTCTTATATTCTTGGTTATTGTTATTGTTATATTATCTGTCAATAATAATATGGTTCTCCTAAAATTTCTATCAAACAATTCTGGGAAAATAATGTATCACTGCTAGGGGATAGTTCGCTCAGAAATGAAAATTCTCACATTTAATACTCATACTCGGTTCTAAACTTTTATGAATTTCTTTCTTCTGTACAAAACAAGATATTCTCAAAATTATTGGGAAAAACAACCATTGACATCCATAGTACGAACAAAAATAAAATACTGTGGAAGTCAGTGTTTTCCAACATTCTTCAGAATATCTTCCTTTGTGTTCAACAGAAAAAAGAAACTCAAACAGGTTTGGAACAAGTGGAGGATGAGTAAATGATGACAGAATTATACTTTTTGGCTGAACAATCCCTTTATCAGGAATATTAAGTTGTACAAATTTACTTGACTTTTTTTCAACCTCAAAACATTTAAACAGTAATTGTCACACTATCCACACATAGTACCTTCAATATATGAATGTTTGAGCCACGAGACCAAAAGTAGCAGCATTTCATCATTCCACTGGTTGATGCTTCCCAAGGTGCTGTTATATGGCTGATAATAAAAGTGTCTTACAACTGCTTTACCAAATTCCTTCCACAGAAGGTTCTTATAATTAGAGAAGAGCTTCATGCAAGTGTCAGACTTTCTGAGATCCACTGCAGCAGCATTGTGGGTCCTGGAGCTCACTCTGGGTCTATTTAAAAGCCTCTCCTCTCCTTCACTTGCCCTACGGCATATCACCACTGAGTCCTCAAGATCAACAGTCCTGTCTAATGAAGGCTTTTTGGGAATATGCGGAGCCAGGAGATTTGTTGAGGTCACTAGAACTTGAAAGAGAGTATCGAGACACTCTCTGTCCCGAGAGATAAACAAAGCGAATGGGAGATTCGAGGACCAAAGTTTGTAAAGGGGCTTTTGAGGAGCATCATCAACTGCAGTTTGAGGTTCAAGTTGTACTGTATGTATGTTTATTGTGGGTGAGGATAAAAGTCGACTATTAAGTTTAGCAGGACTTTTGAGTTCCTTGGGGTTATTCGCCAATATGAGATTACTCTGCTGGGAAGCCCATGTGTAAAGTTGCTTGGCTGCTTTCTGTGCTCGACTCTGAGCAAGAATCATCATTAGCTGCTCAACGGGGAATATTGTAAGACCGGTTGCTTTTCGAAGTGTGCTAGATCCCAACTGAGGCCAATCAGAGTTGAGCTTTGAGCTCCCTGTGGACATCTTACTCTGGCTCTTTGTGTCTTCTATGATCTCGTTGTACAGCTCAACCGCACACAGCAAGTCCACCAAGGCATCTCGGGGGACACGGTCTAGCTGGGCAGCAGTGAGAGCCGAAAAAGCAGTGTAGATGCACTGCTCCAGCAACTGCATGGCTTGGAAGGCCAGCAGACATAGAGTTTGCCGCATGGACGAAAGGGTCTCTATGCGGCTGAAGAGGGCACAACGGAGACGAAGGTCAGAGCGTGCTTTGGCCCAGAGCAGATCCCAGTGGCTTGCATGAACCTGCATTTCCTGACACAAAGCTCTAAGGTTAAGATTCCACGTGGAGTTTGGCTGCTCTGTCACTTGGCCCTTGTCAGGCAAGAGCAGTTGAGTCTTCTCCAACACCGAGCCCAGTTGAGCAACAAAGCAGGTGGCCACTTGTGTGCGTCGGGCATATTCGTGGCAGAAGAGCAGCTGGGCTCTTTGGTCCATCAGGTGTTGGAGTTGGCAGTAATGCTGGCAAAAGGCTGCAGCCTGAGGATGGTGGTAAAACTCCGTTTCCTCTGAGGAAGAGAGACCCCTGATACAGCCAAACGGTCTGCCTCCTGCAGGATCATGGAGAATGTGGCACTGAGAGCTGAGGCTCTGCAGAGTTTCTTCAAGACGCTGTGTACTTCTGGATGAACAGGAAGTGATGCTCTCGGTCTCAGATTCCCAGCAGCCATCTTTGCTCTTCTGCCTCATGAGCCACTTCAGGCTTGGGTTCAAACGGTTACGAAACAGAGCCTCAGCCCTCTGGAGGGACTTGGTGAATGGACTTTGGTACCAGGAAGCTGGGGAAAAAAAAGAAAAGCAAACAAATGAACAAATAATTGCTTGAAGGTCAAACAGAAAGAATATCTATACAATTTCCAACGTCCTGGGTTTGATTCAAAAGGAATGAATGAACTGATTATATGTATACCTTGAATGCAATGCAAGTGGCTTTGGATGAAATTACTTGTAACTTTACATTTTGGTGAAAAACTGTACTGTTTCAGTAAGGTTTTTGTGATTTCTTTTAAGGCTTTTGTGAGTTTTATCCTGTCTCTGTAATAATTGTGTTGGGTGGTAGGCATTTTTTAAAGCTTCCAAAAGCACCAACATGGGAACAACACGTCTTATGAAGCAGATCAATGTGATCTTGTAACAAAAATATTTAGAAAATATATAAATATAAAATATATATTTCATTTAGAAAGTAAAAATCACAGAATTTAGGCACTTCGCTGACTCGATGTATGATTGATGACGTAAGATGCATTTGTAGTTGAAGAGCAAGAAGAATATACTGTATAACAGGGATGGGCAAACTCTGCAGGACATCGGCCTTCACCGATTTTGCCCAGCCCTGCTGTATAACATTGTACAGCAACACCAAGCCAACTAGTTTTCAGTCATCTTCTGTTATAAACAAACTGTGTGGTAAGTTTCTGCGAGATGTGTCTATTCATGGATCTTCTGCTGTATCTTACATCATGTGTCATACATCAAGTCAGAGGTCAGCCAAAAAGTTGTCCTGAACGCATAGTCAGCAGCCACCAGAAATCAGTGATTTCAGTTAATAATTCAAAAATGACAAATATTTTTGTTCTAAAACACACTGATACGCTTCAAAAGACATGTGTAAACCTGGTGGTGTATGGGTTAGTATTATGACTAATTTGTGATTTTGGAAGTGTCAAAAGATACGCACCATTATACAACATGGAAGGACACAATTTAAAACTACTCTACCTGTGTTTGTCTGAAAGAAGTAAGTCTTATACACCGAAGATAGCTTAAGGGTGGGCAAATCATTTTTGAGCAAACTATTCCTTTAAGAAGTCAGATCTCCTCACAGACAAATCAAAAACATTCTGCAAGACGAGTTGAGAAACACTGCTTTCTGTACTGATGCAGTGATTACATATTTTTGTAGCCCAGTCCAGCATTTAAAGAGTAGCATTGTAACTTTGACAAAAAACACAAAAAGGCTTTTCTCCTGACCTTTGGATTATAGCAGAAAATAAACTGCTATTTTTTGTTGTTGTTTTTTTCACACATTTTGCCAACAAAATAATGAATGAACAAAAAATGTATGATTTATGAAACCTAAACACAACCTAAAAAGAATCATTATTTAAAACCTACAACTTGAGATATATTCATATGAGTTAAGATTAAACTAATTAGGAACAAGAGAAAAAAAGAGATTAAACACCCGTAATAAACACATTTATTACCAACAGACCTTATTTCCAGCATTGAACCAAAAATGTATTTTAAAAATCTTTTGAATTCATAATTATGGTTTAACTGTCATTTATTTCCAGTCATAATGACCTTTGCATTTAAGTGACATCTATTTCTGTAACATTTCTGAAAGTTTAACTTACCATCATATTTCTCATTGGAAGTATATTCATCAGGAAGTACCTCTGAATAGTAACATGACCTCTGTAAAAAGAAAACACACACAAAAAAAAGAAAATCACAGATGAGCAGTGATAAACAGAGGGATTGCATACTGTTTCAAATTTAAATCAATGACAAATCGTAAGCAATACACATTAAGCATGAGGCATTGGGTCTGACCTGTCCATTATCACAATGTTGAATATCAGGACTTTCAGCAGGAGAACAGTCTGTTTTATCTGTTTGAAATGTCAGAATACAAGCAAATGTTTAAACTTCAATGCTATTGGTTTCTACTTATCAAGCTTAATAATTTTACCATATGCTCCCTAACATATACTGACATCACCTGTCAAAAAAGTTGGACGCAGCTTAACCTTTAAAAATTGAAATTTTTTAAACTTATTTTTTAATGTAAAATTATTCGTTAATATTTTTTATGGTTAATTTTTAATGGTTTAATGGTTAATATTTTTAACACAAGTGTTTACTCTTACAATTGTGTTCTTCTCTTTTCTAGAAAGTAATTATTTGAAAAGGGCAGAAACAGAAATATAGTTGAAAAATTACATTATTGTTTTTCAACTGAACTGATTTTCAAAATTCATTTATTTTATTCATTGAGAATGTACTGATCAAAGCTGAAATCTAAATCGACACTAAGCACATATAACAATATACATATTATATTTTAATTAATTGCAATTCTTTTGAATTTTCTATTCATCATAACATTCTGAAAAAGGGATTTAGATATTTTCATTAAAACAAGAAAAATAATCTGCCAATGGGGTAAGCAAAATAATCTTGTTTTCAATTGAAATAAGTGTTTGTTTGTTTTTACTTACCCCATTGCCAGATTATTTTGTTTGTTTTAAGAAAAAAAACACTTAAATTTCAAATATTTATTTCTTAAAATGCTTCTTGATATAAGAACTTTTTGATATTTGGACTAGAAAGAATACAAAAATAAGCGTTTTTGTTGTTTGTTATATGTAGAAAATTTGATTCTGGCAAGTTACAAACAACCTTGAGAAGAATTAGTGACACTGTGCCAGTATCCTGAATTAAAGACAATAAGACACAGGATACAGAGATTAAAAGGTGAAGGTGGAACCTGGCACTGCTTGTTTGTGTGTGTTTGTTTTGCTGTCAGTCTGTCCCTCCTGAGAACTGCCTGAAGAGTGAGCCATATTTTTCACCTCTAGCAGATAACATATCGTCTAGACAGACACATCAAAAAACAAAAACAAAAGAACATTATCTTCACAGAAATAGACTTGTTTTGGTTTAGCAAAATGACAGTAAATCTAAATGTGTACCTGTTCGACTTAAAGGAAACATAAACTGGATGTTTCATCTCAAGTACGCGTCTAGTCTTTGAAATAAAGTGACAAATTTAAAAAATTTTTAGCAAGAATGTTTGAAAACAGCCTTGAAACGTAAATATTATTCAAGTAACTTACAACCAGCACTTACCTATGACCAAAACCACACGAAAATCGTCCAGGTGGTGATTTAATCCAGTGTTTTAGTTTAAAGTTCAGCCCTGTGTCTGTATCCTCCATCATTACACCAATGCTAACAGGCTAACTGTTGTTGACAATCTAGTGCTCGTGAATATCCCGCTAATAATAACACGACGCATCCGTACGCATGATAACCCTTCAGTTCAATTCCTATTATTGGAAGACGCCTATTTTGAGGGGTATGTTGGTGGCAACAGGTTAGTTAATCCTGGGTTAAGCACATCCGCCAGAATTAACGTAGCATGAGGAGAAAGGAGCCAATGAGAGAAAAGAGCTCCGAGTCCGGCTGTGTCTCAATCCTTTAGTGGGCTCCCTAGAGAGAAGAAATGGCGTTTTACCACTGTGAAGTTAAAACACAATGTATTTGTTTATGGTTGTGCCTTAATAAGAAAATATTGCATTCGGATGAAATTCTCATGAAAATAAATCCATGTCATTGTTCAATACGATTTTTGATATTTTTTTTAAGATAGGTAGTCATAATTGTCAAATATATTTTTTACAAAAATATATCTGTTGCTGCTATTTGAAATAACCATTTTAATAAAAGCCCCATTTTAATGAATGCTATACCTAAGAAATGTTATCTCGTCTTTATTAAATCCTTAAAGTGTTGCTTGAGAAACATTACAGTATTGAGTAGTCTTTAAATAAAACTTAAGCAATATTTGAATAGCAAAATTATTATTTCCTCCAATTTGTTTTGTTTCAGTTAAATTAGATTAAAAAAAATAAGCTCAAATAAATCCACATTTTTTTCACTTCAATCTTTATAGTAAAATTCTTCAGTCTGTTTGTAATTCCTCAATACTGTCTAAAGAAAAGACTGAAGGCAATGGTTCATTAACCAAAACAGCAAATACCAGCTCATTTTCATGATTTGCAGGAAAACAGACTTTGTGTAATATTATGAAGTATAATTATAAATTTCCTATCCACATATGTTGTGATCCCACATTTGAGATGGTAGTTTACAAAGTTTTAATTATTTGTAATTAAGACTTTATATTTGAATAGAAAGTCTATAATTTTATATCTATCTATCTATACACATGTATGTATATATACACATGTATGTATA
>CAIGQW010000952.1:2630459-2643218 GCA_903798125.1 Danio choprae
TACAGGTGAATTGGGTAAGCTAAATTGTCCGTAGTGTATGTGTGTGAATGAGTGTGTATGGATGTTTCCCAGTGATGGGTTGCAGCTGGAAGGGCATCTGATGCGTAAAACATATGCTGGATAAATTGGTGGTTCATTCAGCTGTGGCGACCCCTGATTAATAAAGGGACTAAGCCGAAAAGAAAATGAATGAATGAATGAATAGTCTAATATGCTTTAATCAGATAAGCTGTATCAATGCAATATTCCTTGAAACTAACTACTGAACACTGATAGTTCACACAAAACTAAACATTCTGTCATAGTACTCATCCTTTACTTGTTCAAAACCTGTTTGAGTTTTTTTCATCTGTTAAACACAAAAGTAAGTGTGTTGAAGAAACAACCACTGACTTTCATTCATTCATTTTTCTTAGACTTAGTCCCTTATTTATCAAGGGTAGCCACAGCGGAATGAACAGCTAACTTATCCAGCATATGTTTCATGCAGCAGATGCCCTTACAGCTGCAACCCAGTACAGGGAAACACCCATACACTCACATTCACACACCCACTCATAGTGCATATTGTGTCATACACTATGGCCAATTTTGTTTACTGGGGGAAACTGAAGCACCCACAAGAACATGCAAACTCCACACAGAAATGCCAACTGCCCCAGCCAGGACTCAAACCAGCGACATTCTTGCTGTGCCATATGGAAATCAGTGGTTACAAGTTTTCAGCTTTCTTCTCAATAACTTCTTTTGTGTTCAACGGAATAAAGAAACCATAAAAGTGATTATGGAACCACTTGATGGTTAGTGAGTAAATTTCGGGTGATCGTTTTAAGGTTCTGTTGGCAAATGGCCCAGATCAATCACAATAAGTTCATGAATTTATCAGGATAACAGGATTGATCAATAGAATTTAAGACTCTTGTGTTAAGTAATACTTTTATTATTTATTTATTCTCCCTCATCTCCCACTCCCAAATGGTTTACTTTCCAACCATTATGCGCTCCACACTCCTGTCCAGTAGGTGGCGGGAATACACCATTCAAGAAGAAGAGACCCACAAAACTAATGGCCTTACAGCTGCAGCAGTATACATTACACATAACACAGTTAAAGACTATAAAGTGCATCCAAACACACTTTACTATGAGGTGGACTAAGAATAATTGCAGGACTTATGACGGGTGTTTCTTCCATCATAACCGGGGCTTTTGACCCATAAAATAAAGTTATATGGACAAACTCTTATGTCTCTGCAGTCTGAACACAAACTGCTTCCTTCATCACTACAAACAGTACATTTGTGAGCTTAATGTAGTCAGAAATAACAGCACTCATTTTATTTATGTTTATTGTCTTATAAAGCATCTATATTTTGTGGCAGAAAATCCACTGCAAACACATCAGTGCATGCGTAAACTGAATCATAAACAAGTTTGTTATTCTGTCCGACCACGATCAATGGATCAAGACAGGACAAACTTTCAAGGTAGCCCTTAAGACTTAATTTAAAATGAAGCGAAATAAAGTTATTTAAAGATTTCCGTAAAAGGATAGTTAACCGTTACTTCTTTTATTCTGTTGAACACAAAAAAAAAAAAAACTGAAGAAAGCTGGAAACCTGTAACCATTGACCTCCATGGTCCATAACAGAATAAAGAACGTATGAAGGTTTGGAACCACTTGAGGGTGAGTAAAATTTCATCTTTGGGTGGCCTTGGTCTTTTTTGGTCATATTATGAGTACCATGAGTGATAGTCAATTATTCAGACTCATTGTGCTGATTGTGGAAAAACCCAGACATGCACAAAATAACTGATCAAAAAGTCTGAATATGAAATGGCAAAAACTAATTAAAATAAGCATGGTTTTGCTTCACTAACCGTTGCTGAACCACAACAGCTTATTTGTGAAACTGGTTATACAAATCAGTACAAATACATTAATTAAACAAGTAAACATTTATTACACTTCTAAACTAACAAACCATCCTAATTACCCTACAGACCAATAAACAGAAATATTAAATGTGAAGTTAAATACAGTAATACACAAATGTGAAAAAAAAAATTATATATATAAAAATGTAGAATATATGGAAAATTAAAAAAAACAAACTTTAAATTGCAATTAATATTATATCTCTTTACATTTGTGTTTTACATTTGTGTATTTTTATATTTGCAATACTTGGCATTCCATTAGAGATGCAAGAATAAAGTGTTTACATTTTTTAAAACTACTGCATGTCCCAATACTCAATTTTGCAGTACACACTTGTCCACTTACGGTAGTGTTGCCAACAATTTTGGGAGGTTACTTAAAGAATGTTAAGATTTAATACATAGAATTTCACAGTACATAAACAGTAAATGTAACAGTTATGTAGGCTGTTCTTAACTTTAAGTATTGCCTTAATCTTTTATTTTTCAGAGTTAACCTGGTTGCAGATTAATGCCAAAATCCTTAATATTTAGTATTAAATCATTTGACAAAAGTGAGCAGGTTTTTATACTCATTTATTAACAAACATTCATTCATATAGCATTTAGATCTTTTGGAAAAACAGTCAAAGTTCAGCTCTGGTGTTCCATCTTATGTTAAGATAACAAAAGAGGGTTGAGTAACAACCTCAATTCTCTGCATGCGTGTACAAGCGGTAGAACAGAGCAAACCCTTGACTTTGACAAAGAATTTACACTAAGTAAGTGGAATAAAGGTATATTGCAGCGGTTCCTTTCACACTGAACAGTTCAAGGGAGAAGATCTTCATTCTGGTTGATCTTTAACACCTTTCCTACAACCACAGAAAGAACAGTCAAACACAGATCATGACATTAATAAATGGTAAAAATGTAGCAGGCTTCTTTGTCAGATTTTTGTAGAACATGGCAACAAAAATCAGTGCCAACCCTGCATTTAATATTCCAAAATTAAAAAGACATCACAACAGAGAAATGCTTCTGCTATAATGGTATCATCTTGGATCACAATACACAATGACTGGGGGACGAGAACAGAAAAAAAAATACATTTACCTGAGCTAGGATCATCTCAACAGGCATTCCACCTCCTTGAATTACCTCTCAATTCAACTGGCCATTAGATTGAGGTACTCTGGAGTCTTGTGTAACCTGTAAGACAATCTTCATTAGAAACAAACGAATATGCAGTACCAGTAGCCAATTGAATTGTGTTTGCCTCCAGACTAGGCCTGCCTCATTTTGTGAGCACAGGCCACTCTCAGAAGACATAGCATAACCAGCGCCGCACAGCAGGATTCACTAAAACAGCCAAACCTGATGGAGCAAAAATGGCAGTGCCTTTCTCTTCCAGCAGAGTAACACTAGCTCAGGCATGGTCTGGCCTGCACAGCTGACTGCCGCTGGGCTTTCAATACACAAAAAAATAGCATACTTACATTACAGCAGCCGAAGGACCTCCATCATCAGGAATAAACAAGCCAGTCAGCCATCTAAAACGAAAAGCCAAAAACTATCAAACTGCCTTTAAATTTTTTTTTGCAATTTTTAGTGTTCACTATACAGTTATCAAGCAAAATATAAATAGGACATGTTCCTAACTTTAAATAATGTAATTCTGATAGGACCAGCCACATGGGAGTATAGAAGGAAACAACCACGTGTCGAAACAAACGTGCAACGTTAAAGCCAACCATTTACAAGCAGTGAAATTAACTACCTAATAGAAGCTCTTATGTACCTACAATGTCTGCGATAATTAAAGACGATATATGTTACCTTCTTGTAACCTCCCGGGTTTCTCATGTTCATTTGTTCCGTCCATCTTCCGAATAGACATTGCAAAATGAGAGAATTCGAGAAGGGAACACCACGCTTTTATAGGTACAACGGCAAACCATCGAAGAAGAGTGACCGTGACGTCCGGTGACATCACGTGGCCACATCTTATTTGTGAGTGAATTGATTCATCTCGAAAATTTATTCAAATCGATTCGCAAAGCAATCCTGATATACTACAAGAAATGATTTATATAATCTAAGAAGAGATTAAGTGATAATAATGTATTTATAAGTGTACATTTATTATAAACAAACAGTCTATGGCAAGCCGTGTTGACATTTATTTGATAACCCTTACTACTATCTATTTTCATGTTACTACTTATTTGTTAGATACTAGTATCGTTTCCATTAAGTACTAGTACTTATTCATTAGATACTTGTGCTTATCTTGGTGCTTATTCATTAGATATACTAGTGTCTATTCTTTAGATACTAGTGCTTTTTTTAAAATATACTAGTGCTTACTCCTTCTTTTATCAGATGCTAATACTCATTCATTAGATACTAGTACCTATTAAATAGACAATAGTACTTATTCATTAGGTACTAGTATATCATTAGATTCTTGTCTATTCAATAGGTACTAGTATCTATTAATTAAGTACTATAAACAGATACTAATATCTATTAATTAGGTACTAGTATCTAATTAATAAGTACTACTACCCAATAAAAATATGTACTAGTCCCAACTGGAATACTAGTCAAAACTGAATAGTTGATATCACAATGACAGATCCCTATAGAAATCAATGGAAAAAAATAAATAAATGTGTTAGTAACTACAGAATAGATCACTATTAAATTAAGTATTAGTATCTAATAAATAAGAACTAGTATCTATTTTATAAGTACTAATATCTAATGATAAGTACTTATACCTATTAAACAGATACTATTATCTAATGAATAAGAACTAGTACCTAACTACCTAAGTACCACTATCTAAAACATAAGTACTAGTACTTAATGGAAAAGATACTAGTATCTAAAAATATACTATTAACATGAAAATAGATACTAGTATGGGTTAAAAAATTAAATACCAAACTTGCCATAGCAGTGACGCTGTTAAATACCGTTTAGAGTTAGGCATGAGATGAGACAATAGATGGCGCTGTAGGCTACTATTATATTCGATTGGGGTTGTACTGATAGGATGAAACTGAAAAAGGTAGCAACAGATATGTTATCAAATTTAGTAAATTTTTTATCTGCCAAAAAAAACCTTATCTTGAAAGGAAAACATTTTAGCAAAGGAACATTTTAGCAACCATCCAGGACAACTAGCATAGCCTACAGATTAAGGCCTATCTTCTTTTATTTTCTTCTTTCCATGTAGTGCATATTAAAAGTGAGACTTTTTTTTGCATTTTCAACTGAAAGGTAACAACATTGTCTTTTTGCTATTTAAAAATAAAAAGTATATGGTTCATTCTACAAATGTCAGTTTTTCTGTCCATAGACTTGACAACAGAAATATTACACTTGAAAAACAATTACACCCTATGTCATCCTTTGCTAAGCAATTGTTAAAACATTCGTTCATTCATTCATTTTCTTTTCGGCTTAGTCCCTTTATTAATCTGGGGTCGCCACAGCGAAATGAACCGCCAACTTATCCAGCATATGTTTTTACGCAGCGGATGCCCTTCCAGCTGCAACCCATCACTGGGAAACATCCATACACACTCATCCACTATGGACAATTTAGCTTACTCAATTCACCTATAGCGCATATCTTTGGAATTGTGGGGGAAACCGGACGAAAGCTACGCGAACACGGGGAGAACATACAAACTCCACACAGAAATGCCAACTGACCTAGCCGGGGCTCGAACCAGTGACCTTCTTGCTGTGAGGCGATTGTGCTATCCACTGCGCCACCGTGCTGCCCCCAATTGTTAAAACAACACTAAACTATAAATAGAACCTAATTTAAGTAAAATATAAAGATCATTAAGCTGTCATGTGTGCTTTCATGAAGTCAAAAGGTTATTGATTAATGTGGTTTAAAGTTTAAAAATGTTAGAAAAAGAAATAGATTTTTTGTAATTTTTAGCCATACAAAAAGAGGATGTTTCTGTAGAATTACCCATTTAGGGTTCTATGTAAGGTTGACAGTCTTAGTGTGATTTGATGAACTTAATTATTAGTAAAAATCCTGTTTGTTTATGATAATCAAAGGTGGTTTTCTAAGAAACCTCGGACTCTTAATTATATTGTTAGAATATGCAAGACAGTACAGCATTTGTATTGCTGTATTCCACAATGCAGTTCACATGACTTAACCTTCCAAATTAGAGAAAGCCAGCTGACACCATGAAGGTTGTCATAGTAATGTGACGTGCACCAGGAATTCACTTCAGTCACTTTTAGTGACACGTTGAGCAAAACAACATATTGGACATGCTTAACTTGAGCCTCACATCTGACGCCTGAAGGCCTATTATATTCCAGTTGTGACTAGACAGATGGATCAAACCAGCAACACACAATGAATGGCATGAAGGTGCATGGATACACAGACAACAGCCGTTTATTGCCTTCCCCAAGAGTTCTGGCGACATTATGTCCTATAAAAGGATCTTTCCCACTGAGACCCCAAGACCAGCATCTTCCCCCATCCCGTCTCCCACTGTTCCGCTGCGGATTCTTGACCATGCCTGAAGCATCACCATGGCAACGTTTACAAGTTGGGAGTGACTGTGTCAAGAGATGGGGATGAGAGTCTAGGGGCCTTTGAGTGCAACCGAGGGCCACAAAACAATGAGCTGTTAACGAGGACTGGAAGTAAGAGAGATTTTCAGGACCTTCTGGTTCATTTGCCCTCCCTGACCTTCTCATTTTATTGTTGACTGAGAACAATGAGGAATCAAACATGTGGCTGTCACATTACAACCGTCATGAAACAAAAATGAATGCTCTTTCTTTACTGTTGCATTCTCCTTCTTTGTTTATTATATGGTTTTTTTATATTCAGTTTGAACATTCAGAGAGCTTTAGTATGGTAACGAATATGTATATGGCACTGATCATGTGTTTGGTCTTGACAACATACATCTGCTATGCTGCTTTGATTATTGGTGCAGAGCAAGTACTTAGACTTGCTACTGCCAGTATATTCAATATAACACACTGCTGCTGCAAACATAACATACATGAAACCCTCACTGCAGATCTATACACAGGTGGAGGAGGGTATCTGAAAAAGTTGCTGCAGATTGCTAACGCCAATGGCATTGAGGTATTTAAATGAAGAGCAGTAAGCCTATGCAGTAAGCTCATTCGTAGCTGAGGAGACAGTAACCGATCACCTGCGACACATATGAAAGCAGATAGTGTTTATCACCCCAGAGTTAGATGACAGAACTTTTTCTTTAGAATTTTCACTCGCATAAGAAGAATCCTTTTCAAATTACAGTAGATTTATCAGTTTCTTTTCAAGGACAAAATTGGTCCAGATGGAGACATTTTGTAGATTTTGATTCAAATATGCTACATGCAATAATAGACATAGGACATAGGAAAAGTTGTCTCTGGACATAGGAAAAGTTGCTTCATGATGTAGGCACTTTTTTAAAGATCACCCAAGCAGATTTTTATCTGTCATTGTGTAAATTACTGTGTAAATCAATAGGGTAAATCACTTCAGTCACAATAAATCAATTATGGTTGACAACTACAGTTGCCATCACCGCCGTTTTTACAGTGGCATTTATAATGACTTGTGTTTGCTTATGTAAATGCTGCATCCACAATCACAGGTGTTGGTTTGAGTTTTTATAAATGGTTTTAATTTTACATTTTAAAAGGTAATAAATGTCAGGGGGGGAAATGGCTATTGACTTCAGTAAGCGAACTCCCCTTCAACACTGACAAATCCCAGCTGTGACGCTGGTTTACAAATACATTATTTTAAATGATTTCTGTAGCCTTTATGGATCCTTTTCAAAAGACTGCGATGATGCATTTAATCATCAGCTTCTTAAAACATAAATATGAAAACTTTGAGCATTTTTTAAATATGTACGTACATTTATAAAACTATACTTTGTATTTCTCCATCAAATTACTAAAAAATAAACTAGCCAACACTTATGGGAGGTGTTTCTAATCTAGAGTTGATGTCATTAAATTTACCCAACTATGACTTCCACTGTTAAGAATCCCGAAAATGTGAAAAGGCTCTATTATAATAACCAGACTTAATTTACTGTTAAATAACGATTTGCTAAAAAAAAAAAAATAAATAAAAAAAAATAAATAAATAAATAAATAAATAAAAAAAAGCTGTAGCCTGAAAATATTAGTACCAGAAGCATCAGACTGAAAGTCTAAAGCACAGTCTAACACAGATTTACAGAACCAGTAACAATTCATTCTTTATTTCAAAATCTCCTTATTTACAATATACAAATATTACAAAGGACAACTGATTGTTAATTTAACATTTCATTTACACGTAAACACACAAAAGTATTGCAGATTACCACAGAGACTGTTTCTGTCAGCATTAAATCTCTCTTTCATCTGTAAAGTGCATCAATGTGAAAAGAACCCAGCATACAAATAGACATTTATCTCACAACCAAAATTACTTCAACATTTTGCTTTGGGATCTTGAAATATTACATAGAGGATTTTCAGTGACATCAATATTTTGTACCTGCAACAGGGCAAACCAATTTGACCATTGATTCATGTACTACATAACATGAGGTTTCATTCCCATCATTACTTGTTTATAGATTCTAATATTTTAAACAAAACACGAACTGAAAAAAAGTTCTGGCAGGAACTCTTCTAATGTGCGCTGTAACCAGCACAGGGCACTTGAGTGTTCAGAGGTAGAGGTGTAGCGGAAGACAGTGCTGGATCAGACTCTCCCAACAGAGTCCAAACTCAAAGTGACCCGAATCAGTCGAGAACTCTGAAAGTAGCGGTCATTCTGCTCAGATCCATTACAGTGGCCTGCAAAACCATCCATTCTGGGCAGATCAGATGAATGGCTCCTTTATTTAGAGCCATTTTGCGAGGAGACAACAGTTTGAGTTGACCATTCACACAAACAACTTGACGTACACCAATGAAAGTCCATTCTATATATTAACTTAATTGCTTAGGCACAACTTTTCTTAAACCTAAGATTTGACCACTACTCTCGAAATCAGAATTAGAATGGGAATTATCTCCATGAGGGTTGAGGGGTCGCTCTGGGAATTTTGAGGCCTGGGATTCTGGTGCCAGGGCTCTTGGCTTTGGCTGCACTTATGATGGCCGTGCGGATTGTCTTTGCAGTCGTAGCAGTGGTTGGACTATGTATGGTGTGGGAGGTCTGGGATTCAGAGTTGGGTGCTAATCGTTTGGGAACACGAAGTGGAGAGCCCCTCACGAACTGCTCGCGACCCTTGTCCTTGACCTGGTTCAGCTTCTCAGCAGCAATGCCTTTTTGTTTGCCTATATCAGCTTGGGTGTTTACCTTCTGCCGGTTAGGTTTAAGGTCATTTTGTCCACCAGCAAAGCGTGTCATTAGCGATGTGCGTATTGACGTGGGGCGTACAGGCGAAGCTCGAGATACGTGACTAGCTAATAAAGCATCCGCAGGAGTTGGTTCTGCCTTTGTGCGCACTCTTGGAATTCCACTGCTATTGGAGGGTCCTCCTCGGGGCACAAGAAGTCTTTTGGTTGGTCCTCGAGTGGGTGATTTAACCAGACGGAAATCATCCTTCGTATGTGGCAAGCAAGCACCTTCTCGCTCCTCAGCTTCCCGCTCTTTTTTCCATTTGGAGCAGTGATTGGTGGCTGGCCGTGTCACAGTTGGCGAAAGGTTCTCATAGGAGCGTAGGCCCCTCACAAGTGTGTGGCACTCCAGCGTCTCTCCAACCCGGTAAACATTTTCTCTTTCCGGGCTACTAGTCTCCTGCGCGAGAGGTGGACTAGCTTCAGGAGGGGAGGACGTGCTCTTCCACGTCTCTCCCTCCAGATTGGTGACCCTTTCGAATTTTGTCGATGGCGTTACTCCCTTTTGAGACAAACACTCTTTGCCATTCACACAATTCTTCTTCTCAGAATCCTCCGAGCCATCTGTTGCCATCTGCGTCAGCCTTTCAGAGGTGTGTTGAACCGGTTTCTCAACTTTCAAAACTTTGTTAGGGGATAGTCCTGTGAGAGGCAAGACATTCACTGCCCCCTGCTGATGTGATGCGATACTTGTTTTTCCTAAAGCAACAAAAGCATTATCACTGGGGACAGTCCTTGTATTCAATACAGAATGGCTTTTCATGGTGTTTGGTGGAGTCGTTGTATCTCGTTGAAGGCCACACATAGAATCTGTGATTAAACACAGAGATTGTTTGACCATTTTCATCCCTTGTTCGTTGCCCACAGACTTGCCCTCATTCTTTTGTAACGAATGTCTTTTAAGCTCCGAGTCTCTACTTGATCTTTCAGGATGAAGGTTTGAGTCTGGGTGGTGTTGGCTGTCAGATTTCAGATTTCTCTCCTCGGAGCGCTGGAAGTACTGCGAGAGCCTACGCAAGCTGCGGCGGCTCCCGGTGTAACTTAAACTCCTCTGCAGTGCATGCTCCAGGTCATCAGAGTCACGTTCTGCTTCCAGACCGGTGCAGAGAGCCAGAGAACGACGCTTCTCCACATTCTCACGCTCACGAGCCACACGACGCTGCTCTTGTAACTCCCTTTCTGTGTTCTCCTAAAAACAAATATGAAGCAATTTTTTAGAAGAAAATTTCCAGAAATCAGATTTAGGTAACCAATTTAAAATAAACATACAGATTTGTGCTAGGGCTATTGCTGTTATCCTGGGTGGCTTGGCAGTATTATATGTGGTATTATCACCTATTTTATTACTACTTTTATACTTATACTTTACTACTACTTTTTAGTACTCAATAAGCTCTATTGTATACTATACTGTTGCTTTTTAAAATGTGACAAAAAGCCCTTTAAAAATACAATTCTATGTGTGTCAAAATTTTATTTGTGTTAAACAAGAGAAGCACATTTAGGTTTAAATAAATTCACAGAATACAGATAAAAATGTAAAGGCCTTGCTGACAGGAAACATTTTAATGATTTTTTTTTATAATAATACTATAATTAGTTTTTAACTTGACAATTTTTTACTTTTATTTAATGTTTGCAGTCAGTATGAGCATTTCTAAGAGTTAACAACTTATATATGCACAGTCTGCCAAAACACGTGGCTATGCAGGGTGAAAACAATTTTACTAATTTGTTTACAATCAAGAATATGAAGATAGTCTGAAGACGCGTGAAACACCAACCTCAAGAATACCTAAAGTTTAGAATACTAACTCCCAATGCATTTGCTATTTACGTTTAATTAAGTAATGGACAGAACTGACAGAGGCAGTGACAAAAAAAAAAAAAAAAAAAAAAAAGGCATTTGATATAATATGCTCGTCGTACTACAATTTCCTGACAGCTCTAATTTGTACACTTAAAATATTAGGAAAGAGACCTCTTCAAACCTCAAAATACTCAAGTATTAACATGTGCAAGTACATAGTGCATAATACCACATATAGTACTGTAGGTGGATATTGGTTAACACATTTGTTAGCCTATAACATGTACTTGCTGTTTTTAATGTCATTACCTATAATAAGTTTTTTACTCAGTTTTACACTATTAATACAGTACATGAAACATTTAAAATGTAACTTCTGAACGACTGCTTGGATGAAAAAGTAGTTATTTTTTGAAGAAAAAAGAAATGTAAAAAAGACCAATAAACGTAGTGCTGATGATAAGGCCACTCACCCGTACAGCTCTTTGGAATCTGTGACAGAAACAGTGGAAGACATGACAGGCTTCCTCCAGTTTAAAGGTCTTGTCATCTTCACAGAAGAACTCCACGAGGGCTTCACTGCTCTTCTGTAAGCTTTTCAGCTCATCCTGAGCTTCCTTCAGCCGCACCTCTGCAACCTGAACAAAGAAATGATCTGAATACTGAACAACCGTTTCAACATCTGTGAACATGATCTGGACAGATACATACCTCGAGAAATGTTCTTGTCTGCTGCTCTATTTCAGCATCTGCCTGAGCTCTGACTCTGAGATCAGCTACTCTGCTTTGTAGACGAGAAAAATCTTCTACCACAGACTCTTCTGACAACCTGACCAGAGATAGAGAGAGTGTACAGTTTACAGCCATATCACATAATATACAAACAGTATATAAAATAGCACTTTTCTATAATACACAGGTTTAGTAGAAACAAAGAAAATAATAATAATAAATAATACATAATATAAGATGAAGATCTAAAAGTATGTTATTACAAAATTGATATTTTGGAATAAATTAAGTAAATCTCCAAAAATAGGTCTAGCGTGTCCATAACAATCATGTCTTAAATTAAAAGAATAATACAATTTTCCCTAAATTATTTTTAATGGTGGTTTTGAATTTAAAAAAAGTCACAATAACAGGTACTTCAATGTATAACACTTCATAATGTACAGCTACAAGATTTCTTTATTGTCTTATAAAAAGGATAGTTTACCCAAAAATGAAAATTTACTCAATTGATTCCAAACCTTTAACAGAAGAAATGAATTCAAAAAGGTTTGGAAGTCAAGGGTGAGTAAATATCACAATTTTCAGTTTTGGGTGAACTATCAGATGACAACAATGCTAATAAAAGGTCACACTAAATGTAACTTTTTTTTTTTCCCAACCTTGAAGCTGGACTGACATGACTTAAGCGACTGGAAAACATCAGCAAGTCTTTATCCTTCTTCACAACTTCCTATAGTGAGAAAAAAAAAATTGCATTGTATTATAAACTATACAAAACTGATCTATAATCCTTCAGACTGACCACAGCTCTTACATTTACTATACTACACACACACACACACACACACACACACACACACACACAC
>CAIGQW010000952.1:2658218-2677362 GCA_903798125.1 Danio choprae
AGGCCCGTGTTAACTTATCTCACTGTCATATTGTATTTCAAATGCGTGTGCACTTTTCACATTGAGATTATTAAAATTCTTCTCAGTCTTCCATATAAATGTGACCCATACTGCCACCGTATATGATCAAACAATCAAAATGTGAAATAGCAGAAACAAAACAAGTTCCTAATTTTAGAGGTGGGAAACGAGCGTACGTGAGTTGGGTCGTGTAAACCCTTATTACTCGTGCTGGTGTATTCCGGCAACACACATTCATTTGAGCCCCCTCTGTTGTGTCCATATCAACCTCATTACACTGCTTGCCCAGTACTGCAATGCCAGCTGATGATGTCATCCTCATGGAGCTGTTGGCAAGATGCCTTGTATAGCAGGATATATTTAAGAGGGGCTGGCTTGACCCTTTGAAATGAAGGCCCGGAAGATTAACGCTCCCATCAGAAACTCCATCCATCCCAGCGTTAAAAAACTGGAAGACCCTTTTTAGCCCATCTCAACTCTGGTGGGTCCTCTGTGTTTAAAACTGAATGGGAGACATGCTGGGTCTGGGAGGCAGGCATTAGAGGGACTGCTTTGGGATTAACCCTCCATTATTTTCACCCTTTCCCCCTGCCTCCAGGGTCTGCGGTTCGCCAGTCTTTCCTCGGGCCTTTCTATTCAGCAGCACTAAACTGTCGCATAACAATGCAGCTATAGCCATACCTTCTGCACGGACTGCTAAGATGTTGGTTAAACAAGACGCTGTTGCAACTTTGGCAGACTGATATCCGCTTTCTGCTTGATCCTGAATTTCCAGAAACATCACCTTTGCGGATATCAGATGACAAAGCAACAATAAAGCAAGCTGCTGTTCACCTGCATCCATTCAGTATAGAAAAGTTCACTAAAAAATGTAAATTGCGTCATCGTTTTTACAGCCTTTTTCTTTTTGGTGAAACACAAAAGCTTACAAATAATGAAAGCAAAGGGACTAGGTGCTCAAAAAAAAAAAAAAAAAAAAATATATATATATATATATATATATATATATATATATATATATATAAAAAAACACACACACAACAAGTAGTCCATACAATGTGTGGGCTATATTACAAGTGTTCTGCACTACAAAAAGAGATTAAATCTGTTGCCTTAACATTATTGAGTAAATGAAATATGGTCGTAATTTAAAAAGTCAACTTAACAGTTACAAGTTATGGGTTTACTCAAAGTTTTAATTAAGTTTAGTTTAAATAAGTCAATTTGTTGCTTTTAAGGTAACAGGTTTTCTCACTTTGTTTTAAAGTAAAGTAACTAATAGCTTTTTACAGTGTGAAGCCATAAGATAGCAATATTTGACTACATTCCACTGGACATCCAAGCATCTAAATAATTAAAGCTTTAAAAAGTTTGTAAAAATGTATAAATCATTCATTCATTTTCTTTTCGGCTTAGTCCCTTTATTAATCTGGGGTCGCCACAGCGGAATGAACCGCCAACTTATCCAGCATATGTTTTACACAGCGGATGCCCTTCCAGCTGCAACCCATCTCTGGGAATCATCCATACACACCCATTCACACTCATACACTACGGACAATTTAGTCTACCCAATTCACCTGTACCGCATGTCTTTGGACTTGTGGGGGAAACCGGAGCACCCGGAGGAAACCCACACCAACACAGGGAGAACATGCAAACTCCACACAGAAACGCCAACTGACCCAGCCGAGGCTCGAACCAGCGACTTCTTGCTGTGAGGTGAACGTGCTATCCACTGTGCCACTGTGAGGCCCAAAATGTATAAATGTAATACATATTAATCAAGCTGTTTAATGTAAGTCTTCAAATGGAACATGATCAATTGATAAATTGATAACTAATATTCTTGCTTGTACTTTGTTAAGAAAGATCTATATGAGTATACTCTAAAACCTTGGGTTAAATATGGATATATATTTAGATACAAACTTTTAATACAGTTTGAAATGTGTATTTGTGCAAGGTAACTATATTATGTGTTACTTCTTGTGCTATTTGAAATTATGTTTTTTTTTGTTATTTTTATGGGTTAAGTTTTAAAAATAATGTACTTTATTGATCTATTCACGATCATAGAAAATCAATCTGCCTTACTTCCTTCCCTAAATCAGGAGAATGCATCTAATATCCCCAAATGACACTTCAAAATATATGAGTCATTTCGACTCACATTACATTAAACAGACTTAAACATCAATATCTTGTAAAACATAAAAATTAAGTTTAATCATGGTCACATTGATCATATAATTATTGATCATATATTTTACATTGGGCCTCACGGTGGCGCAGTGGATAGCACGTTCGCCTCACAGCAAGAAGGTCGCTGGTTCGAGCCTCGGCTGGGTCAGTTGGCGTTTCTGTGTGGAGTTTGCATGTTCTCCCCATGTTGGCGTGGGTTTCCTCCGGGTGCTCCGGTTTCCCCCACAAGTCCAAAGACATGCGCTATAGGTGAATTGGGTAAGCTAAATTGTCCGTAGTGTATGAGTGTGAATGGGTGTGTTTGATGTTTCCCAGAGATGGGTTGCAGCGGGAAGGGCATCCGCTGCGTAAAACATATGCTGGATAAGTTGGTGGTTCATTCCGCTGTGGCGACCCCAGATTAATAAAGGGACTAAGCCAAAATGAAAATGAATGAATGAATGAATATTTTAAATTGTATTTGCAGTAAATGCATAATAATGCACAACATGTTTGTGTCAGTATATTACATACGAGCATGTACACTTATCTCACGAAAAAAAGAAAGCTGCAATGTGTTTGGCCAGAAATGAGAAAATGTAAAAATTACAAAAGGAGCTGTGGCCAGTCAAGGGTGGTCTGAACAGAGATGAGGAGAAACTCCAAAAAAAGTGATCCTTGCCAAGTTGTTTCGTCAGGCTAAGCACACCGAAGAGGTTAAACTCTCGTTGGAAACAGTAACAGACCTGTAGACATTAAACAGCAATCAATGCTAATTAGCATTATTAGCAACAATAACCAGTTTGCTGTCTGCCTCTCAGTTTAGACTTTGTTTGGCCTCTCATGGTGGAAAATGTCCTAAAAGTGGAGACTCTGACCAAACCCCTGCAGGACAGAGCCAATAAAAACAATTCAACACTTCCTCTGTCCAATATCTCTGTGTTTTTGCTCATTCCACTTGACCAATCAGCGTACCCCCTTATCGTAACAGAGACTTGTTATTTACCCAGAGGAACATTTTATTGCTAACAGGTTGCAGAGGCTAAGTTAATGTAATTCCGAATGTTTTCATTCCTCTCAGATTTTCCTCCAAAAATTTCTAAAGTTATTCTTCAAGTCATCTTATTTTTTTATTTAAAATATATATATATATATATATTTTTTACATCCAGTAAAACTGAAGATCTGACTATATATCTAAATGTTTTGACGCAATCTACATTGTAAAAAGTGATATAGAAATAACAATGACTTGAATTAAAAACTAGTGCTTATGGTCACTAGTAAGTGGACACTTTGGGCCATGATCCTTTGAGCACAGATAGATAAAATATGGACTTAAGTACACATAAAATACAGGTGTATAAAAAAATTACTTAACCCATTTGTGCCCAATTTTTAAATGGTTTTATGCATGTAGCCTTGTTAATAGTGTCCTATATGAACATGTTTTGCATTTATTTTCTCCAGGTTTTTTATTTCTTTCAAGACAATTGGGCAACTATGTTGTAAGAACCCTTCAATGTAAAATGTGAATAAGAGGAGAACATTTGGCATTCTAACTCAAAACAACTGCTTTCAAAAGATTAATTCATATACATATACACATTTATTATGATTAAAATTAGACAACCATTTGATATAAACCCTCCGAAAATTCATTTATTCATTCATTTCCTTTCGGTTTAGTCCCTTTATTAATCAGGGGTCGCCACAGCGGAATGAACCACCAACTTATCCAGCATATGTTTTACGCAGCAGATGCCCTTCCAGCTGAACCCCCTTAACTGAGAAACACCCATACACTCTCATTCACACACATACACTACGGACAATTTAACTTACCCAATTCACCTATACTGCATGTCTTTGGACTTGTGGGAGAAACCGGAGCTGCCTTAAATGAAAGTCTCCATTTACTCAACATTTCTTGGGAAAGCAATTGAGGTAATAAAGAGATCTGGAATTTTTCTGTGATCTGTAATATCTTTTAACTCAGACTTTACTTTCTTTACTTCTTTTCTTGCTACTGATCCGGTTGGAAAAATGTTAAATAAAATGAAAAAAAGATTGCTTATCATAGGATTCATCTGTTGGCAAGGCAGTGTTTTCCTTCCTAAAAAATAAGGCCACATATAAACGGCGAAAATCTTTGGACTTCTAGTTCTTAAGATCTCTTAAATCTATTAAATCTGAGCCATGTGTCTGTGTTTACATCTCATGCACACACACAATCCTCCCATTGCTATCTGATGTGAAAACACAGCGTTAGACTCAAACACAGGCAGATTAAATGACCATCTTTCAGGAGATCAGAATCAGCCCCCAAAGCCAGGAAGAAAATAAATAAATAAGATTCTTTTGCAAAGACTTTTCTCTGGCTAAGTCAGCAAGCGTTAGGCTATCATGGGTAACGTTAGATCATCAATTGGTGGCATGGTGTGGTTATCTCTTGGTTTGTGTGGGGGCAGCTATGTCAACATTAGCCCTGGTGTTTTTGAAACAGAAACAGACGTGGTCAGTTCTCTCCCCCTCCCTCTCCTCCATCTGTCCCAGAGGGTGGCTGTTGGATGGGTTGGGAGTTTAGGAAATCAGCAGGGAGCACGGAGGTGTTGAGGTCTGTCATCCTGTTGTTGATGGTCCACACCTGTCTGTTGTTTTTAGGGTTATCTAAGAGACCGTTTGGGACATTAGTAGGGTTGATGTTTCATTGGCTGTTTACACTGTCCTCAATGAATGATTCACTGTATAAGGAAGTGATGAGTGTGTCCACGGCAGTGATGGATGCCGGTGAACCTTTTCATTTGACCTTAATTACTCTGGGGCGACAAAAATAACAAACTGCTTTTGTAACAACCTTTACCAAATCCCTATACAGGGAGCATAATATCTGGCCTTAAATTCTCCAAACTTTCAAGCTTCATTCATCAAACTTGTACAGACTGGTATATTTTTTCAAACAGACTGGAATTTCCCATAACAATCTGATGGGTTATTTAGAGATGCGCTGTAAGAAATTGCTGTAAAATTTACAGTATTACTGGCAAATCTGGTTAAACTTAAAAATAAGGGAAATAAATCATTGTTGTAATCTCACTAGGAAATGTTGTGGCCAATCAAATGCATCCTGGGGAGTGAATATTATTGATCCCGTGTGCAATGTAGAGTCTGTGTTTTTATTCAATTGGCCTGTTTTTCACTGGGAAACAATGGTGTTTGAGGCTCATGGTATATCGTTTTCATGTATTGAACTCTTAATTGTGCTGCAAAGAGAGATGATGAAAAGGAGTGCTAAAATATAACTCTCCCTTGTATTCAATATTCCATTTCACAACACTGAAGTCAAGTCTGTAGGATCCTCTGGTTCAAGTTACTTTAATAAATAAGAAAATGTTGTTTGTGTTTAGGGCAGCACGGTGGCACAGTGGGTAGCACAATCGCCTCACAGCAAGAAGGTCGCTGGTTCGAGCCCCGGCTGGGTCAGTTGGCGTTTTTGTGTGAAGTTTGCATGTTCTCCCCATGTTTACGTGGGTTTCCTCCGGGTGCTCCAGTTTCCCCCACAAGTCCAAAGACATGTGGTATAGGTGAATTGGGTAAGCTAAATTGTCCGTAGTGTATGTGTGTGAATGGGTGTGTATGGATGTTTTCCAGTGATGGGTTGCAGCTGGAAGGGCATTCGCTGCGTAAAACATATGCTGGATAAGTTGGCGGTTCATTCCGCAGGGCTATTCCGACCCCTGATTAATAAAGGGACTAAGCCGAAAAGAAAATGAATGAATGAATGTTTGTGTTTAATTGGTCTGTGAGGTCAAATCATTTTCCAGCATCTTCTGTACACATTCCTATGAACAGTCTCAGGATCGCTGACTGTGATAATGAGGTGAGAGCTGGGCTGAACTGCCTCTTTGTGTGGTTAGCTGGGGTCAGCGACAGTCAGCTCCACTGAACTACAAACAGACGCACTTATAGGACACCGAGGTCGTGCTTGAGGTGTTCATTAAAACAGGCTATGCTTGATTACCCATTTATCTTCATCCTAATGAGTTCATTCACATGGAGCACAGACTGAGCATGGCACACACTTGTCTGTGACCTCTGTCTCTGCCTTGGCCCTTTGATCTTGACAACTTCTTATCTCTTATGTGAACAGAACTGCTGGAAGAACTAATCACAAGTCACAATCACACAAACATGTTTATCGGTATACTGTAAAAAAATAATCTGTAAAGTTTATGGTAAAAAAAACATCTGACGTGGTTGCCAGAATTTAAACATTAAAAAAATACAGTAGGAATGTAAAAGAAATGTAATATATTTCGTATTTTTATTTGGTCATACACCAATGTTTTGAAATACTAACATCTACCCAACTTAACAGACAAAAACACGACCATAAGCAGGTGTGGATAAGAAAGTCATATGTTGAACCATCACAAACAACTTTTCCCACAAGCAGAAAAGAAACACACCAACATATAAGGTGCTCAGTGTCAACTACTAAACACCATCATGGTAGCTTGCATAAAATTTAAGTAATGCAATAAACATCATATATCAACATTAGATGTAACATAAACTCTAATAAGCGTAACTCATGAGAAAAAAAAACTTAACAACAAAAAAAAAGTTTAAATAATGACGTGTCATGCAGGAAATTCTAGGAAAGGGAATTTAAGGTTATTCAACGTATTTATTAAGGAAACTTACTGTTCCTTACTAATCATTCATTTATTCATTTTCCTTCAGCTTAGACCCTTTATTTTTCAGGAGTCACCACAGCGGAATGAACCACGAACTTATTCAGCAAATATGTTTTACACAGCGGATGCCCTTCCATGTGCAACCCAGTACTGGGAAACACCCATACACTCTCACATTCACACACTATGGCCAATTTTGTTTACTCAATTCACTTATACTTTTGCTTTTGTGTGTGTTTGTGTGTGTAACAACTGTACAATGTGTAGATATTTCTCCTTCGAAACACTGGTGAATTAATGCAATAAAATGAATGACATACAGTAGTTTATAGTAATCTTGCAAAATTTGTACCATATTTTCATCTGTAAAATTCTGACAACCACAGCTGCAGTTTTTTTTACCATAAATCTTAAAGATTGTTTTTACAGTAAGCTTCACTGCAATAAGTGATTAGTTGACTTTGCCACTGATGCGCAGCAAGTCCCAAACCAAGCAAGCCAGTGTAGGTGCCGGAGGCTTGAGAATGCTGAACGTCCATTCCAGAGAAGCTGCAGGTCACCTGTGGGTGTTCAGGGTAGCAGGACCAATGTAGAGACTCGTCTGTCACTGGGGTCTTTTATAGAACTAGTCTCACATTCTCAACTCATCCATAACCACGACATCCTAATCTGCTTAGGATACTGGTCAGATCGATGATTTTGTAGACCTCGGAATAAGGAATGTTCTTCATGAGTCACTTTAACTTATGGTTATCTGTGCATTGGTTAAGCATGAATTAGTGACCATGAGTGCACTCATATTGTAAAGTGCTTTATAATTGTATTATTTTACCATTTGTCACTATGCTGAAATCATAACCGTCAGCAAAATTCCCTTCATCTTTAAGGAAGTATAACAGTCCAAAACAACATCATCATAGTCAATGTATTGGAGTAGTAATCAAATATTGTTCTAACTAAAAGTGGAAAAAAAGTTAATTATTACACGTGGACACATTGCCATTGATATGGTGCATCTCTAAAGGCAATCACTTCCACATGGCTAAACTCCTCATGCATCCTATATGCATTAAAGCCATGTGCTGTTGGGGAGGGTCTTTGGGCTGTCAAATCACACCTCAACACATCTGAAACAGCAGACGCTATAGAGGACATCTGCAGGGCTGATGGGAAGCCACATTCACATCAGATTACACTCTAAAATATAAGTCATCTGTGTCACTTAATTTAATCAAAGACACACTTTCCCCTCATTTTAATTTTGCATTATTTTAACTTACAACCCCAAATCAGAAAAGGTTGGGACAGTATGGAAAACGCAAATAAAAAAAAGAAAGTAGTGATTTCTAAATTTACTTTGACTTGTATTTCATTGCAGACAATAGAACAAACATTATTTAATGTGTTTCTCATTATTTTTATTGTTTTGTTTTCAAAATAAACATGTATTCCAATTTTATTGCAACACATTTCAAAAAAAGTTGTAACAGAAAACCTTGTTCCTTTTCACAACACTTAAAAGATGTTTAGGGACTGAAGACACCAAGTGATGAAATGTTTCAGGTGTAATTTTGTCCCATTCTTCCTGCAAACAAGTCTTAAGGTGGGCAACAGTGTGGGGTTTTTGTTGTCACATTTTGCGCTTTAAAATGTGCCACATATTTCCTATTGTAGACAGGTCAGACTGTAGGCAGGCCAGTCAAGTACCTGTATCCTCTTTCTCCGCAGCCAGGACTTTGTAATGTGTGCAGAATGTGGTTTTGCATTGTCTTGTTGAAATATGCATGGGCATATGAAAAGAAGGCAGCATATTGTGCTCCAAAATCTCTATGTACTTTTCAACAATAATGGTGCCATCACAGAACTGCAAGTTACCTTTGCCAAGGACACTGACACAATTCAATACCATGACAGACCCTGGCTTTTGGACTTGTTGCTGGAAACAGTCTGGATGATCCTTTTCTTCTTTGGTCTGAGAGTCCATTTCTCCCCAAAAAATACCTGAATTACTGATTTATTTGACCGCAATACACATTTTCACCACGATGTCCATCCCAGATGCTTCTGAGCCCAGAGAAGTCAACGGTGTTTCTGGACACTGCTAACATAGGGCTTGCTTTTGGCACAGTACAATTTTAACTGGCATTTGTGGATGTAACTATGTATTGTGGTACTTGACAAAGGTTTGCCAAAGTAGTCCTGAACCCATGTGGTGATATCGCTTATAGATGAATGATGATTCTTGCAGTACCACCTGAGGGGTCGGAGATCATGGTTGTTCAGCTTAGGGTTGCGCCCTTGTCCTTTAGACACTGACATTCCTCTAGATTCCTTGAATATTTTAATAATGTTATGCACTGTTGAAGGTGAAATATCCATATGTCTTCCTATCTTACTTTAAGGAACATTCTTTTTAAACATTTCAATAATTTTCTCATGCATTTGTTGGCAAACTGGCGATCCTCTGCCTATTTTTGCTCCTAGAGGTCTAGACCTTTCTTGGATGCTGTCAAATCATAATTACAATAACCTGTTGACATCACCTTTCAAATCACATTATTATTTAAGCAATTTGTTGTGTTTACATGTAATTCAGCACTGTGACTTTTATGTTGAAATGAGAATCTTTTATATAAGGATTGGGAGACAGAAGTGAATTGAATGAAGTAAAGAGAATGACCAACGTCTGATTTATTGCTGTGAGAATTGGCGACGAGGATTACTTTTAGTTTTTCTGCCATTTTGATCACGAAGATGGCTGTTAACAATGTGCCTTTCCTGAGTTTTTTCTACCTTATCCCACCGAACCTGTTATGCCATTCACTACATGGCTGTGGATATTTGAGAATTACCTACGAGTCATCGATGCGATGGGGGACTTGTGGCCGAACAACAGATGGAGAGCTGTACTGCTCCATTGTCTCGGCACTGAAGGACAGTGGATTTTCTACTCATTGCCTAACATAGGTACGACATACAAAAATGCAGAGAGTGCACTGACAGCGTATTTTGTGTCAAAAACCAACATAGTAGCGGAACGTCATGCCTTCCATAGACTTTGTCAGGCTCTTTATGAGACTGCTATACAATACGTTGCTGGTTTGTGAGAACTCGTTGTGTTGTGTGAACTCATGCTAATGAAGTGATACGAGACCAGTTAGTGGAAAATGTGCTTAGCCCACGAATACGCGAGAGGCTTCTACTTGAAACTGATCTTACATTGGACAAACCTGTCACAATAGTTAGTCAGATTGAATCAGAGGCTGATCAGGCTAAATCAATTTCAAATCCCCGTCAAGTTACTGCTCCCATACAAGCAGTGCAGTCTGTAATAAAACACAGGACAGAAAAACCGTCACATGCACGTTCTAATGATGTATGGAAAAAAAGGTCCTGTTTTCGCTGTGGCTCAGAGACGCACTTAGCTAATGCTATAAACTGCCCCACAGCACTTATGTATGCCACTTCAGTCATGTGCCACTGTCACAGCAAACAGCTAAGCTTGTGACTAACTCAAAAGCTCACATTCCAGTAATTGGGTGTTTTCAGCGAATGTTTCGTTACAAGACCATACATGTTCAGCTATTTTTTACATTGTGGAAAAGGCACACCACTGATGGAAAGGGACCTCATGTCTGCAATGCATGTGAGGATTGAGAATAATCATGCGCTGCCTTTTAATGCAATTCCTGACATTACACCTTCAGTGCCAGTGTTTCAGTGCACTGTTGCGGATTTAACAGATTTTGTATGTGCTAGGAGCTTTGTACACCACATAAAGCTGGATGAAATAGTTTCCACAGATGCTGCTGATTACAGTATGGGAGCCCATGACTGCTAAATCTACAGACAACGCTGTTTCCTTGGATCATGAGGATAATGTAGACAAGGACTTTGTTGCTTTTCTGTCTACTCTCTGTAAATCCATATCTGCTGCAGATGTTGATGATGCATGTGCTTCTTGTCCTACACTGACCAAACTGTAATTACAGATTTTGAAAGGCTGGCCTCCTTCAAGCAAGGGAGTGAATACTGAGCTGTTGCCATACCAGCTGTGATTGGAACTGTATGTCAGGAACAGCTTTGTTTTCCGGTGGTCACGGCTAATTGCACCTGTTGCTCTTTGCTCTACACTTGTCTCCATAGCACACAAAGGTCACCAAGGAGAGACGAGAACCAAGCAGCGCCTCCGTGATCTATATTGGTGGCCAGGGATGGATGCTCAGGTTCATGATGCTGTGCGTTCTTGCCATATATGCCAACTCAATGACAAAACTGTTAAGTCACAGACTGCACCTCTCCAGCCGGTACCACTTCCAAATGGACCATGGCAGAAGGTAGCTGTGGATATAGTCGGGCCATTTGAAACCAATGCACCTGATTGCAGATTACTACAGCAAATGGCCTGAAGTATTATTTACTCGCACTATCACTACAGATTTCGTGATTTCATTTCTGTCATCCAAATTCAGTCGCCATGGCAATCCATTGAGCATAGTTACTGTTATTGGTGTTCAGTTTGTGTCTGCTTCCTTTGCTGATTTTCTGGAAAAAACGGAATATACGCCACCACCATTCTTCTCTTTACTACCCAGCAGCTAATGGTGCTTTAGGGAGGTTTAACCACGTTCTCAAACACACCATACATATGGTCATCCAACAGCATTAACCATGGCAAACTGTTGTGACTGATTTTCTACAGGTGCACAAGTGCTACTCCTCACGCTGCTACTGGCACCTCACCTTTTCAGCTTCTTTGCGCAGGCAAATGCACACAAGGTTGTCTATTCTGCCATCTCCTTCTGTATGCTTGAGCAATGATGTATCTGTGCCTCAAAGAGTCACAAGGATGCAAAACAAAATGAAACTGTACACTGATGCTAAGCGTGGTGCACAAATTCCTCACTTTCAGAAGGGATATAAAGTGAGAGTTCGAAACCATCTGCATGTTCCAAAGGGACACAAGACATATACCGATCCCCTCACAGTCTACAAAAAACTGGGGATGGGTACATATGTACTTAGTGATAGGAAAACTTGGAATGCTTCCAATCTCACTGACTAGCCGCTGGGCTCTGAGCATGCTCTTCCCCCTCATTGGGTGTTCAATTATGCTCACCTCTCCACATACCCCCACCGCCCGCCTCAGGCCGGGGAGCTGTCCGGCCTGCAGCCCTCCCCCTCCCCGCCCTGGAGAGGAAGTCGGCTACAGCCATCTGTGCACCCGGCCTGTGGACCACCTTGAATTTAAAAGGCTGTAACGCTAGATACCAACGGGTAATCCGCGCGTTGTTATCCTTCATGCGGTGGAGCCACTGGAGAGAAGCATGATCTGAACAGAGGACGAATTCCCTGCCCAGGAGATAATAGCGAAGAGTGAGAACGGCCCACCGTATCGCGAGACACTCCTTCTCGATGGTGCTGTACTTGCTGAGTTTGCAGCTAATGTACAGCACCAGCCGTTCCACTCCTGCCACCTCCTGGGAGAGAACCGCCCCCAGGCCCCAATCGGACGCATCCGTCTGTAACAGAAAGGGGAGAGCAAAATCAGGAGCGTGCAATAGCGGCCCCCCGCAAAGTATAAATTTTACTTTTGAGAAGGCCTGTTGACACTGCTCCGACCATTGGACGGAATCTGGTCCCTCCTTTTTAGTGAGATTAGTCAATGAGCTGACGAGGGCTGAATAATTAGGAACAAAACGCCTATAATATCCCGCCAGTCCCCAAAATTGTCTCACCTCTTTTTGGTCTTAGGTTTTTGGTCAGACAGGTTGCAATAGCTGCAGTCTTATCAATTTGGGGCTGCACCTGCCCGTGACCCAAGTGGAAGCCCAGATAACTTTCCTCCACTCGCCCAATTACGCACTTCCGTGGGTTGGCCGTAAGCCCGGTGCTCTCTGGCCTCAGATCATCCTCGTTGGTAACAAGCGTCCTCCGGCTCCCTCCACTGCTTCAGCAGATTTATGTGATAAATCTGATGTGAATCGGCCCTGTCCGAACAAACCACCTCATAATCAAGATCGCTGACTCGTCGTGTGAAGACAAACGGCCCTTGCCACTTGGCGAGTAATTTAGAGCTGGAAGTGGGTAGCAGTACAAGGACTTTATCTCCCTGTGACAATTTACGTAGTTTAGTGCCCTTGTTACATCGCCAGCGTTGGTCATTCTGGGCCTTAAGCAAATGCTCCGTAGAGAGCCGCCCCAGTGTGTGGAGTTTTGCTCTAAGGTCCAGAATATATTGAATTTCATTCTTGCTGTTTGAAGGCTCGTCCTTCCAAGCTTCTCTAATGACATCCAAAACCCCGCGAGGCTGTCTGCCGTAGAGTCGTTTGAAGGGGGGAAACCCCGTGGAGGCTTGCAGAACCTCCCGCACAGCGAATAACAAGGGCTCTAACCACTTATCCCAATTTTTTGCCTCTTCGTGAACGAATTTACGGACCATGGATTTAAGCGTGCGATTAAATCGTTCCACCAGCCGATCTGTTTGTGCGTGATAGAATCGGCTGGTGCGAATCGACTTAATGCCCAACAAGCCGTAAAGTTTGCGCATGGTGTGTGACGTGAATGCGGTGCCTTGATCATGCTCACCTCTCCACATACCCCCACCGCCTGCCTCAGGCCGGGGAGCCATTTGGCCTGCAGCCCTCTCCCTCCCTGCTTGAAGAGGAAGTTGGCTAAAGCCATCTGCGGCAGGTGTCACGGAGCTGCTGGGCGAACTCAAAGGGCTGACTGCTTTCCATCAGCTCCAGCGCCCGGAAGCGCTGACGCTGCTCCTCCGGGTTGTGGCCGGCCCGCTGGAGAATGGCTCGCTTCAGATAAAGGTACTCCAGGAGATTCTGGGCCGGTAGCTGCTGTGCTGCAATCTGGGCTTCGCCCGACAGCAGCGGGATGACTCATACCAGCCACTCAACCCGTGGCCAGCCACACGCCTCCGCCATTCTCTCGAAGAGATCCATGAACACTTCCGGGTCGTCCTCCGGGGCCATTTTCTGTAACGTGATGGGAAGGTGGGCGGTTTCCCAGTTGCAGGACCAACTTCTGTACAGGACGTTCCACTAAAGATGGTTTATTTAGACGTTTACCATCCTTTCCCAGATTTTTGTTTCCAAACTGTATTTTCACTCTTCTCACCAATCCATCCTTGTCAGTGACTGCCTCAATAACCCTTGCCAAGCGCCACTCATTTCTGGGCAGATCTACTACCTTCTCCAAGAGGATATCTCCAACTTTCATGTTCCTTCTGGGTGTAAGCCAGCACTGTCTTGTTGTGACAGTAACTGCTTGGATTGCCTTGGACCATGATGACAACTTAGTAAGATGGTCTGACAAACAGGAATACTGCACTCCCAAAGCCAGAAGGCACAATACAACGAGGCACTTCAATCTTCTCTAGGTTAACAAGATAGGCCTTCCAATGTTTCATGCTGACTGTAGACCAGCAGGTAAGGCATCATCCCAACCCATGCCACTTCGACTCATTTCCTGGAAAATAGTCTTTCCTTTGAGCACATAGAGGGAAAGAAAACCTAAGGGATCAAACAATAAGGCCATTATAGGCCGTATGCCTCTATGGGTTGCTGATTGGTCCTTAACAGTGATACGGAATTTGAAATTGTCTTGTTCCAGACTCCAGTTAATGCCTAAAGCTCTTTCCAATGGCTAATCAGTTAGAGCAAGATCGACAGCTGTAACATCTACAGCATACTCCGAGGGTGGTATTGTCTTCAAGACTTCCTTGTCGTTAGACACAAATATGTGAAGCCATAAGCTTCCCAGTGCACAAAGCTTGCAAGCTTCTTTTGCCAATTTGATTGCCTTCTCTGTGCTTTCAATGCTGGATACTCTATCATCCATGTAAAAATCTTGCATAATAAATTGTGAATCCAGAGGATGCAGACGTTCACATTCTCTTGCAAGATGCTTTAGCCTATAGTTAGCGCATCCAGGGGACGATGAGGCACTAAACAAATGTACTGTTATGCGAAAGGTTTGGATTGTGAATTAAAATATTCATTTCTTCACCATAGAAATCGTAAAGAATCACGATCTGCTTGGTCAACATGGAATTGGTGGAACATTTTCTCTATGTCACAGACCAGGGCTACAGGGTACTGTCTAAACCTCAAAAGAATGCCAGTTAAGCTGTTCATCAGATCTGGGCCTGTTAGAAGATGATTGTCCAAGCTAGTTTCCTTGTATCTGGCTGAACAGTTGAAAACCACACGCAATTTCCCTGGCTTCTTCGAGTGGTACACTCCGTGATGTGGAATGTACCATTATTCTCCTTCTCGTCCTTCCTCAAACACATGTTCTGCATCACCCTTCTCAATTACTTCTTACATAATTGTTACAAAATGCTCTCTGTACTCCTGATCCCTCATTGATCTCTTCAAATGTGGAAGTCTTATGACAGCAAGAGGTTTGTTTTCAGGAAGATAGGGTCTTTCCTGAATGGCAGGGGCATTTCCAGATGACTATCCTTGTTCAATCTGATATTCTCTTCCAGCTTACTCAGGAACATGATGTCCTCCTGAGATGTCACTTTTAGTGTGTCCTTCTGTATCCTTAAAATCAGATTCCAGCACTTTTATCCCTATGAAGTGAATGGGGTCATCACTGAAAACTGTGGTCTCTGGCATAAGAAGTCTGTTTAGCGTTATGCTATCTTGGACAGTCTGCGCTAATTAAGACACATCAGCATTGGGACTCTGTGATGAAATGTTAGGTGTTGGATTTATAGTGGATAAATATGCTGGTTTGTGCGTGGGAGTGGTTACACATTGCTGCAGCCTTTCGTCTTGATTACCAGTGTCGACGGTTTCTTCCTTGTCATACACCTCCAGCCTCGCTCTAGCTGCTGTTACCTCCTTTATCGCTTGGAGCCTTTTAAACTCACTTTTTTGACCCTCAAGTTCTTTCCTTTGCTTCTCTTCTAGAAGTCGTAATTTTTCTTATTTGCTCCCTTTCTTCTTTTACAGTAGCATATTCTGCTTCCCTTACTGCTAGCTCAGCTGCATCTTCTATGTGTTTAGCAATTAGCATGGAATTCAGAGAAGTTTGACTTATGGGTGTACTGGATTTGGAGCTGAAACAGTAGAACCATAAACAGAGCAAGTGTAGTCTCTTTCAAACAGTTCACGAAGATGCCCCCTTACGGTTTCGTTGTTAAAGCCTCCATCTACACCTGAGATCCTGTCAAAAGCAATCTGTACAATATCCTTCGTAACAGCATCACAAGCATCAATTTTCCTTCCCATATCGGTGGGTGGAGTTACATTACTTCTAGCCCGTATGTATGTGTTTACACTGTCCTTTTCCCTTTCCAATGAGTTGATGAGTGTTGCTAATTCACTCTCAAGAAAGGCTATTTTAAACTGACTTCTTGCCTTCCATCTTTCATATGCATGCATAAGCTTTCTCTCTGCCTTTTGAGACTTCTCCCTTTGATATGCAAGCATCCTGTCTGTTGGAATTCGACTGTTGGAATAGGACAAAACAATAAACTTAGCAACAACATTGTAAAGTTACTGCAGATATATGACAAAATATATGACAAAAATAGCTATTTAAATTATTAGCAAGTAAACAGATACATAAACATTTAGCAATGTGTATAAATGTCCTCATCTACCTTGTTCTCCCTTCTAACCAGGTGTTCAAACAATGAAGACAAAACAAAACAAAAACAACAAAAACAAACTTAAATAAGCATAAATACTCTTAAGGGCCTCACAGTGGCGCAGTGGGTAGCACGTTCGCCTCACAGCAAGAAGGTCGCTGATCGCTGGTTCGAGCCTCGGCTGGGTCAGTTGGTGTTTCTGTGTGGAGTTTGCATGTTCTCCCAGTGTTGGCGTGGGTTTCCTCCGGTTTCCCCCACAAGTCCAAAGACATGTGGTACAGGTGAATTGGGTAAGCTAAATTGTCCGTAGTGTATGAGTGTGAATGGGTGTGTATGGATGTTTCCCAGAGATGGGTTGCAGCTGGAAGGGCATCCGCTGCATAAAACATATGCTGGATAAGTTGGTGGTTCATTCCGCTGTGGTGACCCCAGATTAATAAAGGGACTAAGCCGAAATGAAAATGAATGAATGAATGAAATACTCTTAAATAAGTCCTTAAATTCAGCTTTAGCTTCGTGAAAGCGATCGCTCTCTGTCTCGTGTAAAGGGGGTCACCCACCAGATGTGCTGCTCGGCACCGTGCAGCGCCATGCATTTTAGAATTCTAAACATATATTTATATCAGTGTATGCACACCGCCGCCGCAGATAGTTAACTTTAAATAACGATATAAATATGCAAAATATGCGTCAGGTGTACCATACTTCCAACTGTCATGTGTAAATAAAGTCGTTATTTCTGTTTTATAGGTGCACAAAAGGGTTCTCGTAGCTTTAATCTTAATATTATTCAATATTCAGATTAAACTGCTATTTTGTCTATGGAAGGTCAAAGAGCTCTTGGATTTCATCTAAAATATCTTAATTTGTGTTCTTAAGACGAATAAAGGTCTCTGTACTTTGGAACAATATGAGAGTGAGAAATTGACAGAATTTTAATTTTTGGGTGATCTATTCAAGTTAAAAGAGTCCACTCTAAAATCTTTATAGTATTATTTTTTCAAGACACCACTTATGTCTGTTCTTGAATGGAAGCCTAATAATTCTTTAAAACACAGGATGTACAGTACAAACTGAAACTACACTAATGTCACCGAACCTTAACCCCTGACAGGATGTTATCAGTGCTTTTCAATGAACAGGAAGAAGTTCCCTCCTCACACAAAGATAAGCCAAGTTTAATTTTTATTATCCGTGCATGACCTCCTTTCAAAACTGCATTCAGCTCTAAACTTAATCTTAAATAATGAGGTAAAAACCATTTTCATTCTTTGAGTACTTCCCTGGACGGACCTTTTTATTCACGTTCATTCAGCACACATCAAAACCCTCTAAACAGAGCAGTGACATCACAGACATTAGGACAGGTTCATTTAACAACCCCATTTAACAAGCGAGTGCAAGTGGGTTCAGGTGAGTCTGATGGATCCAGCGATTGCCTGACAGTCTTGTTTCTCACTATTTTGGAGACAGACTCTGTTGAATATCATTAAAAGTGGAGTTAGCTTCCACTGTTATGCTGATAACTTTATATCTTCTCTCAACCTAATAATTTGTATGAATTTACAAAATTAACAGATTGTATAGTTGATAGTAATAATTGGATGACTAATAACTTCTTATTACTAAATTCAGATAAAATTGAGGTCTTGCTTATTGGACCCAAAAACCTCACACGCAAAAACCTAGAACACTGTTTAACCCTTGATGGATTCTTAGTTTAGTCCTCATCTTCAGTAAAAAAATTGGGGGTGATTTTTGATAGCAACCTGTTGTTTGCCAGATTTTAAGCATCTGTAAAACTGTAGTTTTTCATCTTAAAAATGTTGCCAAACTTCGACATATGCTATCAATGTCTGATGCAGAAAAGCTTATTCATGCTTTCACGACCTCTCGGTTAGACTATATATAATGTGTTACTAGGTGGTTGCCCTGTTGGCCTAATTAACAAACTTCAGCAAGTTCAAAATGCAGCTGCTGGAGTGCTTTTTAGAACGAAGAAATAAGATCATATTACTCCAGTTCTTTCATCATTGCATTGGCTCCCTATTAAATATCGTATACATTTTTACATTTTATTGACTACCTACAAAGCCCTGAATGGCTTAGCTTCCCAGTATTTGAGGGAGCTTCTGGTGTAATATAGCCCCTCACATCCACTACGCTCAATTAATTCTGGACAACTGATTATTCCCAGAATATCAAAACCAACTGTAGGCAGTATCTTTCAGGCACCTAAACTCTGGAACAGCCTTCCTTGTCACGGTGGGTGGGGTGGAGGGAAAGGGAGCGAGGACTCAAGTGCAATAAAATGGGTTTTTAATAATCAAAAAGTAAAACAAAAAGCAAAACAAACTACCCCAAGGGGGAAAACATTAACAAATAAAATAAACAATACAAACAAACAAACTTGACTGGGCAAGGTGGCAGGAAGCAGGAAACAGGACAAGGCAGGATCTGACAGGACACAACAAGGGCATATCAGATGACGAACTGGCACAGGACAGCAAACATGAGGGGAATATAAGCACAAATAATTAACATACAAACAGGTGAACATAATAAACTAATAATGGGTTAACAAGGAGGGTGGGACTAGACAAATGACGGGAGAGCATAT
>CAIGQW010000952.1:2687262-2734127 GCA_903798125.1 Danio choprae
AGTGGATTGCCTGACAGGACAGAAAAGAGATCAACAGCGAGGGCGCTAAACGAAACCAAAACTTAAAAACTTTGAAGTCAACGTGACCGACAAGACAGGACAGGACAAACGTGAGTCTAGAGCGAGTGAGCTAGTGACACACAACAACGATCTGACAAAAGACAAGGAGGCAAGAGGGAACTAAATAGTGAAGAAAATCAAGGAGCTACAGGTGAAAATAATAACCGCTAATAAGATAACTAGCACAACAAGGAGGAGGGGAATAGACACGCTGACAGCGGAGCACATGGCGAGCTGTCAAAACAAAGAGCATGTGCTCAGAGATGAAACATGAAGACGACACGCAAGGACAACAATCACAAACAGGTAGGTCTGGACACACTCTTAACATATAACTTACAAAATAACTGGTTTTAACGTTTTGAAGGAATAGTTCACACAAAAAGGAAAAAAACAAAAACAAACATAATTTACTCACTCTCAAGTCCTCCTCTGTGTATAATCACTTTTTTTTCTGTTTTAGGGTTTTTCTGCCACCATATGGACTACAAATCCTGTCATGCACCACAGACATACCTGTTCTGGTTCTCCTTTGATTACACACACAGCTGGGAACTGCTCAAGTACTGATTACACAAACTATATAGTCTTGTTTGGTTGCAACTGTACAAAGCCTTCTTCTAGTCTAGTTTTTCCGTGTCTGACCCTTGCCTTGTTCTCTCGTTTACGTTGTCTGTCACCTGTATTAACCATTGGCCTGTGACCTGACTATGCTTCTGAATTTGCCTGTATGTACCCGTTTACCCCTGTGTTTGACCATTGCCTGTACGACTATTATCTGTTAATAAAACCTGCATTTGGATCCGCATTTGGAACCAATTGTCGAAATCTGCTACGTAACACATATTACCCTATTCTGAAATACGGAAAGGCTTTCACTTTTGCGATTGTTTTAGAATTTTTGATTCAGTGACCTATGGGAGGAATGACCAGGAATACGGCAAATGGTCAAATTACTTGCTCTACAAACAAGTGTGTTCATGGCTATACATAAAAAGTTAAATAATATAAAGAAAATACCACTTTTCAAAATCAAGACGCTTGAGCTGTTTTTAACATCTAAAAATCAATGGAAGTGAGATCGGAAGTCTCGAGCCAAAAAGATTCCAATGGCTGCATCCACTCCAATGTGAAGGTCATACCAAGGTCAATACACCAGCAGATGGTTAATGTCTGTCTTATGAAGATCATCTTATGAAGATGTGTTTATGTAAGAAAAATATTTCTAATCTTTAAATTACAACTCAATTCACTGACTTCTGGCATATCTCTGACTCAACGTATTACACATGATGTAAGACACATTTGTAGTGGAATAATAAGAGTATTATACTGTAAAACGTCACACAATAACACCAAAAGTGTAAAAATTTAAATGACAAATATTTTAGTTTCAAAAACACATTGGTCCACTTAATACTACATACATTCATCTCCTGGTGGTATAAGGTAATTTTCATTTTTGGTTGAACTATCCCTTTAAATCTAAAGAGACATCTTTGCTGCTGCTGTAAAGTACACATTATATGCATCCAAACAATTTTTTGTTGTACAGCAGGCATTTTTCTGTAAAACGTTGTGTGTGTAAAATGATGACTGTCTGTGTTTAGCAGATTTATTAAGGAATATGAACCTGTCTGGGCTTTTAATTGTATTCTGTGATGGCTGTTGCCAGACAGGCTCTTATAACGCCCTTTCCTCTGGCTTCCTTTCTAGGCATTTCCACGCTTGCCTTTAGCCAACCCGATTTCCTTTTCAGTTCTCATAGGCACAAGAAACCCAGGCCACAGTTGCATTGTAAATCACAGAACATCAGTTAGATAACACACAAGAAAAAGGACAAACCTTAGAAGGAAACGGATGCTGGTGACACTATTGTCAAGATAAACTATGCTTTTTAGTTTCTTGACCTAATATATAAAATTGAATGATTCTGTCAATGTTTTAATCTGCTGCTGTAGATTGGTGCCTGTATTGGCCGTGTAAATCTAACACTATTTCCTGATATTTCTTCAGTGTTGAGGAATCTAAACAGGATAACCAAAGAGGAAAAGGGTTGGAACTCAAGGTAAACTATATCTTCCAAGAGAGTGGATTTACACAGCATTACACCAGATTGTGCGTCATGCAAAATGTGATGCTTGGGTGTTGTTTACTTCTGATGCAGTTGCTAAGAAGATTTTCTTTTTTCTGAAAACACAATTTCCGAAAACGCAAATTCCATCATCCAGAATGATCCAAGATTCAGTGATTTCAAGATTTTAGTGAATATATAGCTCCAATGCATATAGCGTCACAGACGTGGTTTTTAAACAACAGATCTCAACCTGTTAGCATACACTACTCAACATCAGAACAAAGGACGTTTTGTAAAATGCAATCAAATCAAGAATCTGTGATTTGTTAAATCTCCATAGCTTTTATTGTAATAAAAAAGCATAAGACAAAATGCCAACTGACACTGAATGAACGAACTGCTAAGTGGTTCATTGGCTCATAATCATAGGAGACCAAATTTCAGGGATATATACAACCAGTATAAACCCCAAACGAAATCAAAAAAAGAACTGAAATGACATCGTTTCTAACTAAATCAGGCCAAAGTGAAGTTCTTTTTGAATTAGTTTCAGCAGTTTAAAACCACTCACCAAAACTAACTTTAGGGGAGAATTGTGTTTTGACTCCAAAACACCTTTGAGCTACCATTGGTCAGTTGCATTTACGCATTCGGTGGGTGTGTTCTGCAACTCTGTCTTTTTTAATGTGCGTTTACTTCCGCCCCAATTTGTTTCTCATTCCACGGAGGTCAGACAGAACAACAACAACACCAACAACAACATGAGCAAACTGGAGTGTCAAGTAGAGGAGTTGGGTTTTACGAAGCAGAGCAGATGTTTATGTAAATGTTCTTCTCTGTAGATGCTAAGGTGCAAGTATCACCATCATTAAATATAGGTGTCATTTAGCATTTAAAGTGGTTCTCTTATGATTATGAGCCGAAGAACCACATATATTGCTATTTAGCACCATTATTTTAGAGTGCAACCCTGGATCATTACATTCTGCTTAATTTTTATGAGAAAATGTCAAACACGTCACATTTCTCTATGCAAAATGCCATGGAATGTATGTATTTCACTAACTAAATAACATTGTGAAATGATTGAGGGAGACCTGAGAAATCACCCTCTGTGTAGGACAAAGCTGGAAACCTCAGATGAATGAGCATGATCTTTGAGCCTCAGATGACATTATGTTAAAAAAAAGTCATAAAAATCAAGTAAAATCAAGAACTACTCCAATCTAGAAATGCAACTTGCATATTTGTTACTCAAGGAGAAAGTATGTCATGCAGTGATGATGCCAGATGATTCTCTGGCCTTGAGCTTATCTTATATAGTCAACATGTGTGCTGGGGTCAGATAAGTCAACGTTTCTGGAAAAAAAAGGAGTTATCAAGTTCTTTGTCCAAACGACCAAAGACACCATCCAGACTTTTTATGAGCAACAGATTTAAAAGTAAATATCTGTCATGGTGTGTTGGTGCAGCAGAACAAACAGCATGGGTGACTGGCATGTGTGGGAAGGTACTATTGACTTAAAGCCATATATTGGGATAGTAGAGACACATACTGCCAACAAGATCCCATCTTCCATGGGAAGTCCATAATTATTGGATCAAGACAATGACAAGTTTCATTCTACATGTGCTACAACGGTCTTGTTACGTAGACAAAAGGGGAATGTGCTTGACTGCAGTCCAGATCTGTCTCATATTCACAATGATGACAAAGCACCTGAGCAGCTCAAGTCTTGTATTATGCTGTAATTGCTTGCAATTTTTTTTCAATAGTTTTCTCAATTCCCAAACAATTAATCAATTGTAAGGAAAAATTAAGGTTAATGTGATACTGTGCTAAACATGCCCCTGTCCATTTTTTTGGAGTGTGTTGCTGCCATCAAAATCTTAAAACATTTTTTAAGATTTAGTTTAAGTATTACAAAATACAATCTATTTGTTCTGTTTAATACTAGAATTGATTATTGAATTGTCTATTAGTTACTGTTGCTATAAACATTGTGAACTGAATTACAATAGCTGTTTCTATCCAAAGATGTGAATTAAACTTGTGTGCAAAACTGGAATATTGGATAAAACATTTCCAACTAAAGCATATTTTAAAGCATATCCAATGAGTCAAAAAGAACAAAATCGTAATTTCCTGATAAACTGGGACCAAATATCAAAAAGAAAAACAGAATTTGCTGAGGTAGGAGAAGCCACGGGTGGCATGGTGGCTCAGTGGTTAGCACTGTTGCCTCACAGCAACAAGGTCACTGGTTTGAGCACCGGCTGGGCCAGTTGGCATTTCTATGTGGAGTTTGCAAGTTCTCCCTATGTTTGCGTGGGTTTCCTCCAAGTTTCCCCAACAGTCCAAAGACATGTGGTATAGGTGAATTGGATTAAATAAATTTGCCATAGTGAATGAGTGCGTGTGTGAATGTGAGAGTGGGTGTTTCCCAGTACTGGGTTGTGGCTGGAAGGGCAAAACATGTTTTACTAAACTGAAGGAAAATGAATGAAAGAGGAGAAGCCACTGTAGGCATTTTTTCTTATATAATAAATTACTTAAACCTCAAAATGCAATGACTGCATGTGAATGAAGATGAAATGCAATGACTGTTAGGTGGCCTATATAGAAACAAGACCACTCTTTGGAAGCACAGCCACTTTAATGATGGCCTTTGGCTAAGGGATTTTGGAATGACCAAAACAACATTTAAGATGTTTATCAATGTGGTCGGTTTGCATCCATTTTTGTTATCACATTACTTTTTGATGCGCATGCTGTAATTTATTCAGTAAATGTGTTCCATAGTAGTTTATGTGCACTTTTTCTTATTGGATACAAAGTTTATCCTACTCAGTTTTTTTCTAAACCTACACTTATTTACATAGCATGAGAACAGTTATGCTTTTGTCTTGTTTGTGTTTAGGAAATAGAATGAAATTAATTTTGTTGCCCATACTCTCAGGAAACACAAGTACCCAAAAATGTTCTATCATTTTCCTAGCACGAAACAAGCAATTAGTGCTTTGCATCTTCAGTGTAAAAGTTCCAGTCCCTGTGTAATTTAAATCAAACTCAACTACCATTGGCTTGAGCAGAGGGGCTTGCCAAGAGGTCAGTTGTTTTCTTTGTACTTTTGTCACATTAATAAAATACATGTGCAATGTTTACGTGAGATTGTGTACATTGCCTGAAGTATTACGTCATTAAAGTTTTATAAATTAAGCAAAATTGCAAAGTAGTTCTCAAAGTATCTGCCATTAATTTCCTCTTAAACTGATTAATTAGTGAAAGTTATTACACCACAAGTACACCACCTTCCACAATAATTAAAGACAATTCTGGGAAATGCATCAATCACAGCATTTAGAAACAAAAGAAAGCCACTGTGAGCATGTATATCAAAAAAAAGAAAAAGGTGTTTGAAGTCTTAAAAGTTTATAGACAGGGCTGTGATGCAGAGCATCTTTTACAGTATTGTGACACTCCTGCTACTAAACGATGTGATAAGAGGGGATAATTAGCGCCTGAACAAACTGAACAGCACAGTATTGTCTTTGAGCAAATAAACTGAGTGATTTCTGCACTCAGGCGGTACTGGGATGAGCTGCTGACTGAACACATTGTTCCCCCGGTGCTCTTGCCTTACAAGGTGGGCCGGTTATGTAACTGCATTGAAGAGGGGGGCCATGGGTAAGGGTACTAATCCATTTTTCTGGAAGAGGAGCAAAGTGAATGACTTTCTAATGGGACTGATGCACAACATTGGCTTGCTTGCCCAGCACTGGACATGGCTCAAATATGCCATGACTCCTGTTGGTGAAGAAAACAGAATCCACTTTATTTTGCAATGCAGAAGTAAGCTGTTTTCTATGCATTTTACTGTTGGACAGTTATGCAGTATGTTACTGTATTTTAAAGTTTCATTTTGAAAATTACTGTATATTTTACAGTAAACATATACAATACTGTATATATATACACAGCAAGATAAATGGTGCTGTAAATGTAAATTCAGTATTTTTGCTGTTTACACTAAGTTACTGGCGAATTGCTGCCAGTAAGTTACTGTAGATTCTACAGGAAATTGTTAACAGTGTACTGTAAACAATACATTTGTGCAATTTTAAGCAGGATAACTAAAGGTTTTTGTACAGTTATAATAAATGGAAGAGTTGCACACTGAAGTTACAAATGCCCACACCTGTGCCTGTATTAAAAAAAAATGGAAATCAACAAGTGGGATTCCACCTGTTCTGAAATTATTATCAAATAATAATAAAAGTTTAATAAGACTTTAATAAGTGAATAATTGGAGGCGGTGGAGAACATCATCAGCTCTGATGTCAGTGACATTAATGCCCTGCAGATAGACCATTATTTAGCTTTTTTCACATGAACAGATGCCAACAAACCCTGCGCAAAATAAACTTGTAATTTTTCTTTCCAAAAGAGACCTTTAGTCCAATATCTTCCAAAAGCATTGCCTGAAATGATTTAAGCATATAATGCAACAGCACATTCAGGAAATTTGTACGGAGATGCCAGCAGACCCGCTGAAAGTACTAGTCAGCACTTGTAATCCTGTCTGAACAAACTACACATCTCTCTGAGCTTTCATTGCAGTTCACCCGTCACGCTGCTTCAAAAGATACGAGGCAAAGCCAGGATCAGTGGAGTTTTCTCATTTGAAAGCACATCAAGTGAAACAGCCAGTATTTCTCAAGCGCACAGAAAGACAAATCTGTTTCTAAAAGAAAGTCTCACAGAAACAACACAGGTACAGTTTTGTTTTTTTTAAGTATTAAAAAATCTGAGCTTCGATGTACTGTATAGGGTTATGCAACTCAATAATTGTAGAGCTCTCAATAAAAACATTTTGGCATAAACATTATGTTCAAATCTAAACCTGACCAATTTAATGCCCTAACACTTTTACCTGAAGTAGAGGAGTGGCAAATGTGTCTTTGATTGTAATGAAGCCATTATAATTGGGTGGAGACAACTTATGTAAGTCAGAATGTAAACACCCATGATTACATCCTTGACACCTTGATAAGTGTTGACCAGGAGTGTATGGTGCAGTACAGGAGGATCAGACAGTCCATTTTGAATTACTGATTTAGGATTTAAATCCTGGCACTCATTGTTGTCAGCTGAAAATTATAAAGATATGTGACACTTTCCACATTAAGTTACTGCACTGTAAAACATCCATAAATTAGCAGTTTTCTGTATTTTGTGATTCATGTTTTTACTTCTTATTTTTCCCCATTTATTTATGCTTTTGAATTGAATTATAGGACCTTGATGTTTCTTCAAACAACTTTTAACCCTGAAAAGTTCAAAAAAGTAACTTTTATTAATATTTTTAAAGTGATATGTTGTCTGGGTTGATGTTGTATATTACGTTTCAAAAACCTTACAATAAATCATGTCAACGCCGCTGCGTAAAACATATGCTGGATAAGTTGGCGGTTCATTCCGCTGTGGCGACCCCAGATTAATAAAGGGACTAAGCCAAAAAGAAAATGAATGAATGAATGAAGTCACGTTGTTAAACTGTAGAGTTGAATTTCAACATCAAAAGTCGACAGAGCCAAGATCAAGGTCCCATAATGCAGTACACAACTGTAAATAAACGGAAAACACTTGTGAATTACAAAATATTTAAACTATTAATTAACAGATATTTTTACAGTGTGGTAAACATTTATAAAAAATATTCTTTTTATTGCAGTAACAGAGATGAAGGATTGACCTTTACAACACTGCAATTTGTGTAATAAAAAAAAAGAAAAAGTGAATGAACTGGGCTATTTGCTTGTCTTCATTCTTATTCCAAGACACATGAGACATGCATTTATTATTGAAAATAATAAAAATTTTACCCTAATTTGTACCTACATCCCCCTAAATGCTCTCCATACAGTATATTTTGTAAGTCCTTGAGCGCTGTAAGCAGAGAAAGCACATGCTTTGCAGACCCAATCAAAATTGTTTATCTAAATAAGTCTGGAGTCTAGACACTTAAATGCTTGAACAACTGCTTCAGGCGATTCTACATTACAACCTGTGCTTCTACAAAAAAAAACATCACACAGTTTCCCATTCTAAAGCAATAAAAAAGTGTGCTCCAAGAAAAAGCTTGAATTTAAAAGGCTGCCTTTTCGCACATACTTGTGCTGTTCAGGCAAACAAAATTCTAATAATATGAGGCTATAAAATGAGTAGACGGGCTGACATGTACATTAACTAGAGGCTACAGGCATGAATCAAACACAGAGCACCTGATATTTAAGAACTCGCAGCTGGCAGCTGCTGTGGTTTTTGCTTAATTTATTCTTCCTCTCTTGTAACAGTCTGGCACAATGAGAGCAGACATAATGTGATGTGTCAAGTTAAAACATGACAGCTGAATTACAACTATGACCTTTAGCTGACTGTAAGTTGTGTTAATGAACAAGTTCATGTTGTATATTGTGTAAACAGTTTATAATATGAACTGATCCACCCTGTTATTCTTTACATAATAATCAGCGCTGAAGCTTTTTCACACAATGCAATAGTTGTAATAGAAATGGTTTAAGAATGGGCGCAGTGGGTAGCGCTGTCGCCTCATAGGAAGTAGGTCGCTGGTTCAAGCCTCGGCTGGGTCAGTTGGTATTTCTGTGTGGAGTTTGCATGTTCTCCCCATGTTCGCGTGGGTTTCCTCCAGGATTTCCCCCACAAGTCCCAAGACATGCACTATAGGTGAATTGGGTAAGCTAAATTGTCCGTAATGTATGTGTGTGAATAAGAGTGTGTGGGTGTTTCCAGTAATGGGTTGCAGCTGGAAGGGCATCCGCTGCGTAAAACATATGCTGGATAAGTTGGCAGTTCATTCTGCTGTGGCGACCCCTGATTAATAAAGGTACTAGGCCAAAAAGAAAATTAATGAATGAATGGTTTGAGAATTGTTTTACAGAATTAAGATTGTCTTTTAGGTTTTTTGTTTTCATTTCAGAAAGAAACCAGAAAGAGTCTGTAAAGGTCTAATGAATCAGATATTGGGAGGGGGACACATTCCCAAGACCCTGAGTGTTACATCACTGCTGCATGACGTCCTGAGTAAAGTTTTATTAGTGGGGTATTTAAAGATTTTTTTCTATAGGCATGATCATTAAAAGAAATTATGCCTTAAAACAGTTTACATTGAGAAATATCTAGAGAAACCTTAGGGGCAAGAGACCCTTTGTGTCCCTTTAGCAACCACTTTAATTGACTAATAAGTGTTGTTAAAGAACTTACACATACTTATGTTAAAGACTGTTTCCAAGTCTGAACCTAAACACATATATAATAAAGACCGTTTGCATTTCATGAATGACACATTTCAAAACATCAAACGTTAAAGGGCTAGTTCAACCCAAAACTTCATTTACTCCCCTTCAAAACACTCCTGTTTGAGTTTCTGTCTTCTGCTGAATGTATATTTTGACGAATGTTGAAACCAGTAACCACTGACTTTCATAGTTGCTTTTCCAACTATGTGTGTCAATGATTGCAACATTGTTAAAATTTTAAGGCTTTGGAATTCTATAGGGGAAGTAATATGCGAGCCATTTTTTATTTGAGAGTGCACTATCCCTTTAACAAGATCAGTTTTCTACTTTACAAAATGCCTACAGGTGAATACACCTGTGGTACAACATTTCATATGGTGGGAGAACAAAGCATAATTATGAGCATCTTCAATAGTCCATCCAGTTGCTGCCAAAACCAAAAATGCATAGAGGTAATGGAACGCTCTTTAATAACGGGTCTTGTCAGTAGACACCATTACAAACAGCTGAATCAGAGGAACTTCAGAGGATCACTGCCGGTAAAAAAACTGCAGAGAACATCAGATTACAGAGAACACCTAACATCATGGGTAATATAAGACTTTTATGATTTTCTTAAAACACTTATTGTCTATGAAATTTCTTTATTCAGTTGCACACCAGTTAAACTCAAAATAATAATAATAATAATAATAATAATAATAATAATAATTTAAAAACTACTAAACTAACTACAAAACACACACATTTAAAGTCCAATTTAACACAGCATATTATTTAAAACATCTTGCATTCTTGTAGCACAAACAGTGTAAGATGTAAGTGTAAGTTACACGTCAAAGGTGAATAATTAAGTAAGTGACAGATCTTTTCATCCATACTGAGAAACACATCCAAGTGTAACAGACTGAAAAGGGGAATAAGTATATATGGGGGCTTTACTTCTGTGCATTTGTGGTGGGATAAGGTCAAAAGAAAGGTAGGTAAATATGAGAAAGTCGATGCGCCCCAGATATTTTTAAAAATATCTTCTTTTATGTTCAACTAAAGAAATAAACTCTGGGACGGATTAGGTGAGTAAAGGATGAGATGAATTCCATTTTGGGTGCATTATTCCTTTAAAGCAGGGGTGCCAAAACTTTTTCGTATAAAGCGCCAAAAACCAAATATCATCATGTTCTGAAGGTAAATCCTTAAATCTTCAACTATACCTTAAACTATATTTCATTAAAGTTGCCATGGGTAATTTATTTAATAATATTTCAAAGTAAATAGAAAATATTAATTTAAATCGTATAAACTAATGCAGAGGGTGACACGTGGCTCAGTGGTTTCCAACTGTCAACTCACAGCAAGAAGGTCGCTGGTTCAAGTCCCGGCTGGGTCAGTTGGCATTTCTGTGTGGAGTTTGCATGTTCTCTGCGTGGTCGCATGGGTTTCCTCCTGGTGCTCCGGTTTCCCCCACAGTCTAAAGACATGCAGTATAGGTAAATTAAACAAACTAAATGAGTATATATGAATGTTTCCCAGTACTGAGTTGCAACTGGAAGGGCATCCGCTGTGTAAAACATATGCTGGATAAGTTGGCGGTTCATTCCGTTGTGGTGACCCCTCTTGAATAAAGGGACTAAGCTGAAGGAAAATGAATGAATGAATATACTAATGCAGTATAACTTTTTTAATTATAACTTATTGCAATAAAAACATAAACAATCACATTTATAACACAGTGGAGGTCAATGCTGAATACACTAGTCAAGCTGTCAGGACTGCAGGCTGATCAGCTGGTTCTATCTGTTTTGTTTTGTTTGTATTAGCCACTTTCCTTTGTTTGTGCTCCGGATTGTTTCTCTCCACCCCCTCGTTCTCATTCATTTTAGTTGTTTTGTTTCACCTGTCTTTGCTCATTTTCTCCTCATTAGCTCCCCTATTTATTCTCTTTGTTTGTGCTGTTCTGTGCCAGATTGTTGTTTGCTTCTGACCCTGCAACATCAAGAATAGGTGAACTGATTGTTTTTAGTTAACCTTTTTCTGTTTGACTCCAGGACTCTCTCCCTACCTACCCAGCCTTTGTGTGTAGTGCCCGGCTTGCCCAAAGTCTTGTGCTGCCTAAAGTTATGATGTCCACCATTATGATGTCCTGGTTCTGACCATTACACCTGCCTCTGTTTCTTCTGGCCAGTCTATTTTTTGTTCCTGGATATTCCAAGTGTTTCTCCCCGACTATTCCGGCTAAGTCTGCAAGTATTTTTTTTGCCATTTTGTTTTCTTTTTTTTGGGACTGAGTAGTTTTTGTTTTGTTTTTTCCCTGAGACTGAGACATTGCCATTAGAGGCATTTACTTTTGATTTTGCCTTTTTTTTCTGATGGACTGATCTGTCTGATTTTTTTTTGCCTTCTATAATAAATATTTGTCTTCACCTGCTTTTGTTTTTTTTTTCTGTTTAATGGCCCTGACACAAGCAGAATCTGCCTTTGACTTGATTTGCACACCAAAGTCTCTGCATTGTCAGGTGACAGTATGTACATTTAAACAAAATCGGATTCATTTACACCAATTAATTGAAACATTTAATTTCAGTTAGCTTTTAACAATAAAAGAAACAAAGGGTTACATTATATTTGAAATGACAATCTCAAAAGGATTCCCTTCCTTCTTCCTCTCTTCTCAGATGGGATGGCGGGCCAAATCAAAGGTTACCATGGGCCAATTTTGGCCCACAGGCCCTAGTTTGGCCATCTCTGCTTTTTTAAGGGCCTTCAAACAGGAGAAACTACCAGCTTTATTTGAACAACAGAAGCTGCAAAGAATTTTAGTTCTAGAAGGGTGAGAAGGGAAGGGTCTTTGAGAAGGGTCTAGCTGCAGACTGGGTGCAGATCCAAGCTGAGCTGCATCCAATGCTTTTAATGCTCACACCTAACCCCACCTTTAACCATACCCCTCGCAGTGACATCACTAGCTCCACTGAGTGCATTGTGTCTGAGATTGCATGTCTCAGCTTGCATGTGCAAGTTTGCAGTCAGATACTATTTCCTACTTTAGAGGATGGTCTAGCCCCTTGGGGAAATGCCATACGTTGATACAGTATATTAAAGTGTTATGAGACATATTGCCTTTGTCTGACCATTGTGTTCATATTTCATCTTGTAGTACTACAAGTAGTTATAAATCACAAAAATTATAAATCTTTTATCGGGAAACCCACAGCACACAATAAAACAATCACAACATCCTCCATATAGTTGATTTTGTTGAATTCGGTGCATGTTATCACATCAGTTGCTACTGATGATGGAAATGCCATAGGAAAATGGTCTGGGGAAAGCTTGGTGTATTCGTCAAATTATGAATGGTTCTGATGTTGGGGTAAGGGTTTAGGTGGGTGATATTACATCCTCACATTACACCTGCATATTTTATGCTGGTAGCACAAACTGATGGGTAGCATATTCCATCAAAATGTGCTGTAATTTTTGAATGGGAGGTAGGAAGGACAATCTGACAAGGTATAGGTCAAATTAACAGAACACTGGGCCTGGCAGTATTCGGTACTTAGTGTGAACAGTTTTGAACATTTATGAACATAAAATAGTTTTTTGTCCTTTATGACCCCTACAAGAGTATCATTTACAGGACACAGGTCTTATTGTAAGAGAACACATAATGTCGTCAGGCAGAGGTCTAGAAATGCACAGAAATGGTGAGAAACTGACTGTTTTGGTAGCACACATTTGCTCTGCTCACACAATAGTAACCATGACAATGCAAATATCAAACTCTAAATCAACAGTTTACCTCACAGCACAATAAAAAGTGGGGGCTGGTTCAAGTCTCAAACTGAAAAAGATGTGGTCATTGTTTTATGGGCACATTGAGCTGATACGACCTGAAATATGTGGGTCGCCAGATCTGAGAGTATAACAAATGCTGCAAAATGGCTTTGCTGTATTAAATACTGCCTGGCCAAAACTCCACTTTCATAGAGACGAATCAATGAATCACGAGTGACCCTATTTTCATTCACGTGTTACTTAAAATAGCAAGAGGCTGTGTGAAAGCCTGTGAATAAATGACACCGGACTCTTTAACAGGAGATCTAACCTGCCTTGGCCAGAGCTGGGCATGCACAAAGATAAAAGATGTCAGATACAATCGCTGAAAACACGGCCATGACATCACTCATGCGCAACAGCTTTTCCCAAGGCAACAGCCAAGCACTATGACAGGGTAAGTGGGGCAAACTCGCACACTGAACCAACACACTCGAAGCAGCCTTTCTAGCAATGATGTCAACCCTTTCCCATACAGATCGGCCCAGACCCTTGAGAAAAAAAGTTAATGAGCCTCACATCACAGACTCTGCTCTTTAGACATGTCAATCAGTCAGAGAGGCTGGGGCAGGATGTAAGGCTGAATTGATTCGACTGTGTTTACTTCCCTTGTTTTTGGAAGACATAAAGCCTTGTCCACAGCAACAGAGGGTGACTTGGGCACAAAGTCAAATTAAACTCTTTACTGACACACACTCACAAAAGATTTATAAAAGCAAATCAACGTAAAGCAGGCTGAAATAATAATAATATAAACACACACACGCACATACACACACACACACGCACGCACGCACGCACAAATAGATGCCCTGATTTAATTCAGCCTTATTGCAGAAAGATTTCTCTTATTTATGCAGATATTTACACCAGTGCCCTCTGCTGTTTGCTGCCACTGTTGCTGCCCCTTCACAATTAAGCTAACTTTGGAGAATTTTCTGTCAGGGAAGGAGCACTTTTTATTAATGATGTATTGATTTCCCCCCACCCCTAAATTTCATGATATGGATTATGATAACAGAGATACGTTTATACCAATGAAACATTTAGAGTGTAATTATTTAAATTTCCTTAATTATTTAAATTTCCTTAGTTTTCCTCCTTTCGAGAAAAACTTTTCTCGAATGTTTTTTAATTAGGCTAATAATTGTTTCCATGAAATACATAAACCTGAAAAATCACATTTTTAATTTGATATGAATGTGCAAATATTAAGGATTAATATACAGGGGTTAGACAATAAAAACTGAAACACTGTCCATTTTAGTTTTGGAGGATTCATGAATATTTTCTCAATTTGATGGTAGCCAATCTTCATTGATTGAACATTCCACCAGCAAGGGCAGAGTGTGAAGGTTTAATTAGCAGAGTAATAGCACAGTTTTGCTTAAAATATTGCAATGCACACAATATTATGGGTGACATATCAGAATTTAAAAGAGGTTTGGTGGTCAAATTGTTGGTGCGCGTCTCACTAGCGCATCTGTGATCGAGACACAAGTCTTTGTGATGTATCAAGAGCCACAGTATCCAGGGTAATGTCACCATACCACCAAGAAAGACAAACCACATTCAACAGGAGTAACTGTGGATGCAAGAGGAAGCTGTCTAAAAGAGATGTCCGAGTGAAAGAATTTAAATGTGCACCTTACTATCCTGTTTCCATGAAAAATGTTCATTGGGAGCTCCACAGTGTGAATGGCCAGGCTGCTATAGCCAAAGCTTTGGTCATTCGTGCCAATGCCAAACGAAGCATGGGGGTGGATCAGTGATGGTTTGGGCTACAATATCATGGCGTTCCCTAGGCCCAATACTTGTGCTAAATGGGCGCGTCACTGCCAAGGACTACTGAATTCTGGTGGATGATGTGTGCCCAATGTTTCAAACTTCCTGAAGGTGGTTCTCTGTATCAGGATGATAATGCACCAATACAGACAGCAAGCCTGATGACAGAGTTGTTTGATGAACACAAAAGTGAAGTTGAACATCTCCCATGGCCTGCACAGTTACCAGGTCTAAATATTATTCAGCTACTTTTGGGGTGTTTGGACGGAGCGAATCAGAAAATGTTTTCCTCCAACAGCATCACATAGTGACCTGGCCACTATTCTGCAAGAAGAATGACTCAAAATCCCTCTGGCCACTGTGCAGGATTTGTATCTGTCATTCCCAGGATGAATTGATGCTGTATTGCAAAAGGAGGCCCTACACCATACTAATTAATTATTGTTGTGGTCTAAAACCAGGCATTTCAGTTTCATTGTCCAGCCCCAGAAATAAATCAAATGGCATATGTTTTGAAAATTTGGAAAATTCCTTATTGTCTAACTGGCATCTTGTTCAGAAATGCGAGTAGTGTGTAAATAGTGCAGAGCGCGCATAAATTCTTTTCCCCATCCACCCGTCCCACACGCCCAACTAAACGCTGTCATATTATATCTATAGTGGAGGTCGCGTAATGATACAGTGCAAACAGCAGTACACACAAAAGCAGTGCATTTACAGAATAACAAATTAGTACTCGGATTTTAGAAAACTAATATTTGTTTATAGCACAATATAACGCACAAAAATCGGAATTTGTTTTAATATAACATTTTTGTTTTACTGAATCCTGCTCAATTTGTTCCATGGATCTGCTTAAAAAAAACAAAACAAAAAAAAAACATTCCAGCCCCTCCTCCCCGAAAAAAAAGTCCCGGTCACATCCGCCATTTCGGTGGAGACTGGAAAGCCATTGAATTGAACAAAAATACCGCAATGATAAAATTAAATATCGGACGTAAATCGGTCTGTTTCATAACCTCTTTAGATTAAAGGATTAAGACTCATAGATATATTCTTTGAGGAAGTAACGTCGAGAAAAACAATTGTCTTTTTGCGCGTCAAATTCCGTGAATTTGTCCGCATCTTCATGTACGCTAATGTGTTAGCCTAGTAACGATAACAGGAAGACCACAGGCTGTTTACCGAAGATTTTAGCGTTTCTTGGACTAGAAGTAAAATCTATCAGTGAATTAAATAAATACATTTGGGACATTTATATTTCGCGTTTCTAAACAAATCGCAACACTGTCCGCCGTTGCACAGGATCCAATAAAGAGTGAAGGAGACATGGCGAGCTCAGTGGGGAACGTGGCTGACAGCACAGGTAATCATGACAAAAACTAACGTTACCTCTTCGCTCTAAGTTAACATAAACACCGAGGCAATGATCAACTACTTTTTTTTAATTTACTTATTGGTGTATTTATTTATGGCGCTGTAATACTGACCTCTTTGCATGCGTGTTATGAGTTACGCTGTGAAAATGTCAATGTAACTTAGTTTTATATCCAAATAGGAACTGTTAACACCCGTAGTACCATTAAGGAAGTGAGTTATCATCTTTCATATTTTTAACAAGACTAGGTGGTTGTAACTGTCATGTAGTATTATAACGATGGTGAGTCAGGTGTTCTCGCAGACAGAGGATGTCCAGCCTCCTGCCTCTTCCATTTCATGTGTTGTTTTCTTATGGATGTCGCTATTGCAGTGTCTAAACTAGGACTTTGCGCAATTCAGAATTGAGGTAGCATAGTTCATACGTCCAATTTAAATGTAATATTGTGTCACAAATTCTAATTAAAACGATGAAGTGTTCTTTAGTATTCTGTTCATGTTAAGTAGCCTAGTATATGGAATATTTAAAGAAACATTAAATGATATTAATAACAAGGCAATGTTTGAACTGAGAAATTGCTTTCTCATTTGTACATATAATTAATTTTGCAGGTCGTGGTGGACACCTCATTTCCCATATTGGTCTAGTTTTAAAAATAGGCAAATATGTCAATTTTTGGACTGATGTAAAAAAAATCTTATATTTTTTAGGCTGCATTGCACTTTTTATTAAATGTATACTCATGAATTGAAAGGATGCCAGTTTCAAAATTCTGAATTTTGCCCAACCCTGGAACACAACCATGTATGTTAATCTGTCTTTGCATGTTCATATCACATCATTCTCATTTATACCAAACCTCATCTATTTTTCATTTTCATTCCAATTTATTCTTTAACACTTGCATTTAATAATTTTAGCATTTAATTTGAGTTGTTATTCATCTATGATTTAAAACTTTAAATCATCGATTTCATTAATTTTAGATAATCAATTGGTAAGTTTCATTTAAGATAAGTAAATAAGAAAATCTTTTTGATGAAGACGACAGTACGTTGAGAGTGCTATCATCATTACACGGACCATTAATATCAAAATAAAAGCATAAATGGTTCCACACCACTGTTAATTTTTTAACAGCACCACTGTTCTTATCTTTTTTATTTATTTTTTATTTTACCTCATTTCCATTTCTTCTAACGTGTTGTTTCCCCCTCTGGGTTGCGTTGGTGCTTCAGAACCAACCAAACGTGTTCTTTCCTTCCAAGGGTTGGCAGAGCTGGCACACCGTGAATATCAGTCAGGAGATTTTGAGGCAGCAGAACGCCACTGCATGCAGCTGTGGAGGCAAGAGCCGGATAATACTGGTGTGCTGCTGCTGCTCTCCTCTATCCACTTCCAGTGTCGCAGGCTAGACAGGTGAGATGGACAACTTTCCTCAGTTGGAGCACGGTCTGTGGGTCTTCTTCACTGCTTCTCTTTGGGAAGAAGGAGTGGTATTCTGGCCTGGTGTTAAAGGTCAATTTATTGTTTTTGTTTTTATGGCACAAAATGGAGCGGAGGTGGTAACCCAATCATGAAATTTTTACTACTTGAAACAAAAACATTTTGCATTATTCTTACCAAGTAAAACATTATCGGATTTAAAAAGGCTAACATTAAGTGTAATTAAATACATGATCAGTGCTTGATTTTTGTCAAAAGGTGAAGGTGGTACAAAATTTGATGCATAAGGCCACCACATAATTCTTTATGCAGGAAAAACCCTGAGATATATGTTTAATAGAAATACGTAATCCATGATCTTGGACGTATTGTACACTAGGGCTGCACAATATATTGCAATGTGCCCACATACAATAGTAAAAATATCAATATCATCGCAAAATATGCAATGTTGGTTCTGAATTATACAACCCCAAATCAAAAACAGTTGGGACAGTATGGAAAAGCAAATAAAAAAGAAAGAAGTAATTTACAAATTTACTTTGACTTGTATTTCAGTTCAGACAATATGAATACAAAATATTTCATGTTTTGTGTAGTCATTTAATTTGTAAATATACATCCTTTCCTGTCATTCAGACCTGCAACACATTCCAAAAAAGGTTGGGACAGCAGCAGTTTAGGGCTAGTAATCAGGTACATTGGTTAAATAATGATGTGATTTGAAACGGGTGATCTCAACAGGTAAGTGTAATTATGATTTTGTTCAGAAGCAGCATCCAAGAAAGGTGTAGTCCTTTAGAAACAAAGTTGGGCAGAGGATCGCCAGTTGCCAACAAATACGTGAGACAATACGTGAGACAAAATGTTTAAAAACAATGTTCCTCAAAGAAAGATAGGAAGACATTTGGATATTTCATCTTCATCAGTGCATAACATAATTAAAAGATTCAAGGAATCTGGATGAATTTCAGTGAGTAAAGGACAAGGGCGCAGGTCTAGGCTGAACAACCATGATCTCCGATCCCTCAGGCGGCACTGCATTAAGAATCCTCATTCATTGATAAGCAATATCACCACATGTGCTCAGGACTACTTTGGCAAAGCTTTGTCATGTACCACAATATGTACTTACATCCACAAATGCCAGTGAAAACTGTACTTTGCCAAGAGGAAGACCTATGTTAACAGTGTCCAGAAGCGCCGTCGACTTCTCTGGGCATCTAGGATGGACCGTCACACAGTGGAAACATGTACTGTGGTCAGATGAATCAATATTTCAGGTATTTTTTGGGAGAAATGGATGTTGTGAACTCTGGACCAAAGAAAAAAGGATCATTCAGACTGTTACCAGCAACAAGTCCAAAAGCCAGGGTCTGTCATGGTGTTGTATTGTGTCAGTGCCCTTGGCAAAGGAAACTTGCACTTTTGTGATGGCACCATTAAGGCTGAAAAGTGCATAGAGATTTTGGAGCACAATATGTTGCCTTCTTTTTCAGGTATGGCGATGCATATTTCAATAAGACAATGCAAACCACATTCTACACACATTACAAAGTCCTGGCTGCGGAGGAAGAGGATACAGGTACTTGATTGGCCTGCCTGCATTCTTTAATCTCCAGTAGAGAATGTGTGGTGCATTTTTAAGTGCAAAATGCAACAACAAAGACCCCGTACTGTTGCACATCTTAAGACTTGTTGCAAGAAGAATGGGACAAAATTACACCTGAAACACTTCATTACTTGGTCTCTTTAGTTCCTAAATGTCTATTAAGTGTTGTAAAAAGGAATGGCAACATTACAAAGTGGTAAATGCTTTACTGTTCCAACTATACTTGAAATGTGTTTCAAGAACCAAAATTGAAATATGTTTATTAAAAAATAAAATAATAAATCATGAGGAACACCTTGTGCCGTTGTATCGTCTACAATGAAATACAAGTCAAAGTAAATTTAGAAGTCACTTCTTTCTTTTTTGTTAGCATTTTCGTGCTGGAAAATGCATTTTTCTTCACCAAACTGTTGTTGGATTATTGGAAGAAGTTGCTGTTGGAGGGTGTTTTGGTACCATTCTTGATTCATAGCTGTGTTTTTGGGCAAAAGAAGCAACCCCACACATGAATGGTGTCAGGATGCTTTATTGTTGGCATGACACAGGACTGATGGTAGCACTCACCTTTTCATCTCCGGACAAGCCTTTTTTCAGATGCCCCAAACAATAGGAAAGGGGCTTCATCGGAGAATATGACTTTGCCCCAGTTCTCAGCAGTCCATTCGCCATACTTTTTGCAGAAGATTAATCTGTCCCTGATGTTGTTTTTTGGAGAGAAGTGGCTTCTTTGCTGCCTTTCTTGACACCAGGCCATCTTCCAAAAGTTTTCGCCTCCTGTGCGTGCAGATGCACTCACACCTGCCTGCTGCCATTCCTGAGCAAGCTCTGCACTGGTGGCACGCAGCTGAATTCTCTTTAGGAGGCAATCCTGAAGAATTCAGGAGAATTGAATTAAGAATTGAACCTCTTTCCTTGAAGTTCTTGATGATCCTATAAATTGTTGATTTTAGGTGCAATCTTAGTAGCCACAATATCCTTGCCTGTGAAGCCATTTTTATGCAACGCAATGATGGCTGCACTCGTTTTCAGGTTATTTTTCATGGCAAGTTATTTTTCATGGCAAAGGACTATGCAATTCTTCTGATCAATCTTCATAACATTCTGGAGTATATGCAAATTGCTATTATAAAAACCTAAGCAGCAACTTTTCCAATTTCCAATATTTATGTAATTCTCAAAACTTTTGGCGTTGACTGTAGAGTCACTGCCAAGATTAACATTAATGAAGTAAAGGTTTATCATTTGCATGTAATTAAGGCCTGTGAATTGCCATTTCAAGAGGGTTTAGAACATTTGGACAAAAAAATAATGATGTTTGGTGGTGCAACCAAGATTTATACATTTTATGCCAAAAAGGTTTTTCTTACTTAGAATTTTTTTCTAGTCCAAATATCTACATTTCAAAGCAAAAAAACAAGATTATTTTACTTGGCACATTGGAATATAATTTCGCTTATTTTAAGAAAAAAACTATTAATTTTGACTTATTTCTTGTGAAGGTGAAAACTAGAGGTGTGAACCTACACTGGTCTCACGGTTCGGTTCGGTTCGGTTACGATTATCATGCCTCCCACTCACTTTGAGCCCTGTCGAGCGAGTTCTTACAACCCTGTGATTGGTCACGTGCTCAACAGAAACGAATGCGATTGGCTCCTAATGCTCTGGCTCTGTTTACCGTTGAGTGACACTGATAAACGGCAGAGGTGATCACAGCTGATCCATGATAGACGCGGTGGAGAAAACTCGCTCTGCAGACACGCTCGTGTCTGGATCCACAAGTATAGCTATAACAGCCAAGAGGAAAGGAAACGTCATGCCAGCAGGTCAAAGGGCCACAGTGAGAGAGAAAGGGAGAGAGAGAGAGAAATTGAGTTTACTTTCATTTTCTCAATCGCAGAGAAATGGTGGCTTCTGCTGTAACTTCAGTGTCAGTGAAAGACTGTCCAGCAAACACTCAAACAGTGAATTGTACAGAGTTTCTGTGTTTTTAAGTAGTTACAGTGTTTTAATTACTCACGGTCGCCTCCCTCGCCATAGTAAGCTACCGCGACGTAGCACATATGAGATAAATGACATCAGTACGTAATAACCGGTTATGATCTATCACTGAACCGATACCGAATTGTCCGCATCTGCATCGCGGTGCACCGAAGAAACAATTCATTTTGACACCCCTAGTGAAAACAAAACAATATTTTACTTGATCTAAGATTTTTTTTGATATTTGGAATAGAAATTAAACAAAGAAAAAGAATTTGGATTGTGATTATTTAATTTCTGTTCCTAAATGCTGTTAAAAATCCCAGAAAACTGTCAAATAGAGCTATTTATCTTATTAAACTGTATTCAAATCACAATATTTCCAGTATCGTGCAGCCCTATTGTACACCTTATTCTAAAGCAATGGCCTTTATTTAAAAAAATAAACTCTTCTGCTTCTTAAACAGCTTTCTTGTTGTTATTATTATTATTTTTTACTTGGAAGTCTGTTACAATTTCAGAAGTTTCAGACACAGTTGGACAGTTTTGTATCCTTTTTGCTTCTGCTGTGCGATATGGGCAAAAGAAACCGATCATGATTTTCTTGAACAATATTGCGATTTCGTTTTGACACACGCAGACATTTTACAGTGTGATTTTCCAGAGAAAAATAATTAGATCTTTATCAAAGACCTGTAACATGTCTCTAAAACAATGTTCTGCTTGACCACATATCAGAATTAGTTGTGTGTATTTTTCTAAGTGTCCACAGATTTTTGCCATGCATAGATCATAGACTTCTTTGTGACGCTGCTGTGAAAAAGGCTGTTCTTATAATCACGTATCATATATGAACTCATCATGCAGGATATTTGTCATTAAGCTCAGTCTCCTGTTTTTGCTCTCTGTTTAGGCGCGCTGCGTTATGATTGGTTCAAATACCATACTGTGGGAAAATCAATCAGTAAGATGATTTAGAAATCGCGCTAGTCCAAAAGTGCACGTCCAAATCACAATTTCAATTAACACACACAATCAATTAATATTAATTAACTTTTTACTATGTTTATGGTCTGGAATTTTTCTCTAAAGGGTACTTTACAGGGAGTTCATTATAATGAAAATACGTTGAGTCTCATTCTTAAAGTTTTTGCTTCATCTGCAGGTCAGCTCACTTCAGCACTCTGGCCATCAAGCAGAACCCCATGCTTGCTGAGGCCTACTCTAATCTGGGCAACGTTTACAAGGAACGAGGTCAACTGCAGGAGGCCATTGAACACTATCGTCACGCTCTTCGTCTCAAACCAGACTTCATCGATGGATACATCAATCTGGCAGCAGCATTGGTGGCAGCAGGGGACATGGAGGGAGCAGTTCAAGCATATGTATCTGCACTCCAGTATAATCCTGTGAGTCAAGTCTCAAGTGTTCCTGAGCAAATGGTCATTCTTATCCAGGCAAACTAGCTCGTCAGAAGGCACTTGTTTAAAAACAAACATTGCACATAAGTCAATAGTTTGAGTTGACTGTGTGGCAGTCAATTTTATATTTAAATTTTCACTGTACTATATGCGTATTGAACCATGACAGTTGTACCGAACTGTTCAATATTATACAGATTATTGCGGCATACCTATTATCTACAGTTCTTATATAAACTGCTGGCACATGATTTTTTCCATGCTGGAGAAATACTGAAACCACTGATTTACTTGCAGTCTCATACACTGGGTCTCTTTCTCTAGTGTTTAGTTGTATACTGTCTTGAATACACAGAAATGTAGTGCTATGTTATAAAATTTTTCAGCGAGACCACCATAGACAATGTCATTTAATTTTCAAGTTTTATATTTTTGCAAATATTTTTTTACTTTATATTGTAAATGCTGTTTTCTAAATGAATACAGTCTGTTGTTTATTTTAGAGTTTATTGTTAGAAAATGCAGTCTGTGCAATTATTTAGATTTGAAGTATGAAAGAGGTCTGCAGAGAATTCTAGAAAAGTGTGACATTTTGTAATAGTGTGTGTATATATATATATATATATTTGAATCCTGATCTAAATGTTCTATATATTAATTTCCTTCCTCAATCTTTTATTACAGGATCTGTATTGTGTACGCAGTGACTTGGGTAACCTGCTTAAAGCGCTTGGGCGCCTTGAAGAGGCCAAGGTATGTTTAAAGATGTCGGCCCTTGCACGTTTACATAATGATTTCTTTTCTTTTTTTCTTTTTTAAAATTTTAAATCATAGCTGTACATCATAATCCTTGCCAGACTTTGGGTATCTGGCTTTTTTTTAAGAGAGTGCTGCTCATTGTATTTTCCCACATCAGCATTCTTTACCATCTTACAGGTCTAGCCTAAGCATTTAACTAGAGCAGTGTGTACCCAGAGCTATCAGGTCACCTGCTTTTCACCTACCTAACCAAAGCAATTTTATTTTAAATTCAACAAGGTTAAGACCCTTTTACCCTCCTCTCACTCATTTTGTTTTCATTTGTTTTGCTCATTTAGATGGCTAGATTAGAGACACGTCCACTCTGTCAAACCCTCTTTTTTGCCCTCTCCCACTTTAATGCTTCTCTAAGTCTGATCACTACCCGTTCAGCTCCCGCTCTCCCCCACACAAAGGAAGAAAGGCTGGGCTCTTCTGTGTTTAACTAAAGGGGGGTCTTAAAACACATGCTGCAATTATGGCATGCTTTTTTTCCTTGTAGTCCCTTGGAGGGATTTTGCTGGCATGGTCTTAGATAAATGAATGGACTGACGAAGGTAGTGATCTTTGTATGCAAAGAATAAGATGGCTTCTAACCCTAACCTTGCGTCTTTGGTCATTGACCAAGACCGTTTATTTGCTTCAAAAGTTGAAGAGTGGCCTTTTGACTGTCAGTTTAGATTTGGCTTTACTTCGCCATTATTATGAGGCCCTTTGTTAATGCCCTTTTTGCGGCAGCAAGGCCAGTTGTGGTTTTAGTGGGTCTTTGGGGAGATAAAGTTAACGTTGAAGAGAGAGTTCTCCTCCTGTTAGTTAGAAGCCTTCTTATTTGGTGCCTCAGGGGGGTTGAAGTGGGGAAGAGTCGAGGGTGTCAATGGCTCCCCACCAACTCTGTCGCTTCTAACCCCCCCACGCGCTTGCTCAGGGTCTGTGGAGTGTGCGCGCTTTGAACTGTCTGCCTGACCCCTCAGTCAGCCCAACAGATGCTCTTCAAGGGCTTCACAGTGCATTTGACTAGAATTTTGGCCCTTGTTTATCCACAATCCCCTGTTTTTTCCTTCAGATAGAGCTAAATAGCTTTGGGAGGGTTTCCAAAACTGCATCAGCCCTGCATCAAAACTGCGTCAGGCAGACAGATCACTATTTGCACTCCACTGCACGCGTCAGATACCATGATAGAGAGAGAGAATTATACATGCGCAGCAAAAAGCGATGACCTCTTTATTTCAGAGCTGTGGAGGCTTCTAGATGATTATGAAGTTCTTAAACCCAAGGCTTTTTTTCCTTATCCATTGGCCAGGACTCAAGAAGGCAGGACAGGAAAAAGCAAACAAGATATTATACCATGTAAAGATTGAGTACAACAAAGGAAAATAAAAGATCATTGATTACATTTTTTCCCTCTTGTATGTTATGATTATTAATAATAATCCCAGAGCAATGTGATCAGTTCTTTTGGGTAAGATCAAGCCAGTTCTCCTCCCTCCTGTACCTGTATTTGAAAATGTGACTCCGTAATGGAAAGTTCAAATCTGTTTGTGAAACTCAACTCAAAGCCTTTCTTCACTCTCGACCCCTTGCAAACATATTCCTGTTTCTGAAAATGTAAAATCCCTTTCATTGCATGGGTTTAAACTTATATCAGGTCATTTTTCTTTTATTTCTTTTTTTTTATGTTGGACTTGTTTTGCTTTGTCAATACAAGTTTTGATGTCCATTTGAAATGTCTTGATTGCCAACTTTTACTAACGCTCTTGTTTTCTTATTTTGTCTCTTTTGGTTTTTCCACCACTGATATTGTTATTTAGAAGGTTTCAGGTGGGTGACACTATTCCTGCGTAGGTGCGGTCCGGTGGACAGGAACACTAGGGCATCATCAGTCTTCTCCTCTTCCAGCTGCGGCCGCCCCCAGACAAAGTCCAAAAATATGGTAACGGGTTTGTAAGAGAAAAGAAAGAAAAACATCTACTCCATTGCCTGACTTCTGTCTTATGACTTCCTTTGAAGAACAAAACAAGCAAAAAAAGTAAAATAAGAGAAAGAAGTTTTGCCCAATTAATTAAAAATAGAATGGATTGGATGCTGTAAGCAATCAAAGCACAGTAAGAATCCCTCTAACTCTCTTACTTGTTGATTATTTTTTTCCTGTTCCTTTGGAATATGATTTATTTTTTCTCCTTTATTTGGAGTTGTAGCGTTCTGCTGAGCAGATGATGCGCTGTGAGCCTGCAGTGACGCAAGGGCTGCGCAGCGACAAAAAGCCGCGATGGAAAAAGCGTGCGCTTGAACAGCGATTTCCCCTCCCCTCAACCCCTGGCTTGCAGGTTGCAGACCTGCACACTCTTCTTGCTAGCATAGCACCCAGTGGCTACCTAACCCTAAATATAACACCACTGTTAAGACCAATTACATAATTATAACTCTTCAATGAGTTACCCCATATATCATTAATGGATTTGGCCGTGGGACCTGTCAAATACCCCAAAGGGATATATAGAGGGTTTAATAGTTTCTTGTACTATTCTAGTGGGGAGTAAGATTGCTTCAGGTCTGCAGTCTGTGCCCAGAGCTTGTGTTGCCGCTGCGAAATGTGAGCGCTAGCGAAAAATGCGCAAGCAGTGACCATAATGCAGGTCACCCGCGTAGCGTTTTGCGCTTGCATTACAGGGACCTCCACCTGCATGCTGCACTTGCATTTAAGGTTTTGAAATAAAATTTTGTTGTGAGGTTATGTAATGTTAGATATCTAAGTCATGGGACTTTTCTCCATGGTCAGAATGTTTTTATTTTTAAGTACAACATTAGAGCGACAAAGTTCATTGAAAACTGCATAACTGAAGAATGTAAGTTGGCGTGTAGGTGTTGGTTGGATTTGCGCAGCGTAGGAAAAGTGTGCAGCTTAGCGCGGCAGAAATTTGCGCATGCGAGCCCATGCTGTAGGCTCACTTTTTGCTTTTGTGAGAGTAGATACTAACTTTTATTTTTCATCTGCCCTTTTTCTTTCTTCCTTTTTATTTGATCTTTTGGTTTCTTTTTTTTTTTTTACAACCCCTCCTCTGTCTACTCTTGCTTCTTCTTTCTACCTCCTTTTCTTCCTGTTTGTTTTAAACTGTAAACCTGTTCAAGGCTTGTTACCTGAAGGCAATCGAAACTCAGCCAAACTTCGCTGTGGCCTGGAGTAACCTGGGCTGCGTGTTCAATGCCCAGGGTGAGATCTGGCTGGCCATCCATCATTTTGAAAAGGTTGGTACACATGACAATCTCACATTGAAAAATAACATGATTTAATGTAATGTTCACGGGGGCTCTTCATTGGGTTACAGGCGGTAACACTTGACCCAAATTTTTTGGATGCTTACATCAACTTGGGTAATGTTCTAAAAGAGGCTCGTATCTTTGACAGGTAAAGGGGTCCCTTCTTCTCACTATATTTTGATATCATATCCATTTTAAGTCAGTCTCATGCTTGTCATTAATTTCCTCCGCAGAGCCGTTGCTGGGTATCTGCGAGCCCTCAGTCTTAGCCCAAACCATGCCGTTGTCCATGGAAACTTGGCTTGTGTGTATTATGAACAGGGTCTGATCGACCTGGCCATTGACACATACCGTCGTGCCATTGAGCTGCAGCCACACTTTCCTGATGCATACTGCAATCTTGCTAATGCTCTGAAGGAAAAAGGCAATGTAAGAAACTTTAGTACTCCATTCTGTGTGATGACTGCTGTCATGTTTTTGAAGTTTGGTGACATTATTGAAATTTTGCTGAAAAGACATGCATTGTTGATACTGTAATGATTAATGAAGATTGGCTTGCACAGAAACCAATTTTAAACCCAAGCTGATTTTCCAGTTGGTGTCAAAAGAGCTGGTAATTTGGTTCATTTAGTTTTCAATTGCCAGCGCTTGGTGAGCTGCATGAAGAAAAAGTAGGCTAGAAAATGGCGAATTGTGCCTGTGCTAGCTTTATTTTATGAAGTCATACAGTTTTGTTTTTATTGTGCGTCTATACAAATAAAAACAATATGTGTTTCAAATGATGACACTGACCCTTAAAGCCAAAAATAGTTGAGTATTTTTTTCTGTATTATAATGACTAAATCTGCAGTTGAACTAAAACATGCAAGATTAAATATCTTTGGATTCCTACTGGATATATCATATAAAATACAGTAAAACACTTCCTTATAAACAACACTTTATAAACAATTCTGATTGTGTAGCAGAATTTGTTATTCTGTTACACATTAATAAAAAAGCTTAAAATGTGGAAAACATTTAAAACTTTTTAAATGTTGCGAAAAAAAGTTAATAAAGATAGCGTGTTTAATTAGTGCGTGACCTGTGTGCCACTGTACAGCCGTTATTATAAGGGATTATTGATAGTGAAATTTAGCATCTTTTTTTTTCTTCTTTCTTTTAAGAACATGACTAAACCATGAAAGTGATTATAAACGTGATAAAAACAGATGCTTGTTTGTACTAAAAATCCTTATTAATATGCTTTTTAAAATCTTTGTTTCTGCTTGGACAGCCAAATTTCCACGGTAGCTGGTTTATTCAGGGAAATATCTTATTCCCTTTCATTTGTAGTAAGGGTTATCTATCAGTTTCCCCAATGTGAATGTGCTAAATGAATGTATTGGGGCAAGTGGAAGGTTAAGGGGTAGAATTGGTCTTGGGCTTAAAATGATTGTAAAATCATAATTTTTCACCCTTAAAATTCACTGGATTACATGAAATATCACCACATTTTTAAGTAAAAAATGTCATTGTTCACTAATTAGTTTTTTTCTGTTAGGTTTCTGAAGCTGAGGAGTGTTACAACACTGCTCTGCGTCTGTGCCCAACCCACGCTGACTCTCTTAACAATCTGGCCAACATCAAGCGTGAGCAGGGCAACATTGAGGAGGCAGTGCAGCTCTACAGGAAAGCACTGGAGGTGAGTGGACCAATGATGTTTAATGACTACGTTTACATGGACATCAGCAATCAAACTATTTGCCTTAATCTGAATAAGACAATATGATTAAGGTGTTAACATGAGTTGCTATTTAAATGTTTTTTTCATGTTCCCATTTTACATCCCCATTGGACGCTAGTTTCCTCCGGTGATTCACGCAACAACCGTTTGTGTTCATCATGGCACCATATGTGATTTTGAGCATTTTGTTTTTAATTTTGCGATAAGTTCAACTGCAGTTAATTTCTAACACTGTGCGTGCAAACAGATCATACAAGTTCTACAAGGAGATACAAATTCTCAAACAACAGGCCACCTCTGCCATTTCATTCACTAACTTTTTATTCATGCCTCTGCGACACTTGAAAGTCAAGACACTTTCATTTCTTTCCGAATTCTCAGCATAGTCATCGTTTCCCACTCGCACCAAAAATGTGCTCTTGTTTGAAGCCATTTTCATTTGTTTGTCATCAAATGACAACTGCAGTGTGTGCATCCTGTCACAAAATGTAGCAAAAAGTACTTCAAAATTGTAATAGTTTGATTAAGGTGTTTACATGTCTGTACTGCACTTTAATAATGCGACTAAAATAGGAATATTCTGATTTATGTTTAATTCAATTATGACTTTAATCAGCTTAAGGTAATCAAAAATTGCTGTTTACATGGTAGACTTTTAATCAGAGTATTGTCTTAGGGTGCACTCACACTATGCTATCCGAACCGTGCCCAGACATGTTTCCTGGTTTGTTTGACAAGTGTGAGTGGTCCGATTCGGGCCCAGGCGTGGTTCAGTTGGCCAGCTCTGGCCCGGTTGGTAGAGGTGTGCCAAAGCGTGGTTCGGTTGGGCTTTGGTGCGGTACGCTTGTACTGTGAGTGCAAAGCATGCCTGAGCTCAAAACCGAAGATGCGACATGACTTTTAAGGGACTGTTTCATATGGATTTATTAATCATTCTTACTTTTCAATGAACACGAACTGTCATAGTTTATTAAAGACGCAAACCCCTCACTGCAACTTCAGCAAACCTCCTAATACCTGTAGCATGAGGACTTTCATGATAATTTATGAGCGTCAAAAGTTGTGGATCTGTTCTGCAAAATATTTGACTGCGTGTAACTGCATATGAAATGACATAAAATAATACAAAACGATATAACTAAAGCAATGTCCACTGAGCTGAGCGAGAGCGCTTCTCTTCTGTTAAGTCGCATCATCGATGACGTAAACTTGCTCCGGTTCGGAAGGCAAAATGCATTGTGAGTGCAGGCCATCTGGGGAGAGGGGAGGAGGGACAAGCGTGGTTCGGCACGGTTCAAGAGAACTGTACCCAGTGTGAGCATGCACAAAATCTGAGTATTGGTGTTCATGTAAACGTATTCTATGATATCCTTGCTTATTTGATTATTATTATTATTTTGCAAAATATGTTGTACATTTTGTTTTTTGCAAAGGTGTTCCCAGAATTTGCTGCCGCCCATTCAAACCTTGCCAGTGTCCTGCAACAGCAAGGAAAACTTCAAGAGGCCCTCATGCACTATAAGGAGGCCATCAGGCAGGATTCTCTTTTAGCCACACTCTTTCATGTTTTTTTAATTGGTGTCTTTTAAAGATTTCTTACTGTCTGTTTGTACTCAAACCCCAAACAGAATCAGCCCCACTTTTGCTGATGCTTACTCCAACATGGGCAACACTCTGAAAGAGATGCAGGATGTTCAGGGGGCATTGCAGTGCTACACTCGAGCCATTCAGATTAACCCTGCTTTTGCTGATGCTCACAGTAACTTGGCTTCCATACACAAAGTATGAATCTTGAATCTGGAATAATAGTCTTCCTTATAGTTGTTTTTAGTGTTGTTGTTTTGAATTCAAATGGAAACATTCCTCTATTAAAGGACTCTGGGAACATCCCTGAGGCGATTGCATCTTATCGAACTGCCCTGAAGCTCAAGCCAGATTTCCCAGATGCTTATTGTAACCTTGCTCATTGTCTACAGGTATGCAGGCTTCATAAACTTGTAGATTTTTGCTGCACATTTGGCTTCTTTGTATGATTTTTGCGTTGTTCTCTGGTCTTTAGATTGTATGTGATTGGACTGATTATGACGAGCGCATGAAGAAACTGGTGAGCATTGTTGCTGATCAGTTGGAGAAGAACCGCCTGCCATCTGTGCATCCTCATCACAGCATGCTGTATCCCCTCTCTCACGGTTTCCGCAAGGCCATTGCAGAGAGACATGGCAACTTGTGTCTTGACAAGGTCTGTTCATTACAAATCTTGACATTTATCTTCATTTTCCAGTTTTTCTTTTATGTACTTTTTCAGTGTATGAACTTTATTGTTTGTTTTGTTTTTGTTCAACAGATTAATGCTCTTCATAAACCTGCCTATGAGCATCCTAAGGACCTGAAAGTCAGTTCAGGCCGACTGCGAGTCGGTTACATTAGCTCCGATTTTGGCAACCATCCCACTTCCCATCTCATGCAATCCATCCCTGGCATGCACAACTCTGAGAAGTTTGAGGTGAGCAGTCTGTAATACGGTTGTTTTGTTTAGATCCTTCATCTTGTGATCTCACACTGTTATATTTTTGCAGGTGTTCTGCTATGCTCTCAGCCCTGATGACGGCACCAACTTCAGAGTCAAAGTCATGGCAGAGGCTCATCACTTCATTGACCTCTCACAGGTGAGAATATCTGTCCTGGGCTAATTCTAAGCAAAGTATTTACAAATATGAAGTATGGACAAAAAAAACTAGACACGGAAAAAAATTCACGCACAATGTAAAATTGTTTACACTAAAAATTACAAAACTGTCTGGTTGAAAAAACTATAGACTCAATGTTCCACTGTGATTGTACTTGAGAATCTGAATTACTGCAATTTAGGAATAAGATTATGTGGGTGTTTTGTCTAGGTATTTGATTTTACACCTTTCTTTAATGGGGTCTGTTTTAATATTATGATGTTTTATTTTCCTTATAAGATCCCCTGTAATGGAAAAGCTGCAGACAGGATCCATCAAGATGGAATCCACATCCTGGTCAACATGAACGGTTATACTAAAGGAGCACGAAATGAGCTGTTCGCATTGCGCCCAGCACCCATTCAGGTTGGCATTTGATAGACCAGTTTATGGAAGTCTCATTGAATATGTTAAATTTAAAGAGGTTTGGGCATATACTGTATGATTGCACTTTTTTTTTTTTTTTTTTTTACTTGGTGATGGTGGGTAACATATATATAACATAATTTGAATTGAGAGAGAGAGAGAGAGAGAGAGAGAGATCCCTATTGCATAGTTAGTGATAGGAGCCATTTGCAATAAAAAGTTTATTAAGTCCATAGTAAATGTTCTCTTAAAATGATCATTTATTTCTATTGGACCTAGTCATCGTACTCCTGACTTCAGAATCATAAAGACAGCCAGAACTCTAGCATTGTGTGTTACAGTTGCAATGTAAAATATGTTTCCTTTTTTTAATGTTCATTTTAAAATGTAATTTATGGAGCATTTACTTCAGTTGTCAGTGTTGCATAATTATTCAGACATAATTCTAATTCTGATTTGGTGCTTTATAAAATATTTATGAAGTTTTAGTTGAATAAAATGTTTTTCCTTCGCAATCCACCCGTAGGCCATGTGGCTTGGATACCCAGGCACCAGTGGAGCCCCATTTATGGACTACATTGTCAGTGATAAGGCGACGTCTCCCTTTGAGGTTGCCGAGCAGTACTCAGAGAAACTGGCGTACATGCCGAACACTTTCTTCATTGGAGATCATGCCAACATGTTCCCTCACCTTAAGGTATTCAGTCTTTCAGCACTCTTTTTGTTTTTGTTTGTCTTTCAAATGCACAAAAGGTTAATTTTATGTTTGTGTAAATATACATATATACACACATATGGATATATATTTACTTAAAACTTGAATGTTTGGGTTTTTCTTCTCTCTCAATATAGAAAAAAGCTGTTATAGACTTCAAGTCAAATGGGCACATTTTTGACAATCGCATTGTCCTGAATGGCATTGATCTGAAAGCATTCCTGGAAAGCCTGCCAGATGTCAAAGTTGTGAAGGTTATTAAAGAAGTCACCTTTTTTTTTATCTACCTCCCATTCTTTTACCACATAAAACAGACATGCTAATGTTTTCTTATTTCTCTTCTTTTAGATGGAATGTGATGGTCAAGAGGTGGCTGACAGTAACGGTGCCCTTTCCATGCCCATCATCCCCATGAACACGGCTGCTGAGGCTATCATTAACATGATTAACCAAGGCCAGATCCAGGTCACCATCAATGGCTTTACTGTCAGCAACGGCCTGGCCACCACACAGGTATGGCCCTCTAAAGGCCCTCAATGCTGGACTTCACATGGCTGAGGAGCTTATTTCACTGCTTTGAAATTTGGGTTCTTCCTACATATCAAGGCTTTGGCTTGCTCTCAGACTGTAATTGAGTCCTATCTGTGATTCTTAGTATGGCAGTTTGGTGCACAATTGACCATGATTACAGGCACATTGTTCCTCTGGTTATGCCTTCAATAGGGGATGGATGTTTACATGCACACACGTTTCCAAATATCTTCTGCTTTCAAATGCTCAAGCGCATATTTAAATGAATCTTCTGTTGATGTCTGACCTGCAAGCTGTTTTAATAGTTTTTTTAGGAGCTTGTACTGACATCTCAGTGCCCAAAGTGAAAGCATATAAGTGATGGTCGTAATTTTGGTGGTTGTAATTTGCATGTTTGAGCCTGGAAGAGTAAATGGTCAATAATTGATTCTAATCAGCCCAGACGAGATTTCTTCTTTGATTATCTTCTGATTTACCCCTACTATGAGCAGATGTGGCATAAAGACATTTTTATAAGTAGGCAGAGTCAGAATATTACCACTTGTTGTTGTTTTTCAGATTTTTACAGTGGAGGAGGTTGTAGTAGTATCTGGGACTGTAGCATTGCAGGTATGGCACACTCAAGCTGGCTGAGAACAGCTTGCTTTGAGACAGGATGTGCAATAGCCATTTTTTTCTTTACTTGGGCCTTCACACTGCTGGTGTATTTGGCACAAACATGGTGGCGGAGAAGTTGATAACCTTGTAGGAATGAAGGACACTGTTTTAGGGAGCATGCTTGTCTTTCTGAACTTAAACTAGTAATGTCTGTGTTTTAACTTTTCTGTTTAGATTAACAATAAAGCAGCAACAGGAGAAGAAGTTCCCAGAACCATTGTGGTGACCACCCGCTCACAATATGGACTTCCTGAAGATTCTATTGTCTATTGCAACTTCAATCAGCTCTATAAGATTGACCCTCCAACCCTGCAGATGTGGGCCAATGTAAGACTTTTTCCTAAATAATTTACAAAATAGCTTGTGGCTCTTTAATATATCATGACATTTGAAGGTATATGTGTGCGTATATAGGGCATTCATGAAGCTTCACACTGATGCGATTGTCATGACAATGATTACCAACCATGATTAATAAATTTATTCTCCATTTGGACATACCGCTATTCTCTGGTACTCTATGAATGTGATTGGCTAGCATCTGCACTTCTATCTGATTGGTTGACGCCTGCATTGGTCCTTAAATGTTGGAAGTTTTTCAACTTCTGCAGTGAGCAAAGGACCCAACACGACTTGACAGACCTAAAATTCAGTTGGAGTCACTTCATTTAAAGTAAAGTGTCAACACTTACACCCAGTGTATTTTAGGGTTGTGGCAATATGTGCTTTATCTGATTTGTTTTATATATATATATAGTGTATATATATGTGTATATATATATGTATATATGTATATATATATGTATATATGTATATATATATGTATATATATATGTATATATGTATATATATATATGTGTATGTGTGTATGTATATGTATGTGTGTGTGTGTGTGTGTGTGTGTCATACCTGTAGATTTATAGGAAATAGTCATTGCAAAGTAGATTCAAAATTATTAAGGTAAAAAGAACAAAACTCAATTGCAAAGTTAACACACTGAATCATTAATTAAGTGTTCATAGGCATGTCTAGTCACAAGACTGCAAACATTTTTAAATAATGACTCAAATTGTTGATGTCAATTTAAAAAAAATGATTTAAATTTGGTTACTCTAATTCTAGAACCAGCTCTACTCACTGTACTCTTAATTGATTACTAGATCCTGAAGCGTGTGCCCAACAGTGTGATCTGGCTGCTGCGATTCCCAGCCGTAGGCGAGCCTAATATCCAGCAGTACGCTCAGAACCTGGGCCTACCTGCCTCTCGCATTATCTTCTCCCCTGTGGCTCCCAAAGAGGAGCATGTACGACGTGGACAGTTGGCTGATGTGTGTCTGGATACCCCGCTCTGTAATGGCCACACCACGGGCATGGATGTGCTCTGGGCTGGTACCCCCATGGTTACAATGCCAGGTAATACAAGCTTAAAGGTGCTGTATGTACGTTTTTGATTATGCTAAAGCATAAAAATACCATAATATGTTTGCAGATATTTAAGAAACATGCCAAGTAAACATTCTTGTTTATCTGAAAAACAGTGCTGAAGTCGGTTACTCTGCTTTGAAGATGTCTGTTACGTGCCAGAACTGTCTTTAATTTGGTTCTTTTAACCCGCCTAATGCCAGTTTGGCCAATTATATTTCAGCACCCCGGTTGCCTTGGTGGAAAACAGTGTATTTGATTCATTTATTCAGAAAGGCTCTCTAAGCATGCGTCCGTGACCGAAATGTGACTTCCAGCGGACAGTAGCAGACTCCGAAATGAGACACAGATTCAGAGTTCCACATGAGGTTATTAATTAGCAAATAGTATAAATATTACAAGCGTAAACATTAGGTGAGCAGGTTACATTGTAACCCTGTGTTCTAACAACATGCTACGTGACGAGATTTGCAGTGATAAGCAATTTGGCTGTTTGCACCAGACGAAACACGACACACGAATACAGCCATTCGGAAGCACAGAATATGCACTGACTCATGAAATGGTAAGGTTTATAATCTAATTAATACATATTAAACCTCTTTAACATTATTAAATGTACATGCTGAATCACTGTGTTGGTTTTGAGTCACAGTTCTAAAGTTTTTTTTTTCAAGATCTGAGGTGAACCATCTTCTGCTGCTTTCAGTGGTATGGAAATAAATGTCATGTAAAATGGCATTCAAACTCATATTATTAGCATTTAACACTCAATAAAGCACTTGAGGTGTACCTGAGGTAAACACTGCCAGTGTATTCTCTTGTGTTTAGCTGCAAGAAATAGAAGCCGTTTCTAATATAACAATTCAAGGTGTTGGTTAGAACAAAGACTTTTAATATGGAAAATATTTCTTCTATCGCATGCCATTGCTTTTATTTAGAACATGTCTTAAATCAGCCTTTAGGCTCGATAGTCACTCGCACCTGTTGGTCCGCAAGTTTGTTTTGATCCAGCAATGTAATGCCTAGTTCAACCACTGGGTGTCAAACTTACATACTGCACCTTTAAACAACACAGAAACACTTTAGCACTGCATAGCAACTTCATAGCAACCACCCAGATGACAGAAGCAAGTGTACAGGAACAACAAAAAGCCTAAAGTATACTTTAGTTTAGTTTTAGCTCAAAGCATACTCTCAAATTCACAGCTGGATTTCATTATAAATCGATGAAAATGGAGGCCTGTCTATCCACAATTGCTCCCTGATTGGGCAATCTGGAACTTTGCCCCTATCATATAAAAATTTAGCTATCTGAAGACAACAAGAAATGAATAGTGGAAAATGGGCAAAAATATGAGCTGAAAGAAAAAGGCATAAATAAGACATTAAACACTATGTACCAGTTGCCCTGGGCAAATGTTTGTTTTAGAGGCAAGAAAACGAATTAATTCTATTCAAATCCATTTGTAAATGAAAGAAATAATGTTCATTTTGAAAATAGACATGTTCAGGTTGTACATACGAGATGTAGAATTGGCCACTCAAGACTTACACACTCAAATTTATTGAAAGGGGAAGAAAAACCTATTTGTGACTTCTGTAAGAATATTTTGACGATAAAACATATTTTAATAGAATGTATTTTTAAATTATATTAGAGAACATTTTTATTCCTGAAGTATTTTAAGGGAAATGTTTAAAATGGTGTCTTCTGGAGGAATTTTAGAATATCGTTAGTCAAACTAAAGGATTGTATATGACTTTTGAGTGTTGTTGTTTTTTGTACAATGAATGTTTATTAAGAAACTGATATGATTGTTTATTATATATTGTATATTAAGTATAGGGTTTGCCATGGATATAGCCAATGTTGCTGATATGGCATTGAAACATAAAGATAATTAATTCTATACATAAGGGAATCAACGTCATTTACAAATGTAACTAGGCAAACAGTAGTCTGAACACCCAGTAGCAACAAAACCGCCAGCCACTTTTGTGACAAGCAGCAATAAAGTCACAGGTGGTGTGAATGGAGCTTGGCTAGTAAAAAGCAAACAACCAACTTCCTGTTTACACTTTGAAAATGCATGTGAAACAATTAAAACTGAATGTTAGATTATTTAAGACATGTGTGAGCTCAGTAAATCTTTCCATGGTAAAGTAGTAAGTCCAATGCATTTTATAAGATTTACATATACACTACCTATGCAAAACCTAAAATTTACGCTAGACTTTACCACTTGCCAGTGCACAGGGAAGCTTTTACACACTCTTCAAATTTCCTTCAAAATGAGAAACTGAAGTTCATCCATTGACACTCTAATGTGTTCTGCAGGAGAGACGTTGGCTTCACGCGTCGCTGCCTCTCAGCTCACCTGTCTTGGCTGTCCTGAACTCATCGCCCAGAGCCGTCAGGAGTATGAAGACGTTGCAGTAAAGCTTGGCACTGATATGGAATTGTAAGTTCCTTTTGTCAATTTCCCCTCTAAAATGTTCGCAAAGTATACAATTAAACTTGCTGTTCATTCTGCATAGCCTGAAGAAGGTACGTGCCCGTGTCTGGAAGCAGCGTATCTGCAGCCCGCTCTTCAACACTAAACAGTACACCGTGGACCTGGAGAAACTTTACCTGCAGATGTGGGAGAATCATGCTAGCGGAGGCAAACCTGACCACCTGGTCAAAATTCAGTCTCTGGAGACCAGCGAGAGCACCTGAACTAAACTTTCCATTGCATGAGCCATCCATCCCCTGTCCCCTGTATGTATCAGTCACAGAGACTCTATGGAGCTACAGGTGAGCAGCGACACTCTGATCCCAGCCAGCTTTTATTTCCATCAGCTAGACTGGACAGCGGGATGCACAAAGACTCAAGACCCTTTTCCCATCAGCAAACTCCATGTTGTTTGATGTTGTTTTTTTATTCTGTTTCTGAAGGACTTTTGTATAAATGCAGTGGATAATGGGGTCCTAAATGCAAAAGGAGCAGAAAATGTAACTTAAAAATAGATAGGGTGTTTTTAAAATTAGGTTATGTACTGCTTAACCTATTTTAGCTCTGTCATTATTATGACTTAAACCTGGGTCAGGGATGCATACTCCGGATCACCAGTGTTTTGTTTTGTTTTTCTCTCAGATGAATGCCAACAATGTGTCTGTATGTTATCGATAGAAAATACATTTTTGAAAACATACTGTGTGACCACGCTGACAAAAGGCCTGCTCAAGTACTGACTTTGATTTTTCTTTATTTTTTAAATAATTTTACCAGGAAAGGTCTAGGTAAGTATGTTTTGGTTTTGTACACTGTCTTCCTGTTAACTTGTTTTATTTATGCTCTGTCAGTGTCAACTCAAGGCTCTTTACATAAACTAAAATAAAAAGATGTGACAAACCTTAAAGAGTTTAAAGTAATTGGTAGCATTTTTCTTTTTATCTAATAGCATTATGGAATTAACAAAAAAAATCAGGTTATTGTGATCTATATTGCTGTTACATTGTGCCTAAATTGTGATGTGCAACCAATTGTACATTTTAACTTTTCAGTTTATTGGGTTGTGTAGGCTGTGGGAATTTATTCATGAAAGACCTTTATTAGCAACAATAAGCAGACATCAAATTGTCATCAGAGATTGTCATATCAACAGGTTTTTCTTTGTCTTTTTTATAGACCAACATGCACATACAAAAAGATACAACAAAATAGGTCATGTGTATATGTACAGTGATAAACTGAAGCAATAGATGACTGTAGTGTCATTTAGTAGTTTGCTTTTTTTGTTGTCTTTTAAGGTGGTTGATTAAGGTCATTTTACTTTGGGGTTTTTTCAGCAAATGTTATTGAGGAAAAAAATGTATATATGTAATACACTGAATGTGATATACAATAGAAATAGTTATTGATTGCTATATTGTCTGGGCAGTTTAAGGTAATTTTTTTTTTTTTAATCTAAAGCTCTATTTGTTACAGTGATTAGAAATACGGACCACTCTGTAAATCTAGCAACCAGCTGAGGCCTGTTGCACAAAGCCAGTTTGGGTTTTAACCCAGCTACATTAAAATTTTGCTTGAGCAGACTTATGCTACATGGCTAACCTGCTCCCGAGCAGGTTTTATTCTAGGTTAGAGATCGCAAACCCAAACTGAACCAAGAAGTCATGTATATCTGTCTAAAAGAAAATAAAGTATTAAAACAATCTAATTCTAGATACAATTGTAAACTGCACTAATATTGTATATACTAGATAAATAAAAAGGGAACCCAAAATTAAGACTCAGAACTGGAGCAGAAATTAAAGAGTAGAACTTGACCAGAATAACAAAAGGAACCAACCAAAATGAAATAAATCCACAAATAATACAAACTAGCAGAGACATGAGGAAAAGGATTTGATATACCACAATCTAATAATTTTCATTTTCGACAAGTAAAAATGGTGTCTGAGAGCTTTTTGATAATTCTTTTATACATTTTTGACATAGCATTTTTACTTTTTACACTTTTAATGTCATCACTAGTTACAGTGTCTTTTTCAAGCTATTGTTGAATTAAACAGCCTGCTTTCTTCGTGATACCACAGCTCTTGCTATGTTGTTAGAGAGCAGATCATTTAATCATACTGCCTCAAGTCGGTAAAAAAACATCTAAACATCTCATCAACTAGCCGAGGTCCTAATCACAGAATATTGAATTCTGTTTCTGGACTACAAATCCCATAACCCTGTACCTGGTGCTGATTGCTCAGCACCTGATGGCAATCTTCACCTCACGTAAATACAAGTTGTGTCCTAAATGGCACACTATACATTATGCACTTACACACTCAACAGCATAGTATATGTATGTAGTGTCGTCCCAAATGGAACACTAAGGTTTATTGTTTTTGTTTTTAATAAGCGGAAAACCGTTTCCCAGATGACGTTTGACGGTTTCCAAATTAGTGAAATAAATGGCCAAACTACCAAATAATACCTGCCATGAGTATAACCGCATTCACCACCAGGAGGCGGTAAAATCACTCTCATAGGAGAATTCCGCTTTCACAATCCAAAATAAAGTAATCCAACATTAGTGCTCGAAAGCTCCTCCCCTTCCGCTACGCGAGCACAGCGGGGGCTGTTGAGTGCGTGAAGTGTCAAACATTACACATTTTAACGGTTGAACAAGTGCGTCATCCGGGTATTTTAAGTGCACTTATTCTTTTTAGAGTTTTCAGTGTGAATGCACTACTTGCACTATGCTACAAAATGGCGTAGAATAGTGCATAAGTATGCAAAATGGGATGCACCTACAGACTCTGATCTCAGTATCAAGTCTTGTTTTGCTTTGCACACAGTTTTTTTTTTAGCATTTTCTTGTATCTCTGGTCTGTTTACGTTACAAATTGGACTGTTTATTTGAATGCAATTGTTTGGTGCCTGCCCTGACCTCTGCCTGTTTACTTGTCTCTGATTATTTGCTGCCTGCGTTGACCATCATCTGGAATCTCATTTCTGATCATTCTCTGTGTGCCCCGACCCTTGACTGGACTGTTTACCCCTGCATTATTGCTCAGTTACCAATTATAGTAAGTGTTACTATATTACTCTGTCCCAGTTTGTTGTACTGTAATAAAGAAACTTGCAAATGTATCCTCAGCCTCCTAAGTCTCCATTACATAAAACATTTGTGACTAGTTGTAATAGGCTATAGCTGGACCAGATTTGAACTTTTTAGCTGAATATTGTATATAATCTTTTCTTTTTAAAATAATTGGAAAGATTTGTATTGTAAGAAGTGCTAAATAAATTATTTTCCCATAGCAACAAGTCCAAAAGACAGGATCTGTCATGGTATTAGTTTGTGGAAGTGCCCTTGGCAAAGGTAACTTGCACTTCTGTGATGGCACCATTAATGCTGAAAAGTACATAAAGATTTTGGAGATCTTTATTTTTATCACATAAAGATATGTCCCTAAACATCTTTTAAGTGTTGTGAAAAGGACATTACAACGTAGTAAATGCTTTATTGTTCCAACTTTTTTAATAGTGTTGCAAGAACCAAAATTGGAATACATGTTTATTTCAAAAAGAAAAAACAAAAAAAATCACAAGGAATTGTATTGTCTGCAATGAAATAATTCAATTAAATTCAAGTTTATTTCTATAGTGCTTTTTACAATGTAGATTGTGTCAAAGCAGCTTAACACAGTTCTAGTAAAGTCCAGATGTCAGAGTTGAAGTTCAGTTTAGTTCAGTTCAGTTCAGTGTGGTTTAAATTTCACTGCTGAAAGTTTAAACACTGAAGTCTGAAAGTTTAATCCACTGGAACGCAGCTCCACAATTCCCGATCCGGGCAAGCCAGTGGCAACAGTGACGAGGAAAAAAAACTTCACCAATAGACAAAGTGAAGGGAAAAAAAAACTCGATAGAAACCAGGCTCTGTTGGGCATGACCATTATTCTTCTGGCCAAACTTCCTGTGTGGAGCTGCAGTCTAGGCGCCAGAGGCCGGAGAAGCTGGACGTCCATAGTGGAGAAGCTGCAGGTGTGGGTAGGGCACCATCGGGAGGTCAGGCTGGCCCACAGGATCAATGCGTGGACTCGTTTGTCACTGTGGCCTTTCAGGAATCAGTCTCATGCACTCCATTCCTCCATGACCACCACAGCATCATATGGCATCTCTTCACAGGTCTAGGATCGCATCAATGGCGCTGCATAGTCTGTAGGGGCCTCGGGATGAGTATCCCCAGGTGGAAATAGAAAATAAAGAAAATAATTAGCATAGCTGCTGTTCATAGTGTATTTAAACGAGATGCATAAATGGATTGTTTTAGATGATAATAGCAGTTATATAAACAAACATAGAAACAAACATGTAAAGCATATGAAAGTTTCTAACAAAATGCCTGGTGCATTAAGACAGGAGGAGTGTGTTCTACAGGTGGTTGTCAAGCCAGCTCACCTGTGTGGAGCACACTCATGCATCATACCGTTATGCAATGCATTGAGTGTATGCTTTACTGAAAAGATAGGTCTTTAATCTAGTTTTAAACTGAGAGAGTGTGTCTGAGCCTCGGACATTATCAGGAAGGCTATTCCAGAGTTTAGGAGTCATAAATGAGAAGGCTCGACCTCCTTTATTCAAATCAGGTGAATGTCAAATCTACCTTCGCAATATAGTATGGCTTTGCAAACTCATGAATGTTATTAATGTGCATTAAAATGTTCGCTATTTTCTAGTTTTGTAATCCCAAAAAAGGTTACATTTGATCTGTTATAGGCTACTCTTTGCGTTGTCCTGTACCTTAAGAGACAGTCAATCTGTTGTGTTACAAGTTGAGGGAGAGGATATCCCAAAGAGAGTAACAATTGGATGTATGAGTACTTGGATGTTATAATTGCCAGCGATTTGGACATGTAGCAGCAATGTGCAAGGAAAACAGAAGGTGTGCTAGATGTGGAGGTAATCATAATTATGGCCAATGTGGAGAAGGGGTATTGCCTAAATGTTGTAATTGTGGAGGGGAACATAGTGTGACTTTTGGAGGATGTGCAGTGATGAAAGAGGCAGTACAGGTACAGAAAGTAAGAATGGGGCAGAAAGTTTCATATGCAGAAGCAGTGAAGAGGGTACATAACCAGGCTACAGGCAGTAGGAGTGAGAGTGTAGTGGAGGATAAAGATAAGCAAATAAATTAAAAGGAGGGAAAAGGGATACAGGTGAATGTAAGGAAGTTGGTGACATTCATAGCTGGTGTGATTAATAGAACAGCAGAAATAAAATCAAAGACAGAAAGAATCCAGTTGATTGTTATGGCGGCAGAACGTCATTTGGATGTAACCGGACTGACATGGGAAATAGTGAGGGATGACCTCAAGCAACAGTCAAGTCAGGAAATATGGATTGGTTAATTTTATTAATGGTGTTAATAATACAATGGAATGCAAGAAGCTTGATAAGTAATGGGATGGAGTTAAGGCAATTTATAGAGGTATTGCTAAAGAAACCAGAGGTTATTTGCATTCAGGAGACGTGGCTTAAACCAAATTTGGATTGTGTGATAAGGGGATATGTGGCTGTACGACGAGATAGAAGTGAAGGGAGTGGTGGAGGGTGTGCTACATTTATTAAGCAGGGGCTTCCATATAAGATTCTGGGATTGGGAAAAGAGTTGGAATACATGATGGTGGAAATAATGATAGGGCAGAAGAGTGTAGTAATAATAAATTTGTACAATCCTTGTAGAAGATTGGACTTAGAGTTAATGGAAGAAGTCGAGGGGCAGGATAGACAAAAAGTAATGTTGTGTGGGGACTTTAATGGCCATAGTCCACTTTGGGGTGGGAAGAAGTTGGACAAGAATGGACAGGTAATAGAGGAGTTGTTAGATTTGGAAGGGTTGGTATGTCTTAATGATGGAAGATGAACTAGGTTAGAAATGGCGGATGTAACCAAGTAAAGCAGCCGATTCTTTCTTTTTCCCTCTGAATGTCTGTTCCCATGTACGCAATCAAACTACACGTCTTGCGTAGTTGCTTAGTTACCATACGTATCTTTGAATTAAAAACGTATGGTGTCAGAAAATGAGTCAGTCCTAGATCTTCCTATTGCTTCAAAAGATATTGCAAGAGTGTGATTGGAAAGTGATCGTTTTACAATATTATGTTCAATTCAAATAAGGAGGAAAAAACTGTGTGAAGAAGGAGGAGGGAGATGGATATCTGGTAAGGCAAACTGGGTAAAATTTAATCAGTTATGTGAGGAAAGTTTAGAAGGGGAACTTAGAGATAGAGTTAGAGTTAGATATAGACAATGAATACAGTAGCTTTCAGGAAGTTATAATAGAAGTGGCATATGAAATTATTCCTAAGAGTTCTGGGAAAATAAGAAGGACATCAGTTCCTTGGTGAACAGAGGAATAGGAACTTTAGGATATTAAGGCAGACTCATAATTATGAGCACCTAATTCAATATAAAAGTGCTCAAGCATTGGTAAGGAAAACAATACGACAAGCTAAGAGGAGCCATTGGCACCACTCTTGCAGCTGAATGGGGAGTAAGACTCCAGTGGGGTATATTCGGGGATGATAAAAAGGATGGGTGGAGAAAGGAAAGAGAAGGAATATCCAGTATTGATAAATGGAGAGGAGTAGGCAGCAAAAGCTTTAGTAGCAATACATAGTTCTGAAAATTTAGAAGGAGAATGGAAAGAAGGAAGGGAAAAGACAGTAAAGAAATATCCTGGAGTATTTCAGAAAAGAGGAGAAGTAGATGATGCAGTAAGTGCCCCATTTTCTATGAAAGAAATGAATAGAGCGATTAATAGAACAAAGATGACATCCCCAGGAGGAGATGATATGTGCTATATCATGTTGAAATTTATGGGTGAGAATGCTTTAGGAAGGCTGCTTAGGATATATAATAGAGTGTGGGAGGAAGGGCAGCTTTCTAAGAGTTGGAAAGAAGCAGTAGTAGTCCAAGAAAAAAGCAAATTAGGAAACCAGGAAAAGATCCAACAAAACCTGAAAATTATAGACCAATTGCATTAACATCCCATATAGGTAAAATTATGAAACGTATGGTGACAGATAGACTGTTATTTATTAGAAAATAGGGAATTAATAGCAAAATATCAAAGTGGATTCAGGAAGGGGAGGGGGGACAATGGACCCAGTATTATGCCTAGAAGATGAGATAAGGAAATCTCAGATAAATAGGGAATCAGTTGTGGCAGTTTTTTTGGACGTTGAGAAGGCATATGACATGATGTGGAGAGAAGGGTTGATTGATTAAGTTATCTGTTGGGAATAGGAGGTAGGGTCTTTAATTGGATAAAGGATTTCCTGAGTGGGCGCTCCATTCAAGTGAAAATTGGAAAAGAACTATCTAATAGTTATGTTATAGAAAATGGAACCTCTCAGGGTAGTGTTATAAGTCCTTTGCTCTTTAATCTTATGATAAATTATATATTCTCGGAGGTAGATATTGGAATTGGAAGATCGTTGTTTGCAGATGATGGGGCAATGTGGAAAAGGGGAAGGAACATAAAATACACAGTAAGTAAGACCCAGAAAGCAATTAGACAGGCGGAACAATGGTCAATAAGATGGGGTTTTAGATTTTCAAAAGAAAAATCTCAAGTGCTTTGCTTTACTAGAAAAAGGGTGGGAGTAGAAAGAAATCTTAAATTGTATGGTCATGTTTTGGAGAATGTGGAGTTTTTTATGTTTTTGGGAATGGTTTTGGTTTTTAACATGGGGTGATCACATTAAAAAAAGGTTACAGGGAAATGTAAAAAGGTTTTAAATGTGATGAGATGTCTCAGGAGTGGATTGGGGGCAAGTAGGCAGTCACTAAAAGAGATATATGTTGCACTGATTAAGTCAGTGATAGATTATGGCTGTATAGCTCATAGAGATGTGGCTAAAACAACTCTAATCAAAACTAGAAGTAATGCAAACCCAAGTACTTAGAATATGTAGTGGAGCTTTTCGAACATCACCAGCTGTTTCATTGCAAGTAGAGATGTATAAGATGCCATTAAGTTTAAGAAGAGAACAGTTGACAACCAATTATTACCAAGCAGGGGCATAATAGGTCCCACCCTACTTGGAAAATAATGCAGGAATGTTGGGAAAATAAAAGGAGTAATAATGTAAGTTTTGTTCGGGTATGTGAAGATATAGGTAAGGAGATTGGTTTGCAGGAAATAGAATTTAGTCCAACAGTTCCAATGCCAGCCGGGCCTTTGTGGTTTCTTGAAAAACCTACAGTAGATTTGACGATATTAAACAGTCACCTAAATGGGAGAGAGGAGATTAATTTATGTGAAGTGGTTTATAAATATTTGAAGGAGGAATGTTTGGGTTGTAGTTATTTATACAGATGGGTTAAAGAACCCTCAAAATGGACAAACTGGGGTGGCATTTGGAGTACCAAAGTTGGGAATCAGTGTGCAGAAAAGATTATCTAATAACTTATCTGTATTTACAGTAGAAATGGTGGGTATATTGCTGGCCCTACAGTGGGTTGAAGAATCCAGACCTGATAATGTTGTAGTATACTCAGACTCCAGAGCTATTCTAAGAAGTTTACAAACATTTCAATCGCAATCAAGACAAGACCTAGTATATAAGGTACTTGAATCCTACACACGAATATGTCAGCTCGGGGTAAAGGTAATATTTACATGGGTACCAGCACATGTTGGGGTTAAAGGAAATGAAATGGTGAATAATTTAGCAAAGCAAGCCAGTAACAGGACAGAAGTTGAAGTACACATAACAATAAGTAAAGCAGAAGCTAAAACAATTATTTGGCTAAAAACTATGGGAAAATGGCAGAAAAGTTGGGATGAAGAGAAGAAAGGACATTTATATAGTATTCAACAGAAGGTTGGAGTAGGGAGGGCTACTGGAAGAAATCGAAAAGAAGAAATGATCATAACTAGGATAAGGATTGGACACTGCAGATTAAACAAGTACTTGCATGTAATAGGTAAACATAGCTGGAAGGTGTGAATTTTGTAATAACATTGAATATGTGGAACAGGTGGTGATTGAGTGTAAAAAATATGAGAATTAAAGGATAAAGTTAAAAGAAAATTCAGGGAAATGGGGGTTCATGGGTGCTCTCTAAAGGATATACAAGGAAAAACATCAAGAGACATTGATACCCATTTATTATATTTCTTAAAGGTCACTGGTATAGCAAAAAGGATATAGAGTGAAATATGTATAGTTATGGTATGAAATTATATGAGTGTATATGCAT
>CAIGQW010000952.1:2744127-2759273 GCA_903798125.1 Danio choprae
GTTGCTGATCAGTTGGAGAAAAACCGCCTGCCATCTGTGCATCCGCATCACAGCATGCTGTATCCCCTCTCTCATGGTTTTCGCAAGGCCATTGCAGAGAGACATGGCAACTTGTGTCTTGACAAGGTCTGTTTATTACAAATATTGACATTTATCTTCATTTTCCAATTTGTCTTTTATGTACTTTTTCAGTCTATGAACTTTCTTGTAATTTGTTTTGTGTTCAACAGATCAATGCTCTTCATAAACCTGCCTATGAGCATCCAAAGGACCTGAAAGCCAGTTCAGGCCGACTGCGAGTCGGTTACATTAGCTCCGATTTTGGCAACCATCCCACTTCCCATCTCATGCAATCCATCCCTGGCATGCACAACTCTGAGAAGTTTGAGGTGAACAGTCTGTAATACGGTTGTTGTGTTTAGATAGTACTGTGGTGATCTTGTGATCTCACACGGTTATATTTTTGCAGGTGTTCTGCTATGCTCTCAGCCCTGATGACGGCACCAACTTCAGAGTTAAAGTCATGGCAGAGGCTCATCACTTCATTGACCTCTCACAGGTGAGGATATCTGTCCTGGGACACAATTCTTGAGAATCAGTTTTTAACAAAAAATAGACAAAACACAAAAAAAAAACAGACAATGTTTTGTAATGAAGAAATTACAATATGGTTGAAAATGCTATAGGCTGAATGTTCCTCTCTAATTGTGCCAGTTTCAAGAGCCATAATTTGAATCATTGTAATTTAGGAATTTCAAATCAAATAAAAATTTTATCTGTCACATACAGTGTCATACACAGTTTGATATGCAGTGAAATGCTTACACAATCACTCGTGATCTTAAAATAATAACAACAAAAATAATAACAATAAGAATCTAAATTTTGGAGAAATATAAATGCTATAGAAAATAAAAGCAAAGATAAAATATTTAAAAGGCTGTAGGAAAAAATACAAAATATAAAAGTGCTTTTATATACGTTTGTTTCTAACAAAGTGCCAGAGTGTATCCTATTGACCTTATTCTTCACGTACGAGCGGGCGCAGCCATTGGATTCTTATTGACTTGAGACTTCTGGTCTCATTCACTTACATTGATTTTTAGATATTAAAAACAGCTCGTTATGCTGCTTTATGTTGCAAACTGATATTGTTTTTATTACATTACTTTTTATGTTCAGTCATGAACACTTGTTTATAGAGCAAGTAGTTTGACCGTATTCTGTTGTTTATTATTCCTAGTCATTCACTCATAGGCAGCTGAATCGGATGTTCTAAGATAATCGCAAAAACGAGCGCACTTCCACATAGCAGAATAAGGTGAATATAGGTGGTTTGTCAAGCCCACTCACCTATATAGAGCACACTAGAACTACACAATATATGCCCAGAGTGTAACCGCATGTGCATAAATGTCTAAGAGTGTCTAGTGGGTGTTCAAAGAACATGTATGTGCAAATGTGCAGTGTTCGTAAGTGTCCATAAAATCTGCAATCCGCAAGTGTTTCAGTCCTGTGTGTAGCCCTGATTGAGAGAGCGTATCGCCTGTAGGATTAAGCTTCTCCTCAGTCTCTCTGTGTTGGAAAGTATTTTCCTGAACACAACAGAGAGAACAGTTCATTTTTGGGTGGCTAAGGTCCTTCACGATCTTCCTTTGGTCCAGCACCGCTTGTTGTAGATTGAGTGCAGGTCAGGGAGCTTGGTGCGGATGGTGCATTCAGCTGACCGCACCACCCTCTGTAGGCCTTGTCTGTCCTGCATGGTGTTGTTTCCAAACCAGATTGTGATGTTTCCTGTCAGGATGCTCTTTATGGTGCAGGAGTAAAAGTTTCTAAGTAGCCTGAGGTGCAGTCTGAAGTCTCTCAAGCGTCTGAGGTGGAAGAGACGCTGCTGGGCCTTTTTCACTATGGGCTTGATGTTTTCACCTGTGTGATGTGAGAACAGAGGTAACAGAAGCTGTCTACTCTCTCCACTGGGCTCTGATTCATGATGGGGGTGTGGTAGTTCCTCTCCTGCTTCCTACTGAAGTCCGCTATCAGCTCCTTAGTCCTGCTGACGTTTAGGAGGAGGTTGTTTCTCTGGCATCAGTCCTCCACATTTCCAGTCTCTTTTATCTTGTTGTTGTCAGAGATCAGGCCCTTTTCGGGTTTTTACTATCTGTCTTTACTCCATTTGTGCTGGTTTGTCCCAATGAAAGTTTTATTTGAGCTTCTTCTGGTATTAAAATAATGGATATTGAATTAAAGACAATGAGGTCACCTGCCCCACAATTTAAAAATGTTTTTTAAATGCTTTGAAAATGTGCCAGAACACAATCTAATACTTTTTCCCCTTTTGATTACTTTAACTTCAAACAGGTCCATGAATGGGGTCTGTTTTAATATTATGATGCTTTCTGTCTTTATAAGATCCCCTGTAATGGAAAAGCTGCAGACAGGATCCATCAGGATGGAATTCACATCCTGGTCAACATGAACGGTTATACTAAAGGAGCACGCAATGAGCTGTTCGCATTGCGCCCAGCACCCATTCAGGTTAGCATTTGAAAGACCAGTTTATGGAATGTCATTTAGTTAAAGAAGTGTGTGTGTGCTTGGATTTTTTTAATGTAGTTTTAACATTGAGAGTTATGTAACATGCATTGAACAGAAAGACAAGTTACAAGTAACAAGTTCCAACCAGTTCAGGAAACTCTCTGAATATTATTCTCTTAAAATCTTATTTCTCTTGGTTTTTCACTTGGTCGCAAAATAAAAATCGAAATAATAAAGACGAGTTGTTTTTTAATAAATTAATATTGAGTGACTTTGTTTTATTTTTATTTTCTTATATTCTTATCTATATATAGCTTTATTTTATAACTTTATAACTTTATTTACATGTAATTTGTTTCTGTGATGGCAAAGCTGAAATTTCTGAAGTCATATATTAATGTCTTAATTGCTACTCTTAATAAATGTAATATGTTATTGTTGAATAGAAGTAGTTTCTTTATTTAAAAAAAAAAAAAAAGTAATAGTTGAACTGTGCCCAGGCTTTTCAACTTTTTAGTGGTTTCTCATCATATATAGAGCTGGCTGAATGTTAATTGTTTCCCCCCGCCCCCAATATTTTTAGGTCATGTGGCTTGGATACCCAGGCACCAGTGGAGCTCCATTTATGGACTACATAGTTGGTGATAAGGTGACGTCTCCCATTGAGGTTGCTGAGCAGTACTCAGAGACTCTGGTGTACATGCCGAATTCATTTTTCATTGGAGATCATGCTAACATGTTCCCACACCTTAAGGTAAGTTTTTTTTGTTGTTGTTGTTTGTTTGTTTTATTGCACAAAAAGTATCACTAAAATTGGTTCTGTGGCATCTTTGGAAAACATAAATATTTTAAGCTGTGAAGATTTATTTTTTTTATTTTTCCCAATAGAAAAAAGCAGTTGTAGACATCAAGTCAAATGGTCACATTTTTGACAATCGCATTGTGCTGAATGGCCTTGAGTTGAAGGCATTCCTGGAAAGCCTGCCAGATGTCAAAGTTGTGAAGGTTAGTAAAACCTTACCTGCCATTCTATTGCCATGTAAAACAGACATGCTAATGTTTTCTTATTTCTCTTTTTTTAGATGGAATGTGATGGTCAAGAGGTGGCTGACAGTAACGGTGCCCTTTCCATACCCATCATCCCTATGAACATTGCTGCTGAGGCTATCATTAACATGATTAACCAAGGCCAGATCCAGGTCACCATCAATGGCTTCACTGTCAGCAACGGCCTGGCCACCACACAGGTATGCCCCTCTAAAGGCCCTCAGCAGTTGTCAGACTGATGCATGCCACACCACGTCTTTTAGAATTGTAAACATTGTTTTCTATGGGGAAATGCCCCGCCCCCCCCTTCCACCCAATAAATGTCTTGAGCTGGAGTCATTTTGAATGTCTCAATTGTTTTAAATGTTGCCTTTATCTGATAGACAAATATGAAAACAAGGGGAATCGACAGCATCAATGAACAACACTTGAAGGCACATGCTTGTTTATGAACCTGAACAAGCAATGTCTGTGTTTTACCTTTTTTGTTTAGATTAACAATAAAGCAGCAACAGGAGAAGAAGTTCTAAAAACAATTGTGGTGACCACCCGCTCACAATATGGCCTTCCTGATGATGCTATTGTCTATTGCAACTTCAACCAGCTCTATAAGATTGACCCTCCAACCCTGCAGATGTGGGCCAATGTAAGATTAAACTATTTTTCTGTCATGTACAAAGAGATTATGACTGGGTGACATAAGGTGTTTATATGCATGTTTTCCCCCTTATCAATTAATATCTTATATCATTTGTGAGTATAGTTTTTTGTGTGAATCAAAATTAAGTTGAATTTTACAGTGGATTCACTTGACTAAGCAGCACATGCTCATTATAAACTAATTCTGCACCAGCTTAACTCACTGTGCTCTTTATTGATTACTAGATCCTGAAGCGAGTGCCCAACAGTGTGATCTGGCTGCTGCGCTTCCCAGCTGTAGGCGAGCCTAATATCCAGCAGTACGCTCAGAACCTGGGCCTGCCTGCCTCTCGCATCATCTTCTCTCCTGTGGCTCCCAAAGAGGAGCATGTACGACGTGGACAGTTGGCTGATGTGTGCCTGGATACCCCGCTCTGTAACGGCCACACCACGGGCATGGATGTGCTCTGGGCTGGTACCCCCATGGTTACAATGCCAGGTAATACAAGCTTGGATCATACGAAAACACCATAACATCATTCTAGCAACCAAGTGTACTTAAATAATTTGAACACAACAGAGTAATGAATTACAAAGGCTAAAATAGTTTTTCTCAAGAATTGTGCTTTACTAAGTAGTTTTAAAAAAGTGTACTATTACTTGGCCTATAACACAACCTGCTGATGCATTATCCTTTCTTTATATAGTGGGTTTTATTCAGGGTGTATTCAAAGCACCCAGGAGGGTTTATTCAAAATTAAAAGAGCCCATGCTGCACTGCTCTTCACGAACTTTCAACTGCATTTAAAAGACATAAACTTAAAGCTTAATATTTGCAGTACTATTGAGTGCAAATTATAACAAAAAAATAATTATCTTCAACATAACATGGGTAGCAAAATGAATCCAGATGGGCCTGTTGAGTACGCCTGTTCTAGACTTTCTTTGCGCCATCTGGTGGCCCCCAGTTTGAGAACCACTGGTTTAGACTGCATGTCACTGATGAGAAGATGTAGGATGCCTACTGTATGATGACTAAAATTGTGAAATGACCTTAAACAATAACTAAATCTACTACAGAATGTTATGTTTTCATATACATGAACAAATTGCATGTATTGTATTAGTGCTGCTTGAACTGTTTATGGCACCAACTGTTGAACACTCGTAGCTTGTTATGTGTGTTATGTACGTTTTTGTCTTTTCTAAAGCATAAAAATACCATGATATGTTTGCAGATGTTTAAGAAACATGGCAAATAAGCATTCTTGTTTATCTACAGTGAGTTATTCTCCTTTGAAAAGACATTCCAACAGGGAATGCACTGTCTTTGTTTTGGTCTGTGTAACTCCACTCACAGAAAATTTAGCCAATTATATTTCAGCAGCTTGCCTTGGTGAAGAAAACTGCACATTTTATTTCAACCATGAAGACTACCTTAATGTTTGGGGGTGTAGCCAAAAATGTGCCCTCCGGAAGACAGTAGCAGTGTTTAAAAATGAGACTCAGATTTGTAATTTATAAAACACCACAAGAGGTGGTTTTTAATTAGCAAATAGTACAAACTTAAACATGATCTGTGCAGCTTACAGTGTAATTACAGTGCTCTGCTTGCTTTTTTCAAGATTGTATTGCTTATTAGATGAAAACAAAATAATGTCACTTTCAAAACAGACAATAAAAACATCCCTTAATGTAAAAAAAACTATCAACTTTATCCTGGACAGAAAATCTAATTCTTTCTAATTGAAGGTAATTTATAATGTCATGTGAGAAAAGTTGGAGTTTTTTTTCTTCTCTCTTTCAATTCAAAAGAATAAATGTAATTACAGAGTTCTGATTCTTTGATATCCATTAAATATTTTGTAACTTCAAAACAATGGATCAATTCAGTGAAACTTATCAGTTCAAGAATGTTTATGGCACACATGCGATCTGAACTAGCAGTTTGAAAAATCTGGCTGATAATGAGTTTTGATCGTAATTGGAAAAAATAATAAATAAATCAACCACTTCACTGTGCGACTTTTCTTCAAATTGATAAACTAAAATTCATCCATTCACACCATAATGTGTTCTGCAGGAGAGACGTTGGCTTCATGTGTCGCTGCCTCTCAGCTCACCTGTCTTGGCTGTCCTGAACTCATCGCCCAGAGCCGTCAGGAGTATGAAGACGTTGCAGTAAAGCTTGGCACTGATATGGAATTGTAAGTTCCTTTTGTCAATTTCCCCTCTAAAATGTTTGCAAAGTACACAATGAAACATGCTGTTCATTCTGCACAGCCTGAAGAAGGTACGTGCCCGCGTCTGGAAGCAGCGTATCTGCAGCCCGCTCTTCAACACCAAACAGTACACCGTATACCTGGAGAAACTTTACCTGCAGATGTGGGAGAATCACGCTAGCGGAGGCAAACCTGACCACCTGGTCAAAATGCAGTCTCTGGAGACCAGCGAGAGCACCTGAACTAAACTTTTTCATTGCATGAGCCATCCATGTCTGTCCCCTTTATGTATCAGTCACAGAGACTCTATGGAGATACAGGTGAGCAGCGTCACTATGATCCCAGCCAGCTTTTATTTCCATCAGCCAGACTAGACAGCAGGATGCACAAAGACTCAGACCCCTTTCCCATCAGCAAACTCGATCCATGTTGTTTGACTCCACTGATTTTGTATTATTGTTTGTTTTCTGCATCTTTTCTGTATTTAAAGTGGGACATTTGAAAAATGGAATATTGCCACAGACAGGGTCTTTTATTTAGCTTATGTGCTTGACCTATTTTAGCTCTCTGTCATCATGACTTAGTCTGGGATGCATACTTCAGATCACCTTTTTCCCTAACGAATGGCAATATTTTATCTGAATGCTATCAAAAATGGAAACGACATCTTTCATTTGGAAACATGCCTGTGTGAACATGCTATACTGTGGAGTGACTTTGTACACACTGACAAAAGCCCTGCAAACTGCTTTTTTATTGACTCTGGAATTGTCCTTTCTTTTTCTTTTTTTTTTCTTTTTTTAATGATTTTACCAGGAAAGGTCTAGGTAAGTATGTTCTAGATTTGTACACTGTCTTGCTGATAACTTTTGTTTGCTCTGTCGGTGTCAATTCAAGGCTCTTTACATAAACTAAAATAAAGAGATGTGACAAACCTTGAAGATTTGCATATATTGCAGTGTTTTTTCCTCCCCATTTACTCCTTTTATGAGCTAATGAAATATGACATTAAGAAACCAACTAAAATGTTAAGTGGTTATTGTGATCTGTTTTGCTGTCAAGAAAAGTTGTACAGGGTCAGGGTGTCTGTCGAGACGTTAGAAAATCAGCTTTGTTCAGATCCGTGTGGATTGTGTTGTGTAAAATAAATATATGATCAATAAATCAATGTATTTCTGGACAGGCAACAGAACAAATGTCAGCTTTGTGTAATACCGGATCTAGACAGTGTGGCATTGCTAGGGATTTTGGGCATTCCCAAATATTAATATTATTAATATTACAAATATAAATATTAATTAATAGAAAAATAATACGTAATCCACAAGGAGTCGTATTGAGTCCTTTGTCAAATTTCTAGTTAAGTCATGTAGTGCACTAGACAACACTATATATTTTTTAGAATATATTGTTTATGCATATTGCCATGTATGATTGTGCAACGTATGTCTTTTGACTTTTGTATAAGTTCATATATTTATGCTTTATTACATGTGTCTGACTGTGCATTTAAAGACAATTTTTAGATAAATTTAATTTTGATTCCAATTTACTCCGATTTCTTCCTGATATCTCGAGCGGTGCTGCTGAGACCGGAAGTTTTCCCCCTCAGATGACAAGTTCCGGTCGGGTAAATTTGAACGTTGTTATCTACGCATACACTGAGTCGGTCGCTGATAGTTTAAAGCTCTGGCTACTATAATTTCGGGCGCGATACGTCAAAATTGTTTAAGAGGTAACGTTACGTTAAACGAACAAAATAGGCACATGAGCTGAAGCTAAATTTCCGTTTGTTCTTTCTCTTTTGCGTTTGTCACATGGTCGATTGTTTAGAGAAGTGCCTTAGATGTTGCAGACACTAGTAACAACTCAAAGTTATAATTTTGAGTTGTATATTAACGGAAATTGTATTAATAGTGTGTGCATTCAATAACGTTATTTGGTTCTAGCGATAACGTTAGATTATATCCTCATCGTGAGTAATTGACATCTAGTTACTGCATGTTTAAAATGCAAGTATGTCATGAAATAACGATAGCACCCACGTCACTGTTAGATGTGTCCAGTCAGCAGGGTAGAACTAGAGTAGTAGGAAATGTTTGAAATTTGTTAATTTGACGGTTTTATATTCGCACATTTGTTCATTTTTGAGCAGAGACATTTTAACTACGCTAATTAGAATATTCAGTCTGAAATCGCATGCAAGTGTGACTTCAAAACAATATTAGCACTGTTTAATAGACTGTGAACAATGTTGTACTTTGCTAGTCATTGGTTGCTAATATGATTTCCCTATTTTGAATTTGCAAAGCGTACTTTTTTTCTGAAATTATGTTAAGTATAAAATTAATATTAACACAACTTTACCTCAATATTTGACGTTTGTATGTATAGACAACCAAACTAATGTTTAATTAGGGCTACACAATATATCGTTTCAGCATCGATATCGTAATGTGCACATCCGCACGATCTGCAACGTCGAATTGTGATTTGTGGAGTAATTGCATTGTTAAACCATAAAGTTAACAAAAATATATGTATTTGTCTTGTGTTTTTAAGCCCCGTGACTCTGTAATAATTTCAAAGCCAGTTTAAAGCATCTAGGCTCAAGAAATTATAAAATCTGTAACGTTAAGATTCATGTATGTATGTATGTATGTATATATATATATATATATATATATATATATATATATATATATATATTAGAAAAAGACCATATGGTACTATTTCACCTTTATTTAATTTGTTTACCTGATTTCTGCTAGGCTTTCAGACAACCATGAAATACTGTTTATTTAATTTGCATCTCTGCTCTACTGTATTTATAAATACTTGTGATTGGTTTATTATATTTTATGCAGATGCATCACACCAACATGATCATCCAAATCTTATGAATTATTTTCAAAGAGCTATTCTTTTCATCTAGGAAAATTGTACTCAATATCGCAGAAAAATAAAACCATGTCAGTTGTTTCCTAATACCGAGCAGCCCTTAATCTAAATGCAGATTTAAATATTGATTATAAAACTTATTTAAATGTTATTAATCTAGTTTGAAGCATGTTCTATGTAACTGGTTTTATTTCTGTGAATTGCTCAGGATCGGCTGTTTTCCGAAGCAGCGATGGATCCTGGCACTTTATCACTGTTTCAGAGAGTCTCAGAAAAGCTTGGGTGGAACAGAGATGGTGGTCTTGATGATGCTGAGGAGAAGGTGAAGTACTTCTAATTAACATACACTACAATTACATATAGAACCCATTCCATGACGTCTCATTACAACCTGTGCCTTAAATGTCTATTGCAGTTGAGGAAGAGCCTGAGGAAGACCAGACGTCCAGCTTTGACCAGTTCTGATCCAAGCACAGGTCCAGCACAGAGGCTGGTGCTGTCCGACTCTGACAACTCCTCAGGAAAAGAGAACCGGTCTCAAGAGGAACATGCACTGTTGACTTCAGATGATGAAGACTTTGAGAAGTGTATGTTTGGTTTGTGAAACTCTTTATGTCCATATATGAACTCCTGTCATATGAATTTGTAAACTAATGAATATCTCTTTAAAATTTTTCAGTTCTTGCTTCAAAACCCACTCCAAAATCTACATTTAAACAGTGTACTTCATCCGCTCAGAAACCAAGGTAAGAATTGTAGGAACACTTTTTAGTAACTAGCTGTTATATCATACATTTGACCAGCTGTCATGCATACTTTAAGGGACCATATTTCCAAGTTTTATTTTTTTCTTAGAAAATGAGAGCATATACACCTTTTACTACAAGAATATCATTTTTGCCAGTTTTAATATTCAGTGATAATTTTCACAAATCTTTCATGAATATTTAAACTGAATATATCAAAAGGAAGTGTCTGTATGCTCTTTTAATTATCACTTCTGATTGAGAAGTGCTTTATACGTCAACAATACATGTTAATACTATTGGCATTTTTTTGTCTGCAAAAGATCTGTGTCGTCACGCAGTAGAGCTTATGCTATATGGTGAATGTATTAACTCGAGTAAAAAAAATCTAAACCCCTCTTTTCCTTTAGAGAACCAGTTCCAGTTCTGTCTTCAGAAAGTGATGATGAATTTGAATTGTGTAAGTTCATTTAACAGCTTTCAGTTTATATAACTCATTTTGAGGCATGTAGCAACACACTTTACATTTTGTATTTTCATTTGTAGTTTTAAACAGATTGAAAACACCAAAGGCTAAAGTCCAACCACAGTCTGTGAGCAGCAGCGATGAAAGGTCAAGCTAGTTTTTGTAGTATATCATCCTGACAAGATCGGATTTAATCAATCATAAATTCTATTCTTCTCCCCCAAGTTTGAAACGCTTCATAGTGGACAGCATGTCATCTGATGATGATTTTGTCACTGAGAGGAAGCCTTCCTTCGATAAAGGTATGGGTATCTTTAGGTGTGTTTTATATCATTATGGACTTAAAACTGAAACTTCAAATTATTTTAGGAAATGTTGCTGTTTTATTAGCAATGATTTATTCATTCACATTTAGTTTTTTAGCTCACATACCTTTGTATTCTTTAAAGGAAAGAAACTCTCCATATTTAATGACTTATCCGATGAATGTCACTCACCTGAATGGCAAACTATAATAATCATCCAGTCAGTTCTCAAAATTAAGTTTGACAATCATAAAAAAGAAACAAAGACTTAAACTTTTTTGTTCATGCCATTTTTTAAATTCAAAATCTATGCATAATATCTATAATATGTATGTATGCATTCATGAAGGAAGATTCAAAACATTGAATATTTGTATCAATCTTGGGGAATTTTGCAGTTCTCATATACTTTAGATTTACTTGATACCTGGCCATCTTAATGTTTTTAAAGCTTATTATTTGAATGAACCAGCTAATCCATTTCTCAAAACGGATCTGAGCAAGTCATTCACAAATTAGACACCACTGTTTCTTTAAAGGGATAGTTCACACCAAAAAATTAAATGAATATACTCCCTACTTACTCTGGATTTTTTTTTCACATACTATTTTTTTCAGAACACATACTATAGAAGTAAATGGTTACTGGTTTCCAACATTTTTCATAATATATTTTATTATTTTGTTTTGAACAGAAGAGAAACACTCATTTTCAAAATATTAAGTTGTTGGTCCTTTTTTGTGTGTATAAAAGCCAATTCACAGCTCACAGACAAACACCAACAAACAAGTTGTCCGTTGTATTTACAATGTTGCCAAAAATGTACTGCCATGTTCACACTGCCCCAACAATCCAACAATTTTTCAACAAATTTTTTTATTAAATGATCCTTCTCAGGGCTAAAAAGACATTTATGTGAATCCTATATTTTCCCTGGTCAGGTTAATTAAGAGTTTGTTGCCACTTGTTGGAAAATCATTTTACCCTGCTTAGACGTTCCACGATCCAATAAATGGCAATTGAACATATTCAGTGGGGCGAAAACAAATTCAGACAGGGATAACACACTGATCCAACAAACTCTGACAGACTTGATTGTTGTTGTTCGCCTGTGCGGTGTGAATTAGCCTCAAGAAGTTCTTTTGTTTCTACACAGGGAAAGCCAGAACTGCTAGAACTCCTAAATCAGTTCAGAAGTCAGAAAAACAGGCTCCGTCACATTGCGATTCTCCTGTCTTCTTGAGTGACAGTGATGATGACTGTAATATTGTTATCAAGAGCACTTGGAGGACCAGACACAGTCGGCCACCATCTGAGGAACATCAAGCCACACGTAAAGACAGAGAGGAGAGTGGAAAGCCTTGTGTGCCTCAACCAACAATCACTGTGAAGCACCACACCAGTCGAGACGACACGTGCAGCTCCGAGGAAGAGTTCCAGTCATTATTGGACCGGGTCAGGCAGAATCTAGGAGGCAGAACGAGCGTGAGCCCAAAACCCTCTGCAGGTACAGCTCGCATGAGCATAGTTTTAGTTCGGTTTGTAGTTCTACATGTCATTCATTTGGTTCGTTTATTAACAAGAGTGCCACTGAATTTTTATAACAAAGGCTACTTTATTCAAAATTAGCAAGCACATTTTTTATCCTTTGCTTTTAATCAGTGATGTTTGAGCGTGATCATTTTTCAGCTGAATGAAAACATTCAACAAAGTCAGCTGGTCACAGTAGCTGTTTCCATCCACCTGTTTTTATGCTCATTTTGTGATTTTACATAAAAACACCAAGATGCGCATAATTTTTGAAAATGTGCATAAACACAGTTACTGAATGAATTCCAGTACGCTCTTTAAAAAAAGTTAAGCAATTGTCGGCACAGGTTATACATTGTCCATTAGTCAAGAACAACATCTCAAATCTTCCATTCTTTTCAAAAGTGTCACGTTGCCATTTTTAATTCTATTTCTTCATTTTTAAAGTAGAAACATCAAGGCTGAATATGTCATGGATTCATAGATGTGGAACACAATTATTGTTCTTAATCTCCTGAATCTGCTTTTAAACTGCCAAAACAAGCAGTGTTAAAAATGTATGAATGACTGTACTGTATTGGTGGCTAATTATATTTTTTTCTGTTTACATTGATTCTCTCTAACCAGAACTCAAACCACGACGTCCTTGTTTGTCGACACCATCTGCCGCAGGTAGGAAAACTGGGAGGCACGTACCAGTTAAAGACTCACCTGTAATCCACACGCCAGTGCAGCAGGCGCCCAGCAGCAGACCAGTGTTGAGCAGTACTGAGCCCAGAGCACTGCCCAACAGCAGGTACTGCTGACCCTCAGTATTTAAATAGAAACATTTGATTTATATAATTTTTTTTGTGTGCGCTATAAATATAATTTTTGATAAAATGGGACCATTTTGATAATTCTTGGTTTCTCTGGATGTATTTGGTATGGTGTTTGAGTGAAATGCTAATATTTAAGCATTTAAATGTTAATATTTGTATAAAGTGTGAAGTTTCTTCCACATTTCAAATAAAATGAAATGAAAGGTTATTGACTTTTTTCCCCCCAGAAAATTACAATTGGTGCAAATACCAGATATTTTAATATGTTGTGATTTGAAAATCAGGGGTATTTCCAAAGACTATTGAATATTCCTTAAAGGGAGATCTTGATTTTCTTTCTGAAGTTAAAACTTTGGTATTGCTTTATCTAAAATTGAATATGTCCGAAAGCATACCTTGAACTAACAATGAACAACTTTTTAAATTTTTTAATAAAGAAGAATAAATGCTGTAATGTATTGTAAGTGTTATTTGACTGTGGGTTATGGTTATTTCCTTGTCAGGGTGGTGGTGTGTAAAACTCCCGGTTGCTTCCTGCAGTCTCTGTCTGCACCTGGATCACTGTACTGCCGCAGTTTCAAACAGAACAAAGACGAGCTCACTAGCAATCTTTACCAGCTCTACAACACCAGTGTGTTTGACAGTCAGGTACCCTACAAAAACCTGCTTTTTTGAGAACATGGTGTTTTTTTTTGAGATGCCGTTTGATTTTGTTGTCTTAAATGCATATTATTGCACTATAGGATCTGTTATTTGTGACTAACATATATAATATTGCTATTGCACCTTAGCATTTCACAATTTTATTGAATAGGGAGAAAAAAAATCCACGTACATGTTTGTGACTGGGTGGGACAAAATGATATTTACAAGTAAATAATAAAATTTTTAATGTGATTTTAAAATCCTATTAAATTTGCTGGCATCTGCGCTTGCCTGTTTCTTGTTAACAAACATGTCGGTGCCAATAGCCTAGTCATTTGGTGCCTCAACATATAGCCATACTGTCACGGTGACCCGAGTTTGATTCCTGGCTTGAGGTCTTCTCCCTCTCTCTGCTTCCCACATGTACCCGTCTCCATTCTACTGTCCTATACAATAAAGGTAAAAAAAACCCTCAAAATAATTATTAAAAAAAAACAAAAAATAAACATATGCAACAGGCCAGTGGGATAGAAAAACAGCCTCAGGGCTTCAAGAAGCGTTTTATAAAACTGTTCAAGTTCAGTTGAGTGTTTTTGACTACCGGAGGTTTATAGGAGATATAGGAATATAGGAGATTTTTATATAAATTGTTTAAAAATCAATCATATTTAATCTAAATTTCAACCCCACCACCCCCCCCAGCTTCCCATCGACATGTCTGTCACATGGAACAATAAGATGCGTAAGACTGCAGGATATTGCATCTCTGGTCAGGAGCGTGGCACTGGGAAGCGATATGCCCGTATTGAGCTGTCTGTCAAAGTGTGTGACTCAGCAGGTATTTGTCATTACGGTTTAAAACTTTTCATCAGCTCTCGACACTTGGCAGTTAACAATGTGTTTCCCTTTACAGATCGCTTACGGGATACTTTAGTCCATGAAATGTGTCATGCAGCCACATGGCTCATAAACAATGTTCGTGATGGACACGGGCCCTTCTGGAGGCTTTATGCTCGTAAAGCAATGCTGGCTCATCCTGAGCTCCCGATGGTTTCCCGTTGCCACAGTTATGACATCAACTACAAGTTCCAGTATCAGTGTAACCGGTGTAAGAACACGTAAGTGTACAACTATTCTTCAGTGTTGAGTGTCCTTGAATCTCAATTTTCTCAATCGAAATCATTTCAGTATGAATATGTGTACATGGGAATACTGTATGAGGGTGAAATCCTACTGAATTTACCAACTGTAGTTTTAACAAAATAACATCTCATTATTATGAAAAAAG